>OY776112.1:388052660-388620160 GCA_963675035.1 Allygus modestus
ACGAGATGTCAAAATATTGTTTCAAAAGACTAGGCTATCATTAAATGAAATGCTATAAATATGGGTTGGTCCATGGCCGTAAATGAAACATTACATTTTAAAATTACAAGCGGCCTAAGTGTATGGGCCTACATTTAGATGCCCAAGCTGATAATGAAAACGGCTCACTGTAATCCAAACCTAGGCTATGTCAAATCATTTCAGACGACCTGAAAAAAGGGCTTAGTTTGATTAGAATAGTTTAAGGTTTTTTTTAAGTTAGCTACAACATTTCTGGTAATGTATTTTAAGTGTTGTATAACAGTTTTATTATCAATTTAATGTCGGTTCACTGTAATCCAAACCTAGGCTATATCAAATCATTTAAGACAACCTGCAAACAAAGGCTTAAAACTTAGTTTGGATCAAATAGTTTAAAGATTTTGTTGTGGTTAGCTACAACATTTTTGGTAATTAATTTTAAACTAGAGGACCCCCTTGCAGCTTAAAGTACCGCTTGCTTGCTTTGGTCATAATAAGGAGGACTTCATATTGAATTTATTAGTTTTTAATAAATCTGAAGATTATGAAAGAATAGTGAAGGGAGATTGGGATAAAAATATTTTTTAGTATGGCTAAATTATCGGCTGATATTTAAAAGTATGCCATAGTAACCTTCAAAAGAAATAATAATCAGCTGATAATTATTATCAGGCGGTTTAAATATAATTTTATGAAAACACTTATGTTAATTTATATAATTTGAAACACTATACAAAATAAAAATTGTAATGAGTATTTCTAATGTTTTAGAATTTAATCGAAAAGATAAAATCAGATATTAAATTTTTTTCAGTGTCTGTTGACACATATCGAGGTAGTCACAAATTAAATAAGACATATATAAGCTAAATCGGTCCATTAATATGGTCAGGCTCGCTGTCATAAACTTTTGACCCGTGTGTACTTAGGTCATTGTAATAAGTATATCTCTAACTCACTCTCAAATAAGTTACCCATAATTGCCTCAAAATGAATCTACCATATTTCTGAACAAAATGAGCCATGTGGGAGTAAAACGGGTTGAGTAATCGGCCAGAATGACTGTTTGTGTTCTCTTTCTAAAAAATTGGCAAAAACAATAAAATAAGCGTAACGAAAAGCCAAGTGAACAAAATCTTTTTTCAATGTCTGATAACTTAAGCGAAGAATGTTGAAACAAATATATATATATAAATAAAATATCATTATAATAATCTGAGCACCCTGTTTTTTTCTGATAGTCAGTAATTTATTATCATACTAATATTATAAATGTGAAAGTATGGATGTTGTGCGTAAGTTTGTGCGTAACTCTGAAGTTCCATCACGCGGAAACTACTGGACCGATTGAGCTAAAATTTTGCAGAGAGGTAATTGATAGTCCTGAGTAACATATAGGCATATTAAAGTTGATAAAATCCTATAGAGCTCTGCTCCACGGGGGTTCAAAGTTCCCATGTATTCCTTATGGACATTCATTTTTGTTTGAGCTGATGAAAATACAAACAGCTGATCTTGATTCGTAGTAGATCCACAGGCTAACCACAAAATGTAGCACACAAAAAAAGAATCATAGTTTATTTAATAATTCGCGGGGCGGAGCCTGCGGGTAACAGCTAGTTATTTATATATAACCTATACTCATCCTATGGTGGTTTGAATAAGTAGGCTATATAGTGGCAGTACAGAGCCATGAGGAAGGGGACATGGGGCCAGGAAGTGATAAAGTCAAACTAACCTTACGAAGTCCGTGGTCAACGTCGATGTCGAGGTCAAAGGTCAAATGTCGAAGTCCTAACGGCAACATTAATAATCAGACAAGTGACTATAGAATTTCTAGACCTTTATCAAACTTCCAGTCCCAAATCCCGACGCCGCCGTACCTAAAAGCGGTCCCACACTTCTCGCGAACACGCCCGATTATTCGGCCGAACTCCTAATGTTCGGAGTATTCGCAAGAAGCGTGGGAGCTGCACGTACTTTTTAATACATGCGGAACATACAGGACGGAATGTTCAGTGAAGATTCGGAAGAATGTTCAAGCCTGTTCGCAAGAAGTGTGGGACCACCTTAATAGAAATGTCGAACAATCACAGCGAAACCTACCTCGCGGAATTTATTGTGACACGATTGTTTTACAACTAACAATATAACAACCATTGCTCCATGTGGATTATTTTCGATAGTTAGAGGATTGGAGAGAAAAATATCTTCGAAATGGCAAAAAATACGACATTTTTAGGAAATACGTACTGCGATTTTTTAAAGGTATAAATGAAAAAGAAATGATAAAATAAAAACAAAGAAATCTCTGTGACTTGTTGCAATTTAATTCATACTTATATTACAATCATAAATTTATAAAAATGTTAATTATTCAATGTATGTACTCATAGGATTGCTTTATTTACATACTTTTTGTTTTAACGTAAATGTTTTATTATAAATTATTATTAGATTTTTAGTTTAATATAGTATTGTGACGTTATTCTATATTTCTAAATAAATAGGTTCTGATCTTTTAGTGAATTTCCCGTAGAGAAGCTATTACCGTAGGTGGCATGGTTTGACCCGGGACCATTATAACTTTTCCCTTTGAGTTCCCCTAATTTCAAAAACACTATTCGTTAAAAACTGTATGTATATATTTATATATATATGTGTGTGTGTGTGTGTGTGTGTGTGTGTGTGTGTGTGTGTGTGTGTGTGTGTGTCCAATTTTCCTGAAATTTGGTACAAACGTATAAAACAAAATTTATGACTTTAAGATCGAAAACCAGACAGATCGACCTATTCAAAGGGGTATTTTTGGGGGGTTTTGTACCCCAAAAGTGGGTTGTTGAGTTTTTTACATATAATCTTAGACAAAGACAAAATTGAATTTTCATCATTGGATTCAGCTTCAAAAAACACACAATTTGGTGTTTTGATCTTAGCTCTACGTCAATTTGTTCCAGAGCTATTGAAAGTGCTAAACACAGGACGTTGTCCATTGTTATTCTTATGGAGAATAAGAACAATTTTATATCTCGCTTATTTATGAACGTATGCCGACCAAACTTGGTATATGGCTTCATCTGGTTGTGGTATATTGCTATTTGCAAAAAACATTTTTCCAGAGTAGTTCCTGTAGCAGCAAACCTGATAAAATAGAAACAAATAAATCTCTACGACTTGTTGCAATTTAATTCATGCTTATATTAGCACGAATATAAGCTAAATAGCGTGTACATAAGCATGAATAGTATAACACTCAGCTTCCATGTTATTCTTATGGAGAATAAATCAAATATTATGTATCCCTTAATTATGAACATAAATTAATACAACTTGGTATGTGGCTTCACCTAGTTGAGTTATATTCATATTTGCATAAAAAACCATATTTTTGTCTCTGGTTGCAGCAAACCTGCGTACTCAGCTCCATGTTATTCTCACGGAGAATAATTAAATTGGCATATATCGCTTATTTATGAATATATATTGATGGAACTTGGTATGTGGCTTTACCTAGTTGAGTTATATTCTTATTTTCATAAAAACCCTAATTTTGTGTCCCTTGTTGCAGCAAATCTGCGTACTTAGCTCGTACTTTATTCTTATGAAGAATAATTAAAATGCTATATATCGCTTATTTGTGAACTTTAAGATTGACTTCATGCGGTATTTGGACACATATATGCATTAGAAATTCACTGAGTACGCATGTTTGCTGCGACGGGGGTATTTAGATGTATTATGGCTGCGAATAACGAAGCTGAATAACTGCAGTTGGCAAACACTATTACTATAAATGTACGAGAAAACATGGTTTCAAATGTTTCCTTGATGATCCAGTAAACTATCCTTCACTTTTATGGTATGATTCTTCACAATTGTATTTACTTTAAAACATTGACAAATATATATAAAGCTAGCAGATACTGAATACAAACGCACATCAGATCCATCAGATTAAACACCAATATATTTGTTATGTAATCCACAACAGTAGGAGTTTCAAAGTCAAGCAATAAAAGACATAAAATAACTGTGATTGTTATTGTTTTAGCGAATTTCCCGTAAAGGGGAGAAGCTATTACCGTAGTCTGCGCGCGCGTGTGTATGTGTGTGTGAACACGATAACTCTCGTAAAAGTTGTCCGATTTTGATGAAATTTAGTACACACGTGTAAAGCAACATTTATGACTTTAAGTTCGAAAACCAGACAGATCGATCTATTCTTTATATTTTGAGGGGTTTTGTACCCAAAAATGTGTTTTTTACATTTTGCATATATAATCTTTGAAAAAGACAAATTACATTTTTTTAACATTGGTATTACCATAAAAAACACACAATTTGGTGTTTTGATCAAACTTGGTATACGGCTTCATCTGGTTGTGGTCTAATGGAATTATTACAAAAAAACAGTTTTTACCGACGGTTCCCACCACAGCAAACCTGCGTACGCAGCCCTATGTTATTCTTATGGGGAAAAAGTAAAATATTATGTCTCCCTTAATTATTAACATAAATCAATAAAACTTGGTATATGGCTCCACCTAGTTGGGTTATATTCATATTTGTATAAAAACCAATTTTTGTCTTCCTTGTTTCAGCAAACCTGCATACTCCCGCCATCTTATTCTTAGGGGAGTAATTAAAATGTCATAAATGGTTTATTTATGATTGTATATTGATGAAACTTGGTATGTGTCTTTATTTGCTATTAAGATACATATATACTCATTGGAAATTCGCTTATTACGCAGGTTTGCTCCTACGGGGGTATTTTAATATTTGATTACTTACATAACGTTAAGTAATAGAGTCCACACGTGTTGTAAAGTCAAGTCGTTAGAGACTATTGCGTTGACTCTAAAATAGTCTGGGTCTTTTACCAAAAATACTTGATTTATAGTCCTATTTTTTATATTAATATTTTGATCTATTCTCTATAGTGGGTAGAATTGCTTTAGCAATGCATACAAATTAAAGAAAAAATACATATCACTTAGTGTTAATTACAATTAGTAAGGATCTCTCATTAGTCAAGAGCAGTCCGGGGGTTTTGGAAATAACATAGGTAAAGAAGAGCAATAAAAATGTATTTCGTGAACAAACTATAAAGGTAAAGGTAAATAAAAAATGTAAATTTATCGTTTTAATCTTAGTCACAATTTATACAACAACCTAGAAACAACATAAGGTTTTACAGGAGTGGCAGGATTATAGTACGCTTTAAAAACAATGTGCTGATGTTTTGTCGACAAATATAGTTTTCCAAAGCAACAATCACTGGTGCATTACTGGTTCACAGTTGACTTTCCTATTTTCTTAACTTTTTATAAGACTACAAAACATTATTCTCACATAGATGCTGTCGCAGATAATCAATATTTTGATATAAGGTTATAAAACACATGATTCCGTGATAAAAAAACTGAAACAAACATTGGTTTTTGTTAGATTGTAAAATATATCATTTACAGAATAAGTTTTGGTCATTTATGATAAGAAATATTTATTTGATGTCTCTTAATACTGAAATAGTTAAGAGGATTCAGAACTCAGCTAATGGTTTGTCTGATACCCATCGAGCTTAATATGTCTCTTATGCATGTAAAAACGTGACACAAACTACATATTTTATAATAAAAGGGTTGTATTTTTTTAATTTATCGTGTGAGTTAAGCCTCAAAATAACTGTCAATATATGTGTAGTGGTTTGAAGTACCTTATCGTCAAGTGATCCTATTTCCCTTGAAAGGCAACCGGTTTCAATCTGCTATTGGGATCTTCGTCAGGCGAACGTCAAATTTCTAGTTCTTCTCGGACATGACAGATTTTGAGGAACCACAAAGAAATTAAACATTGTAAAAACTAAAAAAATGTGTAATTAATTTCTAAGTGGTTCTTAAGAAACTGACATGTTCGAGAAGCCTGATGTTAGAACTTTGACGTTTGCCTGATGAAGATCCAAAGATCCCAATACAGTAGTAGTTTTCGTAGTAGATTGAAATCGATTGGCTTTCGAGGAAATTATGGTCACTTGACTATAAGGTCATTTCAACCAGTACACAATAAATGCCATATTTTTTATTTCTTATTATAGGCTTTGTTCAAGTTTTTGTGAAAGTGCGACACCTCCTCCTGCTGCCAAGTATTAACATACCGAGATTACAAGTTGCGGTGACATGGGAACGTAGTTCAAGTTCCTCATTTCTTCTTGTATTTCCTGCAACTGGATTAGAATAGCCTTAACCTGTAACATTGTTAAATTAAATCTGATTTATAGCTATTGTCACGTAACCTCTAGTAAATTATATCAAATGATCAATACCTCAATGATTTATGATAACAGTTGATATGTAATAATTTTATATGCTCATTTAACTTATATAAAGTACCAAGCACCTTACAAAGCAGAAGATTGAAATTCTCCGCACTAAGTGTATGATTACCATTGATGGCCAAGCATTTGAACTATTTATTAACTTTAAGGAACTGGAGACTGGAATAATCAAGAATATAATATCGTGATATGTGAGTTCATATAACTATAATTAATTAAATTATCATTATTAGGTGGTTATATGTACTTTAATATCGTGATATTTTGTATAATCATGTTTTCCGAGTCTAAGGTTTACTTTAAGGTTCGAAAAAGGAGGAGAAAATATATCCTGAGACGAGTTGTATATAGCTTGAGAGGTCTACTATCTAGACAATTGAATGTTACACAAAACATCTAACACATAATTAATTTATCCAAACATATATATCAATAAACACACCGAAGTGTTTTAATATCTGAACTAATCACGTACTTTATTTTGAATTGTTTCTTTAATGTTTAATTTTATTCATTTGTATAGGATAATGTACAAACCCTGATATTTTATCCATCACAGCACGAAATTTTTTAATAAATCGTCACTACCAGTAAATGACAAATAGGCAGTGACATATTGTTTCAGACCGTTACAGAATTTTCGAGACGTACCCAGGATCGAACTGGTGAACCAATGAGTCGAGTGTCACAATTACAACGTGATCAAGCCAATATGTTTTTCTATGCAATTTAATTTTCTTATATACACGAAATTATTGCTCACTAACATATATAAATATACAATAATGACGAATATACACATACAATTAATCATCATTATACTTAATTAGTAATGATTTTTAAACATTACCTTGAACTGCATTTTCTTTGTTGGAAACATCCCGATTGATGTCATTGTAACTTCTTGTTTCAGTTTAAAAACCTAAAAATTAAACCTTAGATTTATTACGTCAGTTTTATTACTTCAGACAGTTGATATAAGCATAGAAATTGTTCAAGAAAACAATTATTCATCAAAGGTTGTAAATTACAGCTATTGATTAACAAAGCACGTTACTCTTCAACTTAACAAGAATAATTGTCAAACCAGCAAAGAGAATACTTAATTACATTTAACTAAATTACTTTAAGATAATCTTTTAACAAACAAAAGTTACTCAAAAATACTTGGTAGTGTTTGTAATGTTTTTATTTTATTGATTCAACCAAAGAATTAAATTTGAAGCTATTTATATACAAATACCTGGGGGCCAAGCTTTGCTCGGGGGAAGGCCAGTCACTTTGTTTAGATGACTCGGGGTAATGTTTTACCACTTCCCCCTAATGATAATCAGATTTGTATAAGTCATTTGCCTCTTTCCTACATTTTTAAGGTCCCTCCAGTTGTTATTTATAACTCAATGTCCCTTTGATTTATTTTACTACTCTATATATGTAATCTTCACTCAAATATGTTAATCTCTGCTCTCAGGAAACCACATTTTAATAATCATAAACAACATGAGTATTACTTTGACAGTTCCCTGGTTGATTATGAACAGCAGTTACAATTCTTTTGTTTTGGTTTAAAACTCCATAAGCCCAATGTTAATTTTTTAACTTTTCATTTTAGTTTTTTATATTATTTGATTTTTTTATGGGGATGAGGCCTGTCTACAACTTATTTTTATCCAAGAAATTAGTTATTTCGAACATTTGAAGGAAATCGTTGGAGCCGTTTTTAAGATCAGTGTCGCAAGCAAGCAAGCAAGGAAATCTTACTCATATTAGAGTATAGGATTAATGGGAAGACATTAAAGTAGAAATATTTATTAAATTTCCACAGTAAAATAATGCTTGATGACCTATAAAGCCATAGAAAAACTCAGTAAACCTAAATCCCGTTGCTACTCTAGGCAGTAGGTGAAACATTCTACCCAATAACCTCCTTATATTATAAAAAGTGCATTTTAACTCGTTAACCTTTCCCCTGGTTAGAGATTTTAACAATTTATTTGTGATCCCTTATAAATGAAAAATTAGTCCACTACATCATCTGGACTCAAATCAGCAACTTAAATTTCTTAGGTAGTTAAATTTCATTCCCAATCATGGCAAAAAGCGGATAGTTTATATACAATTATAAAATTACGTGCATGGGTTTACAGTATATGTGAAGGGTAAAGGCACAGTTCCCCATGTAGAGCATCCTGTGCCAATTTATGCTCTCCAGGGTAAAGGAACAGTTCCCCAGGTAAAGCATTCTGAGCCAATTTATGCTCTCAAGGGTAAAAGCACAGTTCCCCAGGTAGAGCATCCTGTGCCAATTTATGCTCTCAAGGGTAAAGGCACAGTTCCCCAGGTAGAGCATCCTGAGCCAATTTATGCTCTCAAGGGTAAAGGCACAGTTCCCCAGGTAGAGCATCCTGTGCCAATTTATGCTCTCGAGGGTAAAGGCACAGTTACCTAAATAGAGCATCCTGTGCCAATTTATGCTCTCGTGGGTAAAGGCACAGTTACCTAAATAGAGCATCCTGTGCCAATTTATGCTCTTAAGGGTAAAGGCACAGTTCCCTAAGTAGAGCATCCTGTGCCAATTTATGCTCTCAAGGGTAAAGGCACAGTTCCCCAGGTAGAGGACATTGTCCCAATCTTTTTTTGACAAAACAGTGCTTTTGTGATGAGCAGCCAACCTGGCGCCGCCGGCATCCCCCTTCTCTTCCAAGAAATTCCATGTTCTAATACATTTTTAATAACATAATTTATTAGGCCTACAGAAAAATATGCTCATTTTTTGTATCTACAGTAGACGAATAAGACAATATTTTAATTACAGTTCTGCGAAGTCCCGTTATCGACATAAAAGGTTACCGAGTTATGGATCCCAATATAAAAGTTTGAGGACTGCTTGTATATTTTCCACTCTAAAAATAAAGGGTTAAAGTCTCCACATATGTATCTCATTTATAACATAGATTAAACATACTCCTTGTGGTATTCTTAATCTATGCTTGAACCCCACTATGAAATTTACTCATATGAAATGTAAAGTAATATATTTTTTATATTTAATTAGTTTTTAAATTCGCACGGAAATATTTCTTACTTTATAGTAGGGGGCAATAGCCGATTCAAAACCAGCAAAATCCTCAGTAATCCTCAGAGGACCAATCCTCCCCCCCCCCCCGTCGCGTGACCCATTAACCTAACTTAAACCTGGCGCCTGGCGTGAGGAGCCTGAGGAGCCCCCCCCCCGACCCCCCCCGACCCCCCCCCCCCGACGCCCCCCCCCGACCCCCCCCGACCCCCCCCCGACCACCCCCCCCCCCGACCCCCCCCCACCCCCCCCCCCCCGGTCGCCAGCGGCACTTTTCATGATGACCTTGAACATGAGGAAAAAACTTTCGAAAATTAATAACTAGCCTATTTATCCATCGATTCCCACGGGACTTTTTCCAGAGTGTAGGCCTATCCCAGAGGAAGCGAATGACGTAAGAACCCCATAGATCCGCCATTAAAAAAGGCTGCTATTAATTTATAACCGCGTTTTCCTTATGGGATCTCAGCTGTTTACCAACCGATTTTGACGAAACCTCACCACATGTCAGGCGGCGGCCTAAGTAAACCATCGCTTAAAGAAAATTTAAAATCCAACGTTAAACGGACCCGCTATTAATTTTTAACCGCGTTTTCCTTATGGGATCTCAGCTGTTTACCAACCGATTTTGACGAAACTTCACCACATGTCAGGCGGCGGCCTAAGTAAACCATCGCTTAAAGAAAATTGAAAATCCACCGTTAAACGGACCCGCTATTAATTTGTAACCGCGTTTTCCTTATGGGATCTCAGCTGTTTACCAACCGATTTTGACGAAACCTCACCACATGTCAGGCGGTGGTCTAAGTAAACCATCGCTTAAAGAAAATTGAAAATCCACCGTTAAACGGACCCGCTATTAATTTTTAACCGATTTTTCCTTATGGGATCTCAGCTGTTTACCGACCGATTTTGATGAAACTTCACCACATGTCAGGCGGCGGCCTAAGGAAACCATCGCTTAAAGAAAATTGAGAATCCACCGTTAAACGGGCCCGTTATTAATTTTTAAACGCGTTTTCCTCATGGGATCTCGGCTGTTTGCCGACCAAACTCGATGTGACTTCGTTACACGTTGTATGCCGGCTTGACTAAGCCAAACTGCGAGCGGCTCCGCGGCGTCACGTGTCAAGGCGCGTGCTAGGTCCTACGTGACTGTCCCAGCCTGACCACTCCTCCTCCACTCCGCTACCCCTGTCGTGAACCGCGGTGACATCACCTCCATGCCTACGTGACCGTCCGGGCCTGTTTACTCATTAGCGGTTCCGAGAACTGTTTACTGCTTTCATCGCCTACTGTACGGTACCTAGCTATGTTACTTCAGTGATTGTCATCGCTTCCTTCATTCAGTTTGTGTTTGGAGCCTAGTGTGTGTAGACATTCTACTTCAGTGCTGTGCTAGTCCTTACCGCACCATATTCCGAGATCTGTTAAACGTAAGTATATGTAGTCTTATAAGTTGTAGTGTGAACCGCCTCAGGCCGTTTACTCATTAGCGATAATTGCCGCGATTTCGAGAAATATTCCACCGCCTTCTACTGTACGGTACGTAGCTATGTTACTTAAGTGATTGTCATCGCTTCCTTCATTCAGTTTGCGTTTGGAGCTCAGTGTGTGTAGACGTTCTACTTCAGTGCTGTGCTAGTCCTTACCGCACCATATTCCGAGATCTGTTAAACGTAAGTATATGTAGTCTTATAAGTTGTAGTGTGAACCGCCTCAGGCCGTTTACTCATTATCGATAATTGCCGCGATTTCGAGAAATGTTCCACCGCCTTCTACTGTACGGTACGTAGCTATGTTACTTAAGTGATTGTCATCGCTTCCTTCATTCAGTTTGCGTTTGGAGCTCAGTGTGTATAGACGTTCTACTTCAGTGCTGTGCTAGCCTTTACTGCACCATATTCCGAGATTGTTAAACGTAAGTATATGTAGCTCTTAGAAGTTGTAGTGTGGAAGACTATTACATTCCCCTTTATAGTAAGATTCTCATTTAAGGTATGATCGTTCAGCAACTTTGAAGTCAGAATGTACAAAGAGAGGTCTGGCTTGTTAATAGAAGTTGAATAATCTGTTCTTTGTTAAAACCAATTTAATAAACGAGGAAACCCGTGTACTAACATTAAATTTGTCATGGCCTTGACTCTTGTCTACCACGCATAAAGTATGTGTTATGTTACCAATGAAGTGTTCTCGTTGCGACTAATTTGTAAATGCAAGAGACTTATCATATTCGTTGTTGCAGATGAACAACCAACACATGTGCGAGGTCTGTGGCCGAGCCTTCAGCCTGCTCGGAAACCTGAGGCGACACGTGGAGTCCGCCCACAATGCCAGACGTCACGACTGCCACGTCTGCGGTAGGCGCTTCACAAGAGGCGACAACCTCCACCGCCACGTCGCCACGGTTCACGGACCACACGCCGCGGCGGAGCCCCGACCGCAACGAGCGGACCATCCCTGCCGACTGTGTCCGACCACCTTCGCCAGCCTGGAGGACGTGCGCCGCCACATGCAAGCGGCTCACTCCGCGATGCCAGCAGCAGCTCCTTCCTCCTCCTCGAGCCCCGATCGTCACGTGGAGTGCGAGCGATGCGGTGGACGCTTCGACCGAGACCTGGAACTGAGACGACACGTCCGGACCGTCCATCCTCCCACGTTCCGTTGCGCCTACTGCGACCGCGAGTTTCCCCGTCGCTTCAACCGCGACCAGCACGAGTCTCACAACTGCCCTGTTGTGAGGAACCTGGCTCAAGAACCATCCGAATTCCGCTGCGTGTACTGCGACAAGGGGTTTACTCGCCGCTTCAACCGTGACCATCACCAGTCTCACAACTGCCCTGTTGTGAGGAACCTGACCCAAGACCGACTGCCTAGGTTGTCCTCTCCTCCTCTTCCTCACAGCAACCAGTCGTTGCGTCAAGGAGCCAGCGCCGAGCCCCGACCGCGCCAAGTGCCTAGCGCCGAGCCACGACCAGGACCGAGCACCGATCCACAGCCAGGGCCCAGCACCGAGCCCCAGCCCCGCCCAGGACCTAGCGCCGAGCCTCAGACCATCGACAACGAGATGGAGGGTGGCGGCCGCCCCGTGTTCCAGCTCGTGCATCGGGCCTTCCGGAGTCGCCTCCTCACCTACCGCCTGGCCCGGCCGTTAGACGCCTTGCTGACCGTTGAGGATGCGCTGACCCTGTTGTTTGACGAGGTTCTGGACCTGATGGAGAACGTCATGACCCAACATCCGAGCATCAAGGCGAACATGGTCCTGGAATGTGAGTTCTCCAACATTCATGGGGCCACCTGCCTGCGCTCCTTCAACACGAAGAACGTCCCACTGACCGAGGCCTCCGACTTGGAGGCTTTCCTCTCCGCGACGTTCGAGACGATCGTGAAGAAGAAGGAGCAGTGCGAACTGGTAGGCAGCGGCTGGACATACCTGCGTATACGGGACCTGGAGATCCGCGTGAACGAGTACACGCCGCTCGGGGGCAGAGCGTATCTCCAGCTGCCAAGGGCTATTGCAGACACGCGCGCTGTTGTCAATGTGCTAAACGCCGACGACATGTGCTTCATGTACGCTATCCTGGCCAAGTTCGTTGCGCGACACGCGGAGAGACCTGCAGCGTATACGCCGGACATCATCGCCCACTACGACTGGACCGGTTTGCGTTTCCCCATGACGCTCAAGGACATCAAGACCTTTGAGGGCAAGAACAACATCAGCGTAAACGTTTACGGGATCGAGCGCGCGATGGTGGGAAGACGCCCTGACGGAACTCCCAAGTTCATGGATAGGGTCTACCCCTTGAAGATCTGCAAGCGAGAGCTCGAAGACCACAGGGACCTGCTGTACGTGACCAACGATGGGAGCAGCCACTACGCATACATCGCGGACCTGAGTCGACTGGTCCGTCGCCAGCTCACTGACCACGGGCATAGGATCTACGTCTGTAAGCGGTGCTTCGCTTACTTCGACAATCAACCCAACAAGCTAGGGTTGACGGGCGCTCAGCGCCTCGAGGAGCACAGGCGTTACTGCTACGCCAAGGCTCCCCTTCGCCTGGACTTGCCGAAGAAGCAGCAGATCCGCTTCACCCATCCAGAGTACACTAGGCGGGAGAGGTTCAGCATCTACGCGGACTTCGAGTGTGCTCTGCAGCCTGTCGCTGTTGACCCGGTGGAAGCGCCGCCGCCCGGCACGACGCCCCTGCAAATGCACGTCCCATACGCCTTCGCCTACCAGATCGTGGATTCGCTCGGCCTGGAGGAGTTTGAGCCGCGGGTATACTTCGGAGCTGACGCGTCCAAGGTCTTTATGGAACGGCTCAAGATGGACGTGCTGAGCCTGCGGGAGTTCCTGTTCAGCACGAGAGCTCTGCACCCTTCTCTGACCCGGCAGGAAATGGACGAGTATCTCGCAGCGACCCGCTGCTACCTCTGCGGCAAGGAGTTCACCGAGCTGGACGTTAAGGTGCGGGACCACAACCACGCCCCGCCTTACGAGTTCCGAGGAGCGGCGCACCGCTCGTGCAATCTGCGGTACAGGGAGCAGCGGGTCATCAACTGCTATTTCCACAACCTGTCCAACTACGACGCTCACTTCGTAGTGCGGGAGCTGGCCATCGACCCCGGTGATGTGGACGTGCTGGCACACACCGAAGAGCGCTACATCGCCTTCACCAAGCGGTTTCATTTTGGCCAGCCCGGGGACAACCAACGGCAGAGCAGTTTCGCGGTGCGGTTCCTCGACACCTACAGGTTCTTGTCCATGAGCCTGGCCAGCCTGGCAGCGGGACTGCCCACCGACAAGATGCGCGAGACCAGGAAGCGGTTCCCCGACGACCGGCTGTTCGACCTGGTGCGCAGGAAGGGCGTGTTCCCCTACGACTTCGTGACGTCCTACGACACGCTGTACAGGACCAGGGAGCTGCCGCCCAAGGAGGCGTTCAGGAACTCCATGACCCTGGAGGACATCAAGGACGAGGAGTACGAGCACGCCCTCAACGTGTGGCGAGCCTTCGAGTGTCGGCACCTCAAGGACTACGCGGACAAGTACCTGCGCTGTGACATCGCCCTCCTCACCGACGTCTTCGAGCAGTTCCGTGACACCTCTTTGGCCGAGTACGGACTGGACCCCGCCCACTACTACACCCTGCCATCCTACGCTTGGGACGTCATGTTGAAGACCTGTGACGTGGAGCTGGACACGCTGCAGGATTTCGACATGTACCTCTTCGTGGAGCAAGGCATCCGAGGAGGCATCTCTCAGGCCGTCACCCGCTACGCCAAGGCCAACCACGATCGGTGCCCGGACTACCGCCCCGACGAGCCGACACGCCACCTCCTGTACCTGGACGCCAACAACCTCTACGGCTGGGCCATGTCCCAGTACCTGCCCACCGGAGACTTCCAGTGGCTCAGCCGTGAGGAGATCGACTCCTTGGACATTGATGCGCTGGATGCCGAAGCGGAACGGGGTTACATCCTCGAAGTGGACCTCCGCTACCCCACCCACCTCCACGACCTGCACAAGGACCTCCCTTACTGCTGCGAGACCAAGCGTCCGCCAACAGGGAAATACCCCAAACTGATGACTACCCTGGACGACAAGATGCATTACGTCTGCCATTACAGGGTCTTGCAGCAGGCGCTGAACAACGGACTGGAGCTTGCGGCTGTGCACAGGGCGATCTCGTTTCGCCAGTCTCGGTGGCTAGAGCCCTACATCCTCATGAACACCGAGCTGCGGAAGAAGGCCAAGACCAAGTTCGAGCAAGACTTTTTCAAGTTAATGAATAACGCGGTCTTTGGCAAAACCATCGAGAACGTCCGCAAGCGCCTGAACGTCAAGCTGGTTTGCACTCCGGAGAAGTTCTCCAAGTACGTAGCTAAGTCCAATTTCCTGGACCGCACGTATTACACGGAGGACGTAGCTCTCGTGCACCTCGCCAGGGTCAACATCGTCCTGGAAAAGCCCATCTACATCGGTATGTCTGTCCTGGAGCTGAGCAAGTGGCTCATGTACGAGTTTCTGCGGAAGATGAAGGACCGCTACGGTGACCACTTGAACGTAGACTACATGGACACTGACAGCTTCGTATTCGACATCCTATCCCGGAACATCTACAGGGAGATGATGGAGCACTTGGACGACTTCGATACCAGCGCCTACCCGAGGTCCCACCCCTGCTACAGCCCCGCCAACGCCAAGGTGATTGGCAAGTTCAAGGACGAGTGTAACGGCCGATCCTTGTTCGAGTACCTCGGCCTGCGCTCAAAGCTCTACTTCATGGACGTTGAGGACGAAGACAACGGATCCAAGGCGATCAAGCGAGCCAAGGGAGTCGCTAAGGGGGTTGTTAAAAACGTCCTAACCCCCGACGACTACAGGGAATGTCTGTTCGACGGGGTGTTGAAAACCACCGTCAACACCCGTTTCCAGTCGTACCTGCACCGTGTCTTCACCGTACAAGTAGAAAAGCTATCCTTGAGCCCGGCCGATGATAAACGCTACATCTTGGCCGATGGTATCAACACCTTACCTTGGGGGCATAAGGACATCCCACCACTGTCCGCAGCAAGAAGGCGAGGCAATCCCGAGGAGGAGCAGCAAGGCGGGCCTATGGAGGTGGACGAGGAGGAGGACATGGACGAGGAGGAGGACATGGACGAAGAGTTCCCGGTGTAGATTTAAGTGTAAATTGAACAAGGTTAACTTTGTAAATATTTTGTAAATAGTATTCGTAAGCAAATATAGTCAAACAGTTTAGTTTACAGCATACATCTGTGTTGTTACTACCCCTTGCATTTCCCTGACATTTACTTTCAAAAGACTCCTCTAATGCAAACCGAATTTGTCGAAACTACATTCAAAATTAACCTTTTATGAAATTGTAAAACTATCATGTTTTCAAAACAAAACTTTCAAAATTGTTAAAAATTCGATATTCGTTCTTAAACACTAAAGAGAAGGATAAGTGAAAACAACAGTTAACGAGAAACAAAAAAATTATTGAAACACAAAAGTAGTCTTAAGCGAAGATGGAGTCGAAGAGCCTGCAGACCAGTGCGTCGTTGATGGTGGGAGCGACCGGGTCGAAGAGCTGCACGTAGTCGCTGAGTGGTGTTTACTCTGCAACATCACTAGACAAACTGAAGGTGCGCGTCTGCATTTATATTCACAAAATCCATCTCAAGAAGTGTTTCTTTAATTCGACCAATCATAGGGCAGAACGTCTAATTTTAGCCACTAAGAGGGCAGGATATTTTCACCAATCACAGTACCCGCATTTGCTTACACTATCTAGGGTAGGTCAAGAGTCAGCAGACAAGTGCACGCAGGTTTAAGTTAGGTTTGAGGATGCATGAACGTCGCGTGAAGCGATGACAATCACTGAAGTAACAAAGTTACGTACCGTACAGTAGAAGGCGGTGTACAATTCTCGAAATCGCGGCAATTATCGCTAATGAGTAAACAGCCTGAGGCGGTCACGTAGGCACGGGGAGATGACGTCACCGCGGTTCACGACTACACTATTTAAGGTAGGCCAATGCGTGCGTGTATGCATGCAGGTTTAGGTTTACAGACGCAGGTTTAAGTTAGGTTTGATCCCGCACCTTGAAACACAATGTAATGAGCATGCGACTTTCTAGAAGCTTCTAGAATGTTCTAGAACGTCGTGAACTGCGGTGACGTCATCCCATGCCTACGTGACCGCCCGGAGCTGTTTACTCATCAGCGGTTCCGGGAACTGTTTACCGCTTCCATTACACTGTGAAGCTTCTGGAATCTTCTAGAACGTCGCGGACCGCAGTGACGTCATCCCCCGCGCCTACGTGTTCATCATAGTGTGTTTTCGTTACGGTACGTACAGTTAGGTTTAACAATGCGCGTGCGCGTGCGTGAGCGTGCGTGTGCGTGAGCGTGCGTGTGCATGAGCGTGAGCGTGCGTGCGTGTGCGTGTGCGTGTGCGTGTGTGTCAGGTGCAAGCCTGGAGTCTGCAGACAAGTGCACGCAGGTCTAAGTTAGGTTTACAGACGCAGGTTTAGGTTAGGTTTACAGACGCAGGTTTAAGTTAGGTTTGAGGATGCATGAACGTCGCGCGCGCCTAACTTAGACCTGCGTGCACTTGTCTACCGAGGGCTCTAGCCACCGAGACTGGCGAAACGAGATCGCCCTGTGCACAGCCGCAAGCTCCAGTCCGTTGTTCAGCGCCTGCTGCAAGACCCTGTAATGGCAGACGTAATGCATCTTGTCGTCCAGGGTAGTCATCAGTTTGGGGTATTTCCCTGTTGGCGGACGCTTGGTCTCGCAGCAGTAAGGGAGGTCCTTGTGCAGGTCGTGGAGGTGGGTGGGGTAGCGGAGGTCCACTTCGAGGATGTAACCCCGTTCCGCTTCGGCATCCAGCGCATCAATGTCCAAGGAGTCGATCTCCTCACGGCTGAGCCACTGGAAGTCTCCGGTGGGCAGGTACTGGGACATGGCCCAGCCGTAGAGGTTGTTGGCATCCAGGTACAGGAGGTGGCGTGTCGGCTCGTCGGGGCGGTAGTCCGGGCACCGATCGTGGTTGGCCTTGGCGTAGCGGGTGACGGCCTGAGAGATGCCTCCTCGGATGCCTTGCTCCACGAAGAGGTACATGTCGAAATCCTGCAGCGTGTCCAGCTCCACGTCGCAGGTCTTCAACATGACGTCCCAAGCGTAGGATGGCAGGGTGTAGTAGTGGGCGGGGTCCAGTCCGTACTCGGCCAAAGAGGTGTCACGGAACTGCTCGAAGACGTCGGTGAGGAGGGCGATGTCACAGCGCAGGTACTTGTCCGCGTAGTCCTTGAGGTGCCGACACTCGAAGGCTCGCCACACGTTGAGGGCGTGCTCGTACTCCTCGTCCTTGATGTCCTCCAGGGTCATGGAGTTCCTGAACGCCTCCTTGGGCGGCAGCTCCCTGGTCCTGTACAGCGTGTCGTAGGACGTCACGAAGTCGTAGGGGAACACGCCCTTCCTGCGCACCAGGTCGAACAGCCGGTCGTCGGGGAACCGCTTCCTGGTCTCGCGCATCTTGTCGGTGGGCAGTCCCGCTGCCAGGCTGGCCAGGCTCATGGACAAGAACCTGTAGGTGTCGAGGAACCGCACCGCGAAACTGCTCTGCCGTTGGTTGTCCCCGGGCTGGCCAAAATGAAACCGCTTGGTGAAGGCGATGTAGCGCTCTTCGGTGTGTGCCAGCACGTCCACATCACCGGGGTCGATGGCCAGCTCCCGCACTACGAAGTGAGCGTCGTAGTTGGACAGGTTGTGGAAATAGCAGTTGATGACCCGCTGCTCCCTGTACCGCAGATTGCACGAGCGGTGCGCCGCTCCTCGGAACTCGTAAGGCGGGGCGTGGTTGTGGTCCCGCACCTTAACGTCCAGCTCGGTGAACTCCTTGCCGCAGAGGTAGCAGCGGGTCGCTGCGAGATACTCGTCCATTTCCTGCCGGGTCAGAGAAGGGTGCAGAGCTCTCGTGCTGAACAGGAACTCCCGCAGGCTCAGCACGTCCATCTTGAGCCGTTCCATAAAGACCTTGGACGCGTCAGCTCCGAAGTATACCCGCGGCTCAAACTCCTCCAGGCCGAGCGAATCCACGATCTGGTAGGCGAAGGCGTATGGGACGTGCATTTGCAGGGGCGTCGTGCCGGGCGGCGGCGCTTCCACCGGGTCAACAGCGACAGGCTGCAGAGCACACTCGAAGTCCGCGTAGATGCTGAACCTCTCCCGCCTAGTGTACTCTGGATGGGTGAAGCGGATCTGCTGCTTCTTCGGCAAGTCCAGGCGAAGGGGAGCCTTGGCGTAGCAGTAACGCCTGTGCTCCTCGAGGCGCTGAGCGCCCGTCAACCCTAGCTTGTTGGGTTGATTGTCGAAGTAAGCGAAGCACCGCTTACAGACGTAGATCCTATGCCCGTGGTCAGTGAGCTGGCGACGGACCAGTCGACTCAGGTCCGCGATGTATGCGTAGTGGCTGCTCCCATCGTTGGTCACGTACAGCAGGTCCCTGTGGTCTTCGAGCTCTCGCTTGCAGATCTTCAAGGGGTAGACCCTATCCATGAACTTGGGAGTTCCGTCAGGGCGTCTTCCCACCATCGCGCGCTCGATCCCGTAAACGTTTACGCTGATGTTGTTCTTGCCCTCAAAGGTCTTGATGTCCTTGAGCGTCATGGGGAAACGCAAACCGGTCCAGTCGTAGTGGGCGATGATGTCCGGCGTATACGCTGCAGGTCTCTCCGCGTGTCGCGCAACGAACTTGGCCAGGATAGCGTACATGAAGCACATGTCGTCGGCGTTTAGCACATTGACAACAGCGCGCGTGTCTGCAATAGCCCTTGGCAGCTGGAGATACGCTCTGCCCCCGAGCGGCGTGTACTCGTTCACGCGGATCTCCAGGTCCCGTATACGCAGGTATGTCCAGCCGCTGCCTACCAGTTCGCACTGCTCCTTCTTCTTCACGATCGTCTCGAACGTCGCGGAGAGGAAAGCCTCCAAGTCGGAGGCCTCGGTCAGTGGGACGTTCTTCGTGTTGAAGGAGCGCAGGCAGGTGGCCCCATGAATGTTGGAGAACTCACATTCCAGGACCATGTTCGCCTTGATGCTCGGATGTTGGGTCATGACGTTCTCCATCAGGTCCAGAACCTCGTCAAACAACAGGGTCAGCGCATCCTCAACGGTCAGCAAGGCGTCTAACGGCCGGGCCAGGCGGTAGGTGAGGAGGCGACTCCGGAAGGCCCGATGCACGAGCTGGAACACGGGGCGGCCGCCACCCTCCATCTCGTCGTCGATGGTCTGAGGCTCGGCGCTAGGTCCTGGGCGGGGCTGGGGCTCGGTGCTGGGCCCTGGCTGTGGATCGGTGCTCGGTCCTGGTCGTGGCTCGGCGCTAGGCACTTGGCGCGGTCGGGGCTCGGCGCTGGCTCCTTGACGCAACGACTGGTTGCTGTGAGGAAGAGGAGGAGAGGACAACCTAGGCAGTCGGTCTTGGGTCAGGTTCCTCACAACAGGGCAGTTGTGAGACTGGTGATGGTCACGGTTGAAGCGGCGAGTAAACCCCTTGTCGCAGTACACGCAGCGGAATTCGGATGGTTCTTGAGCCAGGTTCCTCACAACAGGGCAGTTGTGAGACTCGTGCTGGTCGCGGTTGAAGCGACGGGGAAACTCGCGGTCGCAGTAGGCGCAACGGAACGTGGGAGGATGGACGGTCCGGACGTGTCGTCTCAGTTCCAGGTCTCGGTCGAAGCGTCCACCGCATCGCTCGCACTCCACGTGACGATCGGGGCTCGAGGAGGAGGAAGGAGCTGCTGCTGGCATCGCGGAGTGAGCCGCTTGCATGTGGCGGCGCACGTCCTCCAGGCTGGCGAAGGTGGTCGGACACAGTCGGCAGGGATGGTCCGCTCGTTGCGGTCGGGGCTCCGCCGCGGCGTGTGGTCCGTGAACCGTGGCGACGTGGCGGTGGAGGTTGTCGCCTCTTGTGAAGCGCCTACCGCAGACGTGGCAGTCGTGACGTCTGGCATTGTGGGCGGACTCCACGTGTCGCCTCAGGTTTCCGAGCAGGCTGAAGGCTCGGCCACAGACCTCGCACATGTGTTGGTTGTTCATCTGCAACAACGAATATGATAAGTCTCTTGCATTTACAAATTAGTCGCAACGAGAACACTTCATTGGTAACATAACACATACTTTATGCGTGGTAGACAAGAGTCAAGGCCATGACAAATTTAATGTTAGTACACGGGTTTCCTCGTTTATTAAATTGGTTTTAGCAAAGAACAGATTATTCAACTTCTATTAACAAGCCAGACCTCTCTTTGTACATTCTGACTTCAAAGTTGCTGAACGATCATACCTTAAATGAGAATCTTACTATAAAGGGGAATGTAATAGTCTTCCACACTACAACTTCTAAGAGCTACATATACTTACGTTTAACAATCTCGGAATATGGTGCAGTAAAGGCTAGCACAGCACTGAAGTAGAACGTCTATACACACTGAGCTCCAAACGCAAACTGAATGAAGGAAGCGATGACAATCACTTAAGTAACATAGCTACGTACCGTACAGTAGAAGGCGGTGGAACATTTCTCGAAATCGCCGCAATTATCGATAATGAGTAAACGGCCTGAGGCGGTTCACACTACAACTTATAAGACTACATATACTTACGTTTAACAGATCTCGGAATATGGTGCGGTAAGGACTAGCACAGCACTGAAGTAGAACGTCTACACACACTGAGCTCCAAACGCAAACTGAATGAAGGAAGCGATGACAATCACTTAAGTAACATAGCTACGTACCGTACAGTAGAAGGCGGTGGAATATTTCTCGAAATCGCGGCAATTATCGCTAATGAGTAAACGGCCTGAGGCGGTTCACACTACAACTTATAAGACTACATATACTTACGTTTAACAGATCTCGGAATATGGTGCGGTAAGGACTAGCACAGCACTGAAGTAGAATGTCTACACACACTAGGCTCCAAACACAAACTGAATGAAGGAAGCGATGACAATCACTGAAGTAACATAGCTAGGTACCGTACAGTAGGCGGTGAAAGCAGTAAACAGTTCTCGGAACCGCTAATGAGTAAACAGGCCCGGACGGTCACGTAGGCATGGAGGTGATGTCACCGCGGTTCACGACAGGGGTAGCGGAGTGGAGGAGGAGTGGTCAGGCTGGGACAGTCACGTAGGACCTAGCACGCGCCTTGACACGTGACGCCGCGGAGCCGCTCGCAGTTTGGCTTAGTCAAGCCGGCATACAACGTGTAACGAAGTCACATCGAGTTTGGTCGGCAAACAGCCGAGATCCCATGAGGAAAACGCGTTTAAAAATTAATAACGGGCCCGTTTAACGGTGGATTCTCAATTTTCTTTAAGCGATGGTTTCCTTAGGCCGCCGCCTGACATGTGGTGAAGTTTCATCAAAATCGGTCGGTAAACAGCTGAGATCCCATAAGGAAAAATCGGTTAAAAATTAATAGCGGGTCCGTTTAACGGTGGATTTTCAATTTTCTTTAAGCGATGGTTTACTTAGACCGCCGCCTGACATGTGGTGAGGTTTCGTCAAAATCGGTTGGTAAACAGCTGAGATCCCATAAGGAAAACGCGGTTACAAATTAATAGCGGGTCCGTTTAACGGTGGATTTTCAATTTTCTTTAAGCGATGGTTTACTTAGGCCGCCGCCTGACATGTGGTGAAGTTTCGTCAAAATCGGTTGGTAAACAGCTGAGATCCCATAAGGAAAACGCGGTTAAAAATTAATAGCGGGTCCGTTTAACGTTGGATTTTAAATTTTCTTTAAGCGATAGTTTACTTAGGCCGCCGCCTGACATGTGGTGAGGTTTCGTCAAAATCGGTTGGTAAACAGCTGAGATCCCATAAGGAAAACGCGGTTATAAATTAATAGCGGCCTTTTTTAATGGCGGATCTATGGGGTTCTTACGTCATTCGCTTCCTCTGGGAGAGGCCTACACTCTGGAAAAAGTCCCGTGGGAATCGATGGATAAATAGGCTAGTTATTAATTTTCGAAAGTTTTTTCCTCATGTTCAAGGTCATCATGAAAAGTGCCGATGGCGACCGGGGGGGGGGGGTGGGGGGGGGTCGGGGGGGGGTGGTCGGGGGGGGGGGGTCGGGGGGGGCGTCGGGGGGGGGGGGTCGGGGGGGGGTCGGGGGGGGGGGCTCCTCAGGCTCCTCACGCCAGGCGCCAGGTTTAAGTTAGGTTAATGGGTCACGTGACGGGGGGGGGGAGGATTGATCCTCTGAGGATTACTGAGGATTTTGCTGGTTTTGAATCGGCTATTGCCCCCTACTCTTTATATACAGCAACCACACATTTTTTCGGAACGATTCCTTTCATCCACCATCGCACATATCAGCAGCGTTTTGGTCAACGATTTATTGAAAATTTAACCCTCCATTAGCCAATGAATATTTAATCATATAGGCGGTTGATTTCAAGTAAAGTCAATTGCAAAAGCACATTTTCTTAAACATGCTTAATTGACGCTCTGTGTTGATCATCTGATGACTGACGTTAGCTTTCATCATCGAATATCAACAGATACGACTGATGCGCGGCACTTTTCGGATGTGCACTGGTCAATGATGTCTATGCTCCGTTTTTCCCTCACATAAAAATAACACATCGATAACTAATGTATTCTCACAGGAATTTACCTACACGTATGTACATTTTACTTCAATTGTTTATTTACATCAACGTAGTATTCTTTCCCTTCTGCAAACTGAAATGTTTTTTCTAACACAGAACTAATAAAGATAATTATTTTTATGGATAATAAGTAATTAATTTAGTCGTAAACAAGACACGTAGGATTATACCATCGTACGAAAAAATGTTTTTAATTGGAGGAAAAAACATATTTATACTTTATTACGTGAGGGTTCCTTTGATACCTAACTGGTGGTATTTAATGAATTTGTGTGATTTTAAAGTATAATATTAATTTTCAAATGAGTTTAAGAGCACAATTTGAGTTCTCCTAAGTCGACTCGATTTCCGTGGCCCAAAAACACCTAAATTACACAAAATACTCCAGCGGGATTTCAAGATTTATTTTCTGACACGAATTGTTTGCATTGGAGTATAGATGAATTATTTACACCAGTATCATATATTTTGTTAGAAGACAGTTTTAGTCAACTAATCAGTTTTTCAACTAGTTAGTTATAAAAAAAATGTAAAGTTTAATTAGAAATGGATAAAAATAATCTTTGTCATCAACCGTTGGAATACATTTATTCAGAATATTACATCCCATACCAGGGACCAACAATTAAAATATTTTATAAATTCTAGAATCGTTTACATATTTACAGTAAGAAATATGTTATAAACTTAGTGAGTGCAGTTTTAAAACTGGAAGGTGTAAGTAAATGATTTATTGGAAACATTTATACTGTTCTCTCATTGGGCTTGATGATGATCGATGTGACTGGTTGTAAACAATAGACTTATTCAATATTATCTAAATATGAGTACTGTTTTATAATTGCTATGAACAGAAATGTGTAGTAATAATTTATAGTTATGAACAATTTAGTACAGAGCTATTAACAGTACAGTGCATTAATAGTACAGGATTATGTACATACAGTGTTATTAACAGAACATTGTCATGGATAGTGCAATGTATTAATATTATATGGTTATGAACAATGCAGTATATTAATAGTATATGGTTAAGTATACTGCACTATATATTTACAGTGGATTAGAACAGGGTTACGTACATACAGTGTTATTAACAGTACATTGTCATGGATAGTGCAATGTATTAATATTATATGGTTATGAACAATGTAGTATATTAATAGTATATGGTTAAGTATACTGCACTGTATATTTACAGTGGATTAGTACAGGGTTACGTACATACAGTGTTATTAACAGTACATTGTCATGGATAGTGCAATGTATTAATATTATATGGTTATGAACAATGCAGTATATTAATAGTATATGGTTAAGTATACTGCACTATATATTTACAGTGGATTAGTACAGGGTTACGTACATACAGTGTTATTAACAGAACATTGTCATGGATAGTGCAATGTATTAATATTATATGGTTATGAACAATGTAGTATATTAATACTATATGGTTAAGTATACTGCACTGTATATTTACAATGGATTAATACAGGGTTACGTACATACAGTGTTATTAACAGTACGTTGTCATGAACAATGCAGTGTATTTATAGTATAGGGTTAAGAACAGTCCAGTGAATTAATAGTATAGGGTTATGAACAATGCAGTATATTAATAGTATATGGTTATGAACAATGCAGTATATTAATAGTATATGGTTAAGTATACTGCTGTGTATATGTAAAGTGCATTAGTATAGGGTTACGTACATACAGTGTTATTAACAGTACATTGTCATGGATAGTGCAATGTATTAATATTATATGGTTATGAACAATGTATTAATATTATATGGTTATGAACAATGTAGTATATCAATAGTATATGGTTAAGTATACTGCACTGTATATTTACAGTGGATTAATACAGGGTTACGTAAATACAGTGTTATTAACAGTACGTTGTCATGAACAATGCAGTGTATTGATAGTATAGGGTTAAGAACAGTCCAGTGAATTAATAGTATAGGGTTATGAACAATACAGTGTTAATAGTATAGAGCTATGAACGATACAGTGTATTAATTGTATAGGGTTATGAACAATACAGTGCAGTAATAGTATAGGGTTATGTACTTATAGTGATATTAACGGTACATTGATATGAACAGTCCAGTGGATTAACAGTACATTGTTATGACCTGTAAGTGTATTAATAGTATAGGGCTATGATCGGTACTGTGTATTAATAGTATAGGGCTATGACCGGTACTGTGTGTTTATAGTACAGGGGTTGACCTGTACAGTGTATTAATAGTATAGGGTTATGAACAATACAGTGTTAAAAGTATAGAGCTATGAACGATACACTGTATTAATTGTATAGTGTCATGAACAATACAGTGCAGTAAAAGTATAGGGTTATGTACTTATAGTGATATTAACGGTACATTGATATGACCAGTCCAGTGGATTAACAGTACATTGTTACGACCTGTAAGTGTATTAATAGTATAGGGCTATGATCGGTACTGTGTATTAATAGTATAGGGTTATGAACAATACAGTGTTAATAGTATAGAGCTATGAACGATACAGTGTATTAATTGTATAGGGTTATGAACAATACAGTGCATTAATAGTATAGAGTTATGTACATATAGTGATATTAACGGTACATTCTTATGAACGGTCCAGTGGATTAACAGTACATTGTTCTGACCTGTACAGTGTATTAATTGTATAGAGCTATGACCGGTACTGTATATTTATCGTACAGAAGTTTACCTGTACAGTGTATTAATAGTATATGGCTTTTAATCGAAGAGTGTATTATTAGCACAGGGTTATGCAAAGTACAGTGTTTTAACCGCACATTTATGAACACTTTAGTGCTATGAACAGTACAGTGCATAACTTCATTTTAAATTGTTCCTAATAGTACAACGTCACCTGTTGATTAGTTACAGTCCGTTTGATTTATTGTGACATTAAAATAAGACAATGATACGACTTTGAATTTAAAATATCTTAAAGTTAACCATTATACTTAGATTATTGAACTTCTGTTTTGATTGGATAGGAGATTCACTATGGAAAATGTTTATCTCTTTCAAAGTTCTCAAGTGTGTTAACTATGCACCCAAAAATGTATACTTCTAAGATTGAATTAAAATTTAAAATATAATAAAAGTAATAAACAAATAATTGAACAGTCTATAACTAGTTTTGGATATCTTAGTTTATCACTTATAACAGTCAAGCTTGTGACATACTTACCTACTTGATATTTGATATTTGATCCGTTGTCCAATTGGATCATGGATGGGTAAATGGTGCTGAACGGGTTACTATAATATACTAATATTCATTCAAGCGTAGAATTGTATTGGTCATGCTTTTTCATATTTATAAACAAATATTACTCCCAGGGACAACTTTTCTGTATAAAAAAGGAAGAGAAGGGTAGGACAGGAGATTTTCCTATGTTATTTTTTTAGGAGTGGTGGTTGTTGCTGTTGTTCCTTGTATAGTCGAACTGTTTTGCATTTTTGTTTGTCTGTTGACGACAAGAAGTTTTGTTGGTATTATTAAGTTCATTTATATTTTCTAAAACTGCATAGTTGTGGTACCGACGTTAAAGCGTTCTATGAGGGTAAATAACGTAAACTTTTCTTTTAGATTATTAAATTCGCCTAAAGCGAATTAATAAAAATACTAAGATGGAAAGGATGTTTGATTGTTGCCACGTCACAATAAAAGAATATTTCTCATCCAGTAGCAATTAAACAGTCCTCAATTTGATTCTGGAAAGTTGAAGATCATTCTAGTCGTAATGAGTTCTTTAGTAAATTTTAAAAGTCATTATTCGTTTGAGCAGTCAGATGCCACTTAATGGATTCAAAAGAAACAGTTTTTGACATTCTTTTACTAACTGTTAAACCGTTGCTTCCAATTATTTTGCATGACAAGCTGTTTCAATATTTGTTTTGAATATTTAGAGCACAATTTTATCAATACCTATTTTCTTAACTTTCCACGAAACTGTATTCCTCTTTAATACAAAACCATATTTATCATAATCTCCCTAAATAAAAAGGTTATAAAACTATCTTTATCCGAGTGTTTTCCCTGAGTTACATCAGTCTCTCTCTCATATTGTACTCCTTCCCCTGTTCATAGGATATGGAGAATGTGTGTTTTCGTTACAAATTCCGAATTTTAGTTGGGGAAAATATTCAACTTATTTCTTCCTAAAAATTATTGTTTTCAAAGTGATGATATCTGTCCATCTGTCGGGATGCTTGGACACTTCACCAGAGCCCTTATTTTATAAAGTTTGGTATCCAGGCATAATTCCGCAATATATCAAGACTTATTGCATTTATATTTAGTTTTAAATTAAATGTAGATCAGATTACACTTATTTACCACAAAGTGTTTTTGCTATTTCAAAATTAAACATAATTGGCTCTTATTTTACATTATCTGTTCAGGAGCTTCGGGTGTTCAAAGTTAACATCGGTCTTAAATGAGAGGCAGGTAGAAACAATGAATATTTCGTTACTGGAGCTCCTCTTATTTTAAGAAATAATGGCTAGGTAATAACAATTTGTATTGTAAATCTTTACGATCGAAATGTTTGATGATTTGATAGTAAATAATTACACAACAAAATTGTGATTATTGTGTAAGATACCTGCTGTAATAATCGTTTGTTCTTATCTTTCTATTAATCTGTGTTACAATGTTTTATTGTGTTTTATTTAACCTATGTGTCATAACTTACTCGGAGCTTTGCAGTATTAAGAATATTCCACGTAAACATCAGTCAGCAGTGAGTAATCACTTGTTGGCGTAGCGGAGGTGATCCAGCCAGACGCTTTATCACGGCGATTCTCCTGTTCAAAACATATTAATATAGAATGAACCTTGGTTTTTATAAATATTATTTATCGTACAGATTAAGCTTTGCTTTTAGGAAGTTTTGTGATTTGCTTGAAACATTAGGAGTTAGATTTTAGGGATTAGTAGGTCCTTAGCATTAGCCTTCTAGGGATGTCCACCTTTGGGATATTGTACGGCCACCGGACGTAAGGGGTCTTCAGGGATGGGGAATCCGTTACGGGGGCAGCAAGTGAGTAGTGTGGGTTTGCCGGTTTTGCGCCGGAAGTGACGTCACATCCGGTCAGTGACCGGATGCGCTGAATGAAAAAATACGTCATCTGAGGCTGAGCCAGTGACGTAGGCGGTTTTGTGACGAAATGAGTAAAAGTTCAAAGTTCAAGGTCACGGTGAAGTTTTTTTAAAAAAATCTACCTCGCACTCGTAAAACGATTGTGATTCGATAGTTAATCGATAATAAATATCGAATGAAACAATCGAATGAAGCAATCGAATGATACGAGTGCGAGGTAGTACAATTACAAATATTACTTTATTTTATTAATAATAAGTCATATTACAAATATTACTTTATTTTATTTACAATAATTCATGTTTACAATAGTTCCCCGTTGTTGGTTGTCATCGATGTTGTTGATCCGGACGAGTTGCGGCCATCACTTTGCTTTTTGAAGAAAGACGGTAGATACTTCGTTCCCTGCGCAGAGTCCATGTTGTTTTTTGATGCGTAAAGTTCCAAAGATAAATCGTAACCGGACGCAATAAGAAGTCTTAACTCTTCACTAAACACCTCGAGGTCTTGGTAAGTCGCAAGATGAATAGAGTCATAATGAATACACCTAATTTTAATGGACATTTTAATATAATGTTTTACGTTTGTGAAGAGCACTCGATGTTCACCAGTCGAGAGCCGGAGGTGTACTGACTATTCGCTAGCTAGCGTTCTGGTATGAAACGAAATGGTGGGGGTAAAAGTGTGGTGGGGCGGAGAAGATGGCGGACAGCAGATGGCAGGCGGCAGGTGGTGCGAGGCAGATGGTTGCTACTACATTCGCCGCCACAGTAATGCAATCCTTCGGCGTAATTCTTGTATTTTATCTTGTCGGTTCATTTGATACGTTTTACATCTACATATGCAATAGCTGAAACACTTGCACTTACGACAAGCTTTCCCGTCAACTTGATCGCCTGGTATTTTAAAACATTGTAACTCGCAACAATATGTCTTCAAATTGTTATCGAAAAATAAATTGTTCATAGGTGGCACCGACATGTTAGCTGCAGCGTGTGTTAGACAAGACTGAGACTAACTTCACTGCTCCCTCTCTTTTATACCTCTTCATAAGTTAACCCTGAATGAAAGTTCAAGGTCATCCATTTGAAATTTTAAAAAAAAAGCAACACAGCAGTATATAAAATAATATACTGCTGTGTTGCTGTTTTATTTCTTTTTTTTTTATATTTTCTTTATTAAACAAACATCTTACAATACAATAAGCTTAAGTCTAATATTGATGACTAGAAATACAAACAAAAAAAATACAAACAGAGACATTATGTACAAGGATGCGTGAGGTGCAGAGTGAGTTCCGTAGAGTTGTTGCCGCTTACACCGTGTGATACCAAATACAACGTCCCCGGTTGAATATCTCGCAAATCTTCATTTTGTAGCAGTTGAACAAATCGTTTTGGAAGAAATACTTGAAACTTCGGCTCATCTCCTGGAGTGAAAGGTCCTTCGCTCAATGAAACTAGAATTGCTTCTCCATGTGTGGTTTCCACTTTCTTGATGTTATGAATAATGTAGTGTTTTTGTTCTTTTAATTCTGAACACTTTTTAGTTAGCAGAAGGTCGGATTTTGAATAAGTGTTGAATTGATCAACCAGTGTTTGTAGAAACTGTTGTGATGCCATCTTCGTCAGTGGTGGTTGCGATGTCTTCTGTGATGTTGCCTCTTCGGAGTCTCGAATAATACTCGTGCCGGAGCGGTGTTGGCTCCTCGTATTTATAGGCCCTGCTACCCCCACCACATTCCGGTTCTTCGCTACCCCCACCACATTTCTGCGTTTGTTCCAAGTAAGCAGCCAAACGATATGCGTTGTGCAATGCGCAGTTTGATTGTCCGTGTTTAGGATCTTTTGCAGCAACACAAATATTACCGAGATTAATGTTAAAGTCCTTACCGATAGTTATATCGAAAACATCACCGTGCGTGTACTTTTTTATCCAGTTCTTTTTTTCTAATCCTCTTGTGTATATATGTGAATATTGTTTGCAAAAGTTAAACATAATACTGTGCAGATTACTGTAGCTTATAAACCCTTCATACCAATGTATGTGATGAAAGTAGTTTGTTATCCATTTGTTTGTACTTTTTGCTTTGGCGTTAAGGTTGTTAAAAGAAAAAGGAGCTTCAAACGTGAATGGGTAAACTACAAATGTAAGCAAGTCTAAAATTACTAATTCCTTGATAATAAACCTATCATCATTATTTCGAAATGCTTGAAATTCTATTACACAAGGCTTTACACTCACTTCTTCATCCCCTCCGCTCATCATGACACCTAACGATCAACTAAACTGTTTTCCACACCACGGTAGGTTAAATACCAGGCCGTACAGTTGCAGGCGCGTTGGTGTATATTTAACGTGGGCACCGTCCCCAATAGGCCTACCCCACGTGTGTTCTTCTTTACTAAGTCAAACTTTAGTCTTTTTTAACTTCTTCTTCTTCTTGTGTTTCGTTTTCTTCTTCTTCTTGTTTCTTCGTTTCTTCTTCCTGTGTTGTTTCTTCTGTAGCTTCTGTAGCGATTTCTACAAGTGGTTCAAAATCCTTTAACTTTCTCCACATGCAAACTTCATGAGGTATTCTATTAAAAATAGATGTATCCACAGGTCCGTACACGATGGTGCTATCAGGTTGTTTTTCCAAAGTATCGACCAAATATTCTTTAATAATAGCGCTTGCAAATACCAACTGTCTCATGTACCTTGTAATAGGTTCTGTTGCGTAGTTTAAAACGTAGAATTCTTCACGTGACAGTAGAATCTTATTTTCATGTTGAGTCAAGTCTCTAATTCGCACTTGTAGTTGTCCGCGATGTTTAACAATATCGATTTCATTGTCACAATCCAAAAGTCGAATATGTGTTTTTCTTCCACACAAACTGTTAGTTAAATAACATTCTATTAAATGTACATGTTTCAAAAATGACTCCCAAGCATTTTGCGAAAATAAAACCTTTTTTGTTCCATGGTGTAGAATTACTGTAGGGGAATAATCCAATGACTTTATCAATCCAACTGATACACTTTTACTGATGCATGCTGAGATGGGGTAAAAGATTCGCAAAAACACTTCAGTTAAAATGTGAGGAGGAATATTTTCTTCAACTTTCTTCTTCCTTTTTGGTACTACCTTTGATGGGTCTGCATTACTTTCCTCCTCTCTATCTCTTTTACCAAACTTTAAAAATGCAGTTATTTCCTTGATAATTTCTGCTTCGCTGGTATTATCACGTTCCAATAACGGTGCTATTTCTGCATCACCTTGTACAACAGATGGAGAACTCATTTTGTAGAAGATGTTGCCCATGCGACGATAGACGATCAACTGAAGACCTGCATTGTTGCTCCGCTATTTATAGGTTAGCGACAGTGGCGGTGCCGGTGGTGGTACAACGTTTTACAATACCGTCTTTACGATACCAGTCAACGGTGTGTATGTAACAATTTTATCGTGCAAAATTAAACAATACGCAGATGTATTTGCAGGTACGTTTTCTTGAAATTCCATTTCTATCTTTATATCAACACTAGACGATTTTACAGATTCGTTTTGTTTGGAGCAATCAATTACAACAATCGGAGCTTTCGATTCAAACTGTACGGGAGATAGTAGAGGTGTGTTTGTTTTGCCGTAATATGAATTTTGGAACCTAGCGTACATATCGTATAAAACACTGTACCTTTTTTTATCAAAAGAGATATTAAAGTTGTCGTAGGGAAAGAATTGTGAATTCAGGAACACTTTACAGTTTGTTAATTTACAATGGTCAAATTCACCAGCATTTTCAGTTAATATACTTTTTTTCTTTGTTTGTAATCCAAAGATTACATATCTCGCTTTTTCCAAATGAGTAGAAGTTTTTACAGTCCATGTATGCCGTTGTGTTGAAGGTAAAACGGGGTATTCATGAAACTCCCAGCTTCTGAATGGCATTACAATGTCTCGATCTGATTTTAACTTTCTTAATAATGTAATCCTGTGTTCATCATTTAGTCGCACATGTGGTACTCTCCAAACAATCTTGTCTAATGTTAGTTTCCAGTCTAAATTGGCTTCAGTTGTTCCAGCAGATGCTTTAATAATATCATTATCGTTTGATGACCTTAATAAAACTAGTTCTTGTTTTACATTTATTATTATTCTTCTGTAATCTTCAGCAAATCCTAAAAGTAATCTTAAAGGTACGTAAAAATCAAAGTTTCCCGAAGCGTCAGGAGTAATTATACTTTTGTCTGGTGCAACCCATCCTGCAACAGCTAACAGATTCTTCTCATTTGGTGTTAAAGACGCTAATCCTTTTAAGGTACTGGAAATTCCAACCTTTTTTGTTGAATCGACTGTAACTCCTGAAATTTCATATCTAATCTCGTCAAACAAAAATGTCATAGGATTATTTATGAACGGAACAGTGGTTCCAACAGTACCGTCAGCTTTTGTTACTTTTCCTTCAATATATAAATAACTTTCGCATGGAAGAGTATAAATGTCTTGTTGTTGTATAGGAATCCTAATTTCATCGTTATTGTTTAATTTGGACGAAGCGTAAGGGTTGTGCGTGTGATATTCCTTTTCCCATAAGGTCTCGTCGAATGTTGGGCCCTGCGCTATATCCAGTATATCCATTGTTAATGACCTTTAATCCAATTTCTTCTAGAAAACGAATGTTGTCACTTGTTAATCCTTCTACAGCTGATGAGCTACTGACCTCTTTGCTGGTTGGCTCTCTCTTTTTAAATGATAACCCCATTATCTAAGCGGATGATTTTATATGTATTCTTACAGTAATAGCTTCTCCTCGAAAGTCAATAAGGTTTCCGTCTTGATCCACTATGTTCAGCACGATGTCTGAAATGAAACTGGTGTTTAACGGTAGGTACACAAGGTTTTGAGGCTTTTCTACTATCTTGAAACCCGGTGCGACTGATGGGTAGAATGTGTGTAATATATGCCGATTTTCTCCATCTCTGTAGGATCCTTGTATAATGTTACATGTAATGTCTATGCTGTTTACTTTGATGATCGTCACAGTTCTATTCCCAGAATGAGTTGTATTAGGTTCTAATACCTTTGTTTCCTTAGAAAACCCCAATAAACTACCAATTGAACGTTCTTGGCCAAAATCAATATAATACTTAGAAGTAATTTCGGCTTTCATTGTATTGTTATTGCCTTTTATCGTTATATTTTCTTTTCCCATATGTTTTTGTATAACTTCATTTATATTATCAATTTCATAAGCTCCTGTTGGTAAACTGAATTCTTCCAAAGCTGAATATTTTCCTTTATTATCTTTTGTCTTGTAATAATGTATTTTGTTATTAATTCCTTCACTAACGTTTGGAATAGAGTTATATGTTGTTAAATCCAATAATGCGGCTTCCCATAGTCTTCCTTTTTGCAAACGTAGCGCTGGAAACAGAATACTGCGCAAAGTACATGAGTTACCGGTTAATGACACTGTATACGAAGACATCTTAAAGTTGACTAACACTTTTAGCTAAAAAGTCTAAACATAAATGACCGCAAATGGATGTATCATCAGGTTGTTTTCTTGTATAATTGTAAAAAACATTTTCTGCCGCACGAAAGTATTGTTGAAGTTCTTTCGGTGGTGGAAGGTTTCCAAAACTGTCGAAATAATAAATCGTTTCACCAAGTTTCTTGTAACACACCCAATGAGTGCCTAATCCTTCACTATTATCCAAATTTACTATACCAGTCTCATTTTTCCACATTTTAACCGGTAATTCATCTTTCATAAATACTCCTCTAAAAAATGGGATTTTCAAACAAGAAGCATATGTAATCAGTTCTTCATTGGTTAATTCTTTGTTTTTAATTATTAATTGCTCTTTCTTATTTAATACACACGATACGGTCTTAGGTATAGTCCTCCTCCCTTTTTTATCATTGACCATATTGTTGGTTTCTTTTTACCTTTACCACTAGTAGATCGACGTTTTCTTCTGATATTACCTCCTTGTTTCTTAGCGGGTCTTTTCCCACGCCTTCTTCTCTTTCCTCCTCCAAACGTAGTTTTTGCTTTCATTGCTGCTGTTACTGCTAAAGACGCTGCTTTTTCACCAATACTCGCGTCACTAGATTTTACTCTTTGCCAAGCTTTCTCAGAAAGTGCTCTATCCGCTATTGATCTATTTTTTGTATCACCAAATTTGGAATACGCTATATCGTGCTGTTTACAGGCCTGATCAAGCTTATTTATTCCAGGATCTCCTCTAGCAAGCCGTTTCTCTAATTTGGTTCCAGGACCACAATATTGATATCCTCCAGGTAAATGTAATTCCACAGGTAATAAATCAATCGCCTTGTTAACTATAGCTCCAACCGGTTTACTTAATAGAGAAAATGCTGTTGATGCTATTCCCCTTCCTCTCTGTAATCTCTCTCGATTATGACTGATGCGTTTAGCCCTCGGCATGACTATTTATAGCCAAACTTACAATCAGTAGGTGCACTCTATAAATGTTTTACAATGAATGTAATATTAGTCTTGGCTTCTTGTATTATATATACTGTTTAAAATCCATTTATTATATAGAAATGGATTAATTAATTAAATGTAGACATAATAAATAAAAGTAGTAAAAATAGAAATAAGGTGTAATTGAAGATGTTTTAAATGTTTCTCCGCTGGTGATGGTATCGTTGTTTTCGGTAAAATGAATAAAATCTAAATAGTTGTTATGTTCCCTTAGAAACTTGCCACTTAATCGTTGGTAATTAAATAACACATTCCAGTCTAGTTTATCTTTAAAATTGTCAATGTAATTTTCAGAGAGATTTTGATATTTACTTATTACTTCCCAACAGTTATTAAAATTTGATGTCATCTCTACAAGGAAGTCTTCTGAAAACTGTTGTCTTTGTAAAATATGAATCCAGTTAACTCTGTGAAAATAAATTCTTAACATAGTCATTGTGAAGAGGTAGTGTATGGAAAGTTGTTCCCAATCCATATATCTATCAAACCGTTGAACAAAACCATCTGTCAGCACTCCTTGGGGAAATCTCGGCTCTTGAGATATTAAACTCCACGCAGTAATATTGGATTCCATCATCCTCTCTGTATTATCTCTCGAATATGACTGATGCTTTATCCCTTATCATGGGTATTTAAATTCTTTTTTCTCTTATATAATCTTCATCGTTTTCTGTTGGTTCATTAATTACATTCACTTTATCCCCCTTTCCTAATGTCTTGACTTTAGAAGGCTCAGACGGTTTATCTAATTGATTAGGTTTTTCTGGATTGTGTATCTTTTTCCAGTCTAAATAATTGTGGCTGTCAACATCTGAAGCTACAGCTCTTCCTGAAGCCCGATGGATATAATTAAATAAAGCTGCACCAAACCTTTCCATATGTTTTTCATATTCTGTAGTCCATTTCTTGTGTACTATATCAAATATTTTCTTATTTACAGCGTCTCCATCCTGCTCACAATCACCTACATTTGACAATTTTAATTTTTTTACATCATAGCTTGTATCAGTTTCATTCTTTTTGTAAATCGTTAACAATTTTAAAGTCGCTAAATTTACTGCTTCACCATCATAAATGGGATGTTTTATATTGCTTAACCTTTTACCGGAAAATCCCCAATGGTCTTCGTGTACAATCGGGGTTCTTTTATCCATATATTGTACCGTAACCGCATCAGAAGACAAAAGCGGATCACCAACATTTTGAATTACTTTTCCTTCAAAATTATAATTACCATCAGGTGTTAACGGAAACCCAGCTCTTTTTTCACTATATCCAGATTTTACTCCAAACTCGGAATACCGTCCAAACTTGTCCACACTCATGATGTAACTGAATCGCTATCGTTTAGGTTCTTACTATATATATATATACGTCTACTGAACAATTATTTCTCGTTTTCGCAGTTCATCAACCAAAGCTACCCATTCGTTTTCTAAACCAGTGTGCCCGGCTTCCATAGCTTCATGTAATAACCTCATTCGATCAACTAACTTATTTATATCGTTGTAATATATTATATTGGTTTTATACAAATTTTTTAATAATCCCCTTCCAGATGTAGTAGGATCAGTTGTTTTTCTTTTTTTATGCAAAACATTTAATTCAGCAGAAGATAAAGCTCTTCTTTTAATTGGAGCTTTATTTGATTTCGAGGGGAAAAGACTAGATATAATGTTTGTGTATTTTATTGACCTGTTTCTATGAATAGATAGGTCTTTGGAATATTTTTTTCTATGTGCATTTGTATACTCTAGTATATTTTTAAACAACTGTAAATCCTTTTTAGTATATTTACCAGGATTATTTTTAAAGATGAGTTCAAACAAACCTGTTGTACCTTTATATTTCTTATCACCAATAACTATATCATCATTTTCGTTTATATCTAACTTTCTATCTCCAATCATTAATCCTTTATCCTCTATTCTAGCTCCATATGTATGATAATTTCGATTAGCATGTGTGCCATGTAACATTTTTAATGTATATTTTCTTCCAAGTGTTCCTTTAAACATAATATCTGTGCCTAATTTGCTTAAGTTGGATGGGTTGATATCCTCTTCTTCTGCTCTTGTATCTTCCGCACTTGTATCTTCTGTACTTGTATCTCCTGCAATGTTCTTTTCCCTTAAATCTCCTATATCTCCGCTTTCTTCATACTCGTCGCTTTCTTCAGATGTTTGTAACTGGTCAGAACTTTCATCATTCTGAAATTCTTCTTCATATTTGGAAATTGGTAGCATTTTGTCTCCTTCGAAGCGAATTGAAGGTTTTTCCATATTTTGTGCTAATCGCTTTAAAGGTTCAGTAACAGGTTTGAATGTTGTTTCTAAAAATTGCTCTCTTTCATTTATACCTGATTTTAAAGCTCGGTTTTTTTGTCTAATAGAATCACTAAGTGATTTTATTTCCTTTAATAGCTTTTCCTGGTTAACCATCTTCACACCTTGACGACTTGTACAGTAATACCGCTAATCAGTGTATTAAAACGAATTTATCAAAACCTATTCTATAACGACCATCTTTTATAGCTTGATCTTTCATAATAACCAAAAATCCATAATTTTCCGCCCATGCTTTTCCGCAAAGCTCTTTAAACTTTTCAAATGGCATATCCGCATTCACATGGTCGTTATATATATGTTTTAGGTTAGTATCATCTTGTTTGAATACAATTAGAATATTTGCATTATCTCTGATAAGTTGTTTTGGGATTTTGCTATAAGTTTGTCCTATATATATGCTGTCGATGTTATTATGTCTTCCCATGGCAAAGTAGTTTCTAATAGTATCCTGATTTTCACAAGATACATCGTCAAATATAAATACAGAATACGGTTTCGCTTCGTTTGGTTGCATAATGCTATCACTAGCGTTAAATTTGTAAAAATTAACATCAGACACATCAGATAGGATTTTATCCAGCAATTGATACTTTGGTTGATGTAGAGACTTTGAAAAAATATATAGGTTATTAAACCTTAATCCCTGCGGATTAGTGATCAAATTAAAGACAACATTGGTCTTTCCGCAGTTTGAGGGGCCACTTACTATACATCGAACAGTGTTTGGAAGTAAACTGCCGTGTTTACCATTGTTGATTTTAACGTTATCCACAGTTAAATCATCTATGTTATTAATATTGAATCGATCTTTATGGTGAATAATCTCCATCCTGCTCAAAGGTTAACGATGAAATGAGTTGCTTGCATTAAACCAAGTCCTTTATAGGTATCCATGAATCCTCAGTTTTGTTAAACCCTAACCACCGCACTTTAACTGCGTCCTTTTTTCTTTGTAACACTTTTTCAACAAGATATACATCACCTACTGTTGACTTTAACATTTCATGTCCATAAAATGCACCTTGCAACAAATCTCCTTTGTTATCTTTTAGAATATACGTTTCAGGTACAGTCGGTTGCACTTTATACACTGTAAAAACTTCATTCGTCCAATTGGGAAGGTATTTCTTGGTAAACACTCCCTTATATTTACTAATCCGTACTTTATCACTTACATTAAATTTTCTTGGCTGCATTTTTTCTACTTTAGGCTTTGTATTTTTCTTTATGCGTTTTAATACATCTTTTGCATTTCTTCTATTTACTTTGTTAGGTTTCATACCAATAGTTCTATGAAACCTGTTGTTATAATCATTTATTAATTGTGGTAAAACATCATACCATACGTAAGAACCTCTTTTTGAAAATTGTTTATACAGTGCTCCTTTCAAGGTTCTATTGAATCTTTCTACAATAGCTGCTTTTTTCTCTGAATTTGTAGAATAATGATTTATTTTATATTTATTCATTAACTGTGCAAAGTTTGTATTAAAGTATTCTGTTCCATCATCAGTTTGTAAATGTTTAATTTTGTTTTTATCTCTTTTTATGGCTATTTCCATGGCTTCTGTTACACTTTTACCAGTCTTGTCCTTTAGAGGCAAAGCGTCTGCAACTTTTGTAAAACAATTAATAATTGTGAGTATATATTTAAATCCTTTGTTTATTCTGCTATGCGGTCGCATTTCAATTAGATCCGCTTGATATAGATCATTTATCCCTTTTATAACAGTATTTCTTCTTGGAAACTTTATTCTTGCAGGTTTGTGTAGTTCATTAATAATCTTCTCCTTCAGGTCTGACATGATGGTTTCACGAAGGCAGCTGATATGGTATTAAATATTCGTTGGTATAAATCTCCTTATATATACATATAGTTCAAGGTCATTCAAAACTTGTGTAAAAAAGGGGAAACACAGCTTAACATTGCTGTGTTTCCCCTTTTTTTACGGAAAGGAAAAGGATCAAGGATCTAGGACGATGAAAAGGTTACTCGTCAATAGGGTTGAGGGAGTAGTGGCCGAATGGCAATGTGTTGATTTTGTCTGGAAGGGTTTGTCTTTTGTCGTCATTACAGGATAGCGCCTTTTTAACTTCAGTTACGCTGTACAGCTGATGGTTAAAACTTCTGATGGTGTTGAATTTAGCTGTAATGATGTTATCTTCAAATAAGCATTGCTTGTAGTGTTCAAAATGCACTTTCTTTTTTAAATATAAACTCTTTACACCTTTAGCTTTCTTAATATAGCTATTCTTCTTTTCTTCTTCTTTTTCATTATAGAGTTTCAAAGAATATAGTTTAGACATCAGTGCAACAATCTCTTCAAGCAGAACACCATTAGCCTCATCCTTGAATTTGCCTAGTACTTTTTTGTGTCTGTCATTGTCGTAGTTTGGATGATCTTTTGGATAATCGGAGAAATCAAAATCGTTCTTGTAAATAAATGTACGTAAATCTTTATACATGTCCAATGTTACTATGCGATATATGAAAGCGTCAGTGTCCATATATGTAATAGATATATTTTCTCTTCCGTAGAACGCCACCATTTTGTTGTAGTGAAAATCGTACATGTGTGTTTTTGAGATGTCCAAGATTGACATGCCTATATACAAAGGACGATCCATCTTCACACTCGTCTTCTTCATGGACACTGCTACAAGTTTTTCATTAATAATTATAGATGTTCCAAAATTTGGCTGCTGTACTAGTTTCTGTAATTTTTTTGCGTCGGTAACAAGTTTAACATTTTTGTGTCTTCTTTTGTTTTCCAATGTTTTTCCAAATATCGCATTATTCATTAATTTAAAAAAATCTTTTTGAAAGTCTGATGTAGCTGCTGCTCTTCTGATGGTATTTGAATCAATGTAGGGTTTCAACCAGCATGATTGAGAAAATTCCAAAACTCTATTAATTTTTGTTAGACGTAGTCCTAATTCGATAGCTTGTTGAACCACCCAAAAGTGAGCCACGTAGCGTTGTTTATTATTTAATGTCATCATTAATTTGGGGTGTTTTCCAATTGGTGAAATTTCTGTTTTAGCAAGAAGTGGAAGGTCATAATGAAGATCATGTAAATTTTCTGGGTATTCAAAATCGCAATCCAAAATATATCCAGTGTCACCATGTTTCGGAATTTGTAAAATATCGCCAATAGAGTCGGGATTAATCCATTTAAAGTTATCAAAAGGAAGTGGGTTTGACATTGCCCATCCGTACAAATTATTTGCATCGAAATATCCTAAATAGGTTGACGGTTTGGTTTCATCGTAATCGGGAAGGTATTTGTTGTTGGCTTTGACATGTCTGGTAACACTTTGGGTCAATCCGCCTCTTACTCCAGCTTCAACCACTAAAACCATGTCAATGTCTGTTAAAAGTTGGAGTTTGCATTTTGTTTCTTTTAACATGGCTTGCCAAGCTAATCCTGGTGAAGTATACGAATGTAGAGGGTCCAAACCGTATGCAGCAAAACAGGTGTTTCGGAATTCTTCCATTACATCACAAAGAAGAGTTACATCTAGTTTGACATAAAAGTCCGAGTAATCTCCTAAGGTCTTCATATCTAACTCGTTCCATACTCGACGTGCGTGTTGATAGTCCTCAAGTGATATTTCCGAATCATTAAGTTTGTTTTTGAAGTGTTCTGGTGGAGGTAGTGATGTTTCATCAAATCTATGCAGTCCATCTATGTAATCATATGGGAATACTCCTTTTCGAAGAACCAAATTCATTTTACTGTTTGGTACAATTTTGCTTGTTTCGATCAAATCTTCTCTTCTTAAATTTTCTGATAATTTCATAAGGCTGAAAGGCATAAATCTATAGGAATCAATGAATCTAAGTTTTATATTGCCGATTTTTTTAGAAAAGCTGATAAATTTTTCCATGGTTGTTGCCAAGACATCTATTGCTCCATTATCTCTCCCTAATTCCGGGATTATAAAGTGAGAGTCGTATCCACTAAGATTATGTAAAACAACGGGGATAAAATTTGGAAGTTTGTAGTTTAAGTTGCAAGAGTTACAGGCTGCACCTCTGTAAGCTCCTGTAAGATGATCATGGTCTCGCACTTTAACATTATCCGGTGTAAAGGTGTTAGTACACAGATAACATGTTGTTGCTGAATCATGTTGTTGAAGTTCACCTTCAGTCATAGGTGTCATCGGTAACACATTTCTATACATTTCTTCCACCTTTTCAGCTATGTTATATAAATCATCGACAAAGTGTCGAGCTGCTTCTTCACCACGATAAATTTTCGGCGTAGACGACAGTTCATATTTACAAAGATTATCTTCAGAAAGCGTGGACTTTACTATTAAACAATAGCTGTTTGGTGTGTGCTGCTGGTATTTGCTCCTTCTTGTTACGTTCTCTTCTTGATGTTCGAGCGGAAGTAAAGACGCTTCAAAATCAGCGTATACAGCAACAGGTACACGGTATTGTTGTATTACTTTATCAAATTTTATCTGCGCTCTGCTGGGATGTGGCAATTTAACTCTAACCTCATAGTTTCCATTACATAACCTTTGATGTTCTACTAACCATTCTGAACCTCCCCTTTTTAATGGTTTGCCTACATGACAAAAACATCTTTTGCAAATTGTCATCTTTTTTTCATGCTTAGATAATTGTTTAGAAACAAGACTTTCAAATTTTTTGATATACACAAAGTGTGAAATATCGCCTTTAGTAATCAATAACAAATCGGTATGATCTCTGCGCTCATTTGGTGTTATACGCAAGGGGTACACATTGTTTGACGAATCCAATCCGAATAGGTTGACAGAAGCTGAAGGATTTTGTTTTTCAAATTTTGAAACGTCTGTTATAGCAACAGGGTAAGTCATCCCTTGAAAATTATATCTATGTTGTACTTCTTCATAATAGTGACTTGGTCTTTCCGGATGAATTGTTACATATTTGGCCAACATGGCATATTTAAAACACTCAGTATCTTGATTTTGTACGTTGACGCAGGATAAGGTATTTCTAATCTTTGTTGGTAGAGGGATGTAGCTACTTCCTCGAATTCCATAGCCGTGTTTGTGTACTCTTAAGTCTAGCCCTGTGATGCTTAACAAACTCCATCCAGAGCCTCTTCCTTCATGTTCTTGTATTTTTGTCATTAGCTCTTCAAAACATTCAGATACGATTGAATCAATATCTGACGAAAACATAATAGTTCGGTTTTTTGTTAAAAACCCTCTCGGTGAAGTTTCATTCTGAATGTTTGTAAATAAACCATCTAGTAATAGGCCAAATTTAATAAAATTTAATCTTTTTAATTCATTTTGCAGAGTTTTACTTACCAATCCTTTTGCGTTATTTAAAAATTCTTCGAGTTGTAATTTTGCATTGTCAATTTTAAAGTGGGTTACTACATTACCCGGAAGTGCTCGGGCATGTAGTTCTACATTTACTGCTGTTGATGCTGAAGGACGGTGAAGTGTAGACAGAGCATGCGTAGAACTCGATGCAGCTGATGATGTTGAAGGACGATGAAGTGTAGACAGAGCAGGCGTAGAAGTCGATGCAGCTGATGATGTTGAAGGAAGGTGAAGTGTAGACAGAGCAGAGGTAGAAGTCGATGTTGATGGTGCATATTGAATTACAGTTGGTCTGGAATGTTGGTGTTGAGCTAACATTTGATCTATTTCTTTCAATTCTTCTTCTTCATATTTTTCATCTTGGTTGTTGTTATGTTTCAGTTCATTATGAATCATTAAAAGAAATTCATCCTTAAATGAAGACTTGCAAATATCGCAGCGATGCATAATGTAGGTGCGATCTCCACAAAGGTCAAGGCAATAATGAACAACACTGCAAATGCCCCTCTATTTATACCCTAGCAAAAGTGGTGGGGGTACGTATTACGTTAAGTTTACTATTTTTTTGCATTTTATATTTACTATTGTAGCTGAAGGCTACAAAGTTCTGTATTTAGGTCAAGGTCATTGAACATATTTGCCAAAACGGGGAATAGAGCAGTAAATGATTTCATATCAAACCATAGACTGATCTATTCCCCGCTCTGTATTTAACTAAGACAATTTTCTCCAACAGGAACATTTGATAGATTTTAAACTCGGATGTGAAGTCGGATTGTACACATTGCATCTCGATCAACTAAAAATTTCATAAAACAATAGGGATCTTCAGTTGTAGATTCATCTTTAACATATTCGATGGTCAACATTGCAGAACGAAGATCTTGTGGAATTACGTCGACTTTTATGAGTCGCCTTTCGAGTTCAAACCGTTTTGTTATTGATGTAAGTTTTATCACATCATCGATATCGATGAGGGGAAAGCTGTAGCAAACGGAGTTTCCTGGTGGGTTCATCATGCCGATATGATAAATATACACTGTTGCATCGGCATTAAATAGACGTTCCCCCACCATTAAATTTATAAGTTACCCCCACTTTTTCTAAACAAAAAAAAGCAAAAAAAAAAAAAATTGAAAGCTGGTAAATATTTTCTGTCTTGTAACTGGGTCAAGGTTATACAACGATATTACCAAAACGGGGAATAGAGCAGTAAGTAGTTCTCACTTTGACTACAAACTGATCTATTCCCCGCTATGTATTTAAAGTTTGTCAGTTGACAAGAAAAAGACAACACTTAATCAGACTCATTTGATGAATCGGAATCAGTTGTATCAGAAGCATCGGAAAGAAATAGTCGTCGACGAATATGATATACCCCTCGTGCACTATCTAAAAATAACCCATCCAAACTACTACTACTAGTGGTTGGAGTTTCATCATGTATTTCTTCAGAACAGAGAAGATGCTGATAGATTCTATAGGTTTCAGATTCCCCGTCACTTAACGGTTCAATTTGTTCCATATATCCTGCTTCAAGATCATCACTGTTTATATCACTTAATAATTCAAAATCTTCCATTGCATCCATATCACTTAATAATTCAAAATCTTCCAATTCGTCTTCATTTTCATCCTCACTTTCAATCACAATATGTTTTATAATTCCTACGATTGATTTTGCAGAAGGAAATATATTATCCTTTGGTGACATAGCTGCTATATATTCTAGTGCTAACACAAGTAGCAGAATGAGATAAGCACTGATGAGAAATCTCTTTTTATATTCCCCGATTTAAGTGGTGGGGGTAACTAGTGATAAGAAATGGGTATTATTGTATCAAATATATGTAACAATGTTTATGAAACAAGGATGTTTAAGTCCTGTAAGTAGGTCAAGGTCGTTTTAACTTATTACCAGAACGGGGAATAGAGCAGTAAGCGATTCTCACTTTGACCGCAAACTGATCTATTCCCCGTTCTGTTTTCCCCCCGTTCAGTATTTCCAAAACATCTTTAGTCAATTACGAATGCTAGAAGGTCTTCAGGAAGATCTTGTTGAAGTGATGCACCTTCTAACAACGTTTCTAACGCATTAATGTATTTTATCGCCTGTATCAAAATGGCATGCCTTGAACTTTTTTTATCCATAAACGGTAATTTTGATTGTAATAACTTATATGTTTGATTTATTTTTTTAATCCTTCCTCTTTCTCTAGCATTCCTTCTTCTTGCCTCATCATTCTTTTCCTTGTTATTTGTTGTAGGCTGCATCGATGTTGTAGGCTGCGTCGATGTTGTAGGCTGCATCAACTCTGCTGGGCTATTCATAGCTGAATAACTATACTCTAAAGCTGTACGCCTTATATATGTTTACCCCCACTATTAAAGTCAAAGGATTTAGATGGTGGGGGGGGGGGGTGTAAGTGATAGGGAAAGGATATGTTATTTAACAATTACTATCCGCAAATTTTTTCCAAGTCTCGTCAGTGGGTCACGGTCACTTAAACATATTGCCAAAACGGGGAATAGAGCAGTAAGGGGTTTCACTTTGACCGCAAGAAATAAATACATTTTCCAATATCTTACCAAACAAAGATTTTCTATGTCCCGAAGTGGGTCAAGGTCATCTGAACATGTTGCCAAAACGGGGAATAGAGCAGTAAGTGATTCTCACTTGGACCACAAACTGCTCTATTCCCCGCTCTGTATTAGGGAAGTGAATTTTGAAGAAAGGTCACAGTTATAGGCAATAAACCTGATAACAGAACCTTTTATTAATTTATCCAAACAAAAGGAAGTTACAGATAGTTTGCAGGGAGTATTTGCAAAAGTTTCTCGAGGGTAAGATGGGTAATGTCAACCGGTTTGCATGGCCGTATTGACAAAGGTCGGTTTTCGTGCCATACCTTTTTGTAAGGGGTTAGGAAAAGGATGAGAAACATACTGATCAGTTAAAGTTAATTTTACAAAGACCAACCAAGGTCGGTTTTACAAAGGTCAACAGCATCCTGAAACCCAGTCGGACGTTGGTCAGTAACGGGCGTCAGGCAACTGTGAACCAAAGTTTTGACCAAGGTTAGTTATAGCGTGTAAGAAAAGGACATACCAACCAAGGTCGGTTTTACAAAGGTCAACAACATCCTGAAACCCAGTCGGACGTTGGTCAGTAACGGGCGCCAGGCAACTGCGAACCAAAGTTTTGACCAAGATCAGTTTTAAAGCGTGAAAGAAAAGTACATATTTCATTAGTAAATAAAACACTTCAAAGACCAACACCACAAATAATTACAAACACCAACACTAACTACATTTTCTAGCAGCAAACTACAAGCTATAATCTAACAAACTAACATGCATAACATACTAATATGCTAAGGTAGAATCTTTAGTATACAGGGGTACCACCTATATACTAAAGATGCTATTACAGACAGCTAAGGCGAACAGCTAGCTAGGCTGTCAGCCTGAGACTGTGAGACCTCTGCGGTCAGCCCCCGCTTTTATAGCCGACGATCCGTGGTGGGAGGTAAAGGGAGGTGGGGGGGGGGGAGGGGGGGGGGGGTTACACTATTGTCGCGACGATATAAAGTGCACATTGATATATTCCAAGTTCGTTAACTGGGTCAAGGTCAAGTAAACTGTTTTGTAAAATAGCAAAGGATTTACCTTTGCTATTTTACTTTTTAAGAAACGCAAGATAGCTCTAAGATCAAACAAGGGTTATAGTTATCCGTTTTACACAACATTCATTGTACAATGATTTGATAAAATGGAAAATTTCCATGTTGGAAGGTGATTGCCATATCATCAAAACACAATACACATCATTTCTGTGTAACGGCCTAAGCTCCATCTCTACTTTTAAGTTAATCCCTCGATACTCAAAAGCAAGGATAGTGAGAAATGCTTCTGACAAAGCAAGCTCAGAAGGAACAAGCCAAGTGTTTACACCTACAGCTTCCATAGCGATATGATGATTTTTACCACGCTGTTGCAGTATATAAAACATTTCCCCCTCCAGTATAATATTTCTCCTTTTTTTCCTTTTAAGTTTTATCTTTGACTTAGTGTAAAATATCTAAGTCCGTTATCTAGGTCAAGGTCGTTGTAACATTGTAAAAAAAGGTGTGGACAACCTATTTACACTCTGCAGCATATGCTACAAATTGTAAATAGGTTGTCCACACTTTTTTTTTAATTTGGAAAAAACTTTATTTAATTTGGAAAGAATGTTTTTTTTTTTTTTTTTACAATTTTCTCCACACAGTGGTTCCTGAATCGCCTCGGATTAGATAGTGCTTTTTCGTAGGGTTTTTGGGATGACGCATGCCTTTAGGTAATCTTAAAATGTAAAGACGGTCTCCACATTTTAACATGACCTTCAGGAATCCCATTATTTTTACAAAGACGTATTGTTTGTTTTTAGCTAGCCTATTAATCCGAGTCTTAGCTGGTTTCACTGTCGGATGTGGTGAAGAAGGAGAAGCGGTATTTTTTAAATGAAGATTGCACAGTTCTTCATTTAAAGTACACTGTTTTGCACAGCGTTCGCCTTTCTTTGCACCTTTTTTGAACACATAATTACATAGTTGTGCAGGACGTATGCACCTCCTATGCAATGACTTTAATTGATTGAATTTCTCTGAAGGAGATTGAATATTTGTGCAAATTACTGAAGGTCTGGTTGAACTAGTGGAAGGTGGAATTTCAATTGGGGGTCTTGTAAATATTTTAGAGCTTGAGGTGGAGCTTGATCTTGAGGTGGGTGATAAGGAGGAGCTCGAAGAAGACCTTGATCTCGAGGTAGATGATGAGGAGGAGGAGCTCGACGAAGGCCTTGATCTCGAGGTGGATGACGAGGAGGAGCTCGACGAAGACCTTGATCTTGAGGATGATGGTGAAGGAGAAGTTGAACGTGAGCGAGATGTTGAACGATCCATGATGGGTGGTGAAGTTGTCTTTTCAGGGATGATCAGGGCCATTAAAAGAGCCTGACGAAGAATTGAACCAGCAGCCGAAGTCGAGGGTGATGCAGAAGTCGAGGGTGATGCAGAAGTCGAGGGTGATGCAGAAGTCGGCAGTGATATCGGGTGTGACTCCATAGTTCTGAGTGTGAGCAAGCACAAGCAGCAGAATGATCTTACCAGTGATGGGAAGCCTCTTTTATACCCAATATAAGTGGAAGGGGGGGGGGATGGAGATAGGCTATGGTTTAAAATATTAATCTTTCTATATGTAACCAGACAAAAGTTTATAAGTCCTGTCAGTGGGTCAAGGTCATCTGAACTTGTTGCCAAAGCGGGGAATAGAGCACAAATTGGTGCTCTATTCCCCGCTCTGTATTAGGGGACAGGGAATTACAAGCAATGATTTTAATAACGAAAAATAAAGAAAAAACCCAAAAAAGAAAAAATCACAACAGTTTCTCAGGCTAAGAAAGGTAATGTCAACCGGTTTACATGGCCGTATTGACAAGTCCGGTTTTCAGGGCCGAACCTATTTGTCAGGGGTTAGGAAAGGAGGAGAAACATGTTACTTTGAAACAAAAATAAAGACTTTACCCGCAAATATTTAAACAAATTGAACAGTTAAAGTTAAAGTTTATTTTTCAAAGATCAACCAAGGTCGGTTGTACAAAGGTCAACAGCAAATTGGAACCCAGTCGGACGTGGGTCAGTAACGGGCGCCAATCTACTGCGAACCCAAGTTTTGACCAAGGTAGAATTACAAGGACCGATTTTATATTTACAAGTTATTTTTCAAGGATCAAACCAAGGTCGGTTGTACAAAGGTCAACAGCACACTGGAACCCAGTCGGACGTGGGTCAGTAACGGGCGCCAATCTACTGCGAACCCAAGTTTCGACCAAGGTAGGATTACAAGGACCGATTTTATATTTACAAGTTAAACCCCACGGATAAAAATAGGGACACTTTACCCAGTTTGGATCAATATCCATAAGAAAAGGGAGCTGTAGGGAAGGTACATATTAGTAAATAAAACACTTCAAACACCAACACCAACACAAACATTAATTACAAACACTAACTACATTTACTAGCAAACTACAAGCGTTAATCTAACAATCTACCATGCATAACAAACTAACAAACACATGCAAGGGCGCGGATCTGTTAATTGCGCGTCGGGCCCAACGCACACTTAACAGACCTACGCTGCAGCAGAATGCAACCCAGTCGGACGTTGGTCAGTAAAGGGCGGCAAGCTACTGCGAAGAGACCGCGGACTGCTCCCGCTTATAAAGGCAAAGTGACGTCACCGAAGCGGAAGGGGGGATGTTACGTCACGGGGGGGATGTTACGTCACAGGGGGGGGGGGTGACCTTGAACATGACCCAAAAAAGGGGGGGGGGTGACCTTGAACATGACCCAAAGGGGGGGGGGAGACCTTGAGGGGGGAGACCTTGAGGAAGGGGGGGGGGGGGACCGGTTCTAGAACCTGTCTCAGCTTTCTAACCATATATGGATAGGGCAAGGTTTTACCTTGCGACTCGATTTACTCCTTCCGCCACCTCATTCCAGCTTCAACCATTGACTGGTACACTTCACAGCTCTCGCTCTCTCTCTTCTTACAAAATGACTTCGCCGATAACCAACGAGAAACTGAAAAGGATTAAGGAATCCTTGAAGAAGACAGCTCCGAAGACAAGCGGATTTAAACAACCTTCTTCCCTCAGAATGAGGCTAAAGAGGGATTTTAAAAACCACCCTCTTTACTACAAACAAGGTTCTTCTGGTTCGACTTCTTCATCAACAACGGAACGACACTCTGCCACACGGGATCATCTGGACGTGTTGCAGAAGATGAAGACCTTGACGGAAGACGAATTGGTATCTCCCATTGCAGTTACCAAAACAAAATTCAAACATTTGAGAAGAAACTTCCCGTACAGAGCCGTGCTGAAGAACGGAAGCACCTACTACTTAACTGCCGGTGAAGTTCTCTTTGAGGTGGAATTGCCACGATCAATTCCGGCACCACCAGAAGTGTCATACAAACAGACCTTGTCCTTGGTAAAAGAAGAGAGTAGAGTGAAGTGGACTGTAAAGTAAAATCCCTTACCATCCCACCCTCCCTCCACAAACGGTCCTTTTCAGGACCACCCTAAGCATTTCAAGTTAGGGACTTGGCCTGTACATAGGCAGGAGACTATTAGTCTTATGTTTGTGTGCAGCCCACTTTGTGAAAATTTCTAAGTCCCAAGGTCCTTGACCTTGACCTTGACCTTGAACATGACCCAAAAAAGGGGGGGGGAGGGGGGGGGGTACACAGTTTGTGCAAAGTATGTCATGTGGGTACTCAAATTACGCGGATTGATCAGACGAACAAGTTGGCGCAAACAGAATTCAGATCCGACAAAGGGTATAGCAGCAACAGCGAAAAACAACTATTTTCAAGGGCAAGCCTAAATAACTTCTTTATTTACGGTTTAAAATATATTAAGTGGGTACTCAAATTACGCGGATTGATCAGACGAACAAGTTGGTGCAAACAGAATTCAGATCCAACAAAGGGTATAGCAGCAACAGCGAAAAAACAACTATTTTCAAGGACAAACCTAAATAACTTCTTTGTTTTTGGTTCAAGGTCTAACATGTGGGTACTTCAATTACGCAGCTTGACAAGGCGAACAAGTAGGTGCAATTTAAATTTAAATCTAACCAACAGTATAGCATCCGTGGCGTAAAAACGATGGTTTGAAGGACAAGGTAACGTTGTGGTGGGGGTAGATGCATATTATACACGATAACGCTACATCATTATTCTTCCAGCTCTTGTCGTATGAACATCTACCTAGACGGTCTGAAAAATGTCGCAGTTTTACAGGAACATGAGGAAGGTGACCTTCAGTAGTCCCCTTGACACTACTTTCTACTTCCCTGACGATGAAGACAGAAGGTCTACACTTTTAGTGGACAATGAGCGGTTTCGTCGAAGAATAATTGAGGTTGAAACACTTTTAACCAGTTGTTTGCTACGCAAAAAGAACCATATGAATACATGCACCGGTTTAGATCATAGTAGCTGTTATACTTATACAGCGTTGAAGCGCAAACATTATTGAGGTTTTTAGTTACGGAGGTAAGGTCTTGACAGTCTAAGAGCTAAACCCTAACTAACACATGTAAACTAGTTATTGTGCGATGTAAAACTTGGTGGGGAGACTGGTGTAGTGGGGGACTGGTGTAGTGGGGGACTACCATCTGCCGCACACTTGCCACCTGCCGCCTGCCACCTGCCGCCGCCCATCTGCTGTCCACCATCTGCTTCGTTCTACTACACTTTTACCCCCACCATTTTGTTTGATACCAAAAACGCTAGCTAGCGAATAGTCAGTACACCTCCGGCTCTCGACCGGTGAACATCGAGCTCTCCGAGACGCTCTTCACAAAATAACAATATCATTTCACTCAAGGTCTGATAGATGTTTCTATTTCATTGACGTCACGTATTCTTTCCTCCTGACAGCAATGAAATGCAAACACCTAACAGAACAGATAGGTGTCAAAAACACAACATGGACTCTGCGCAGGGAACGAAGTATCTACCGTCTTTCTTCAAAAAGCAAAGTGATGGCCGCAACTCGTCCGGATCAACAACATCGATGACAACCAACAACGGGGAACTATTGTAAACATGAATTATTGTAAATAAAATAAAGTAATATTTGTAATATGACTTATTATTAATAAAATAAAGTAATATTTGTAATTGTACTACCTCGCACTCGTATCATTCGATTGCTTCATTCGATTGTTTCATTCGATATTTATTATCGATTAACTATCGAATCACAATCGTTTTACGAGTGCGAGGTAGATTTTTTTTAAAAAACTTCACCGTGACCTTGAACTTTGAACTTTTACTCATTTCGTCACAAAACCGCCTACGTCACTGGCTCAGCCTCAGATGACGTATTTTTTCACTCAGCGCATCCGGTCACTGACCGGATGTGACGTCACTTCCGGCGCAAAACCGGCAAACCCACACTACTCAAGTGACCCTAAAATGATAATAAAATAACTCATCAGCCATCTAGCACCTGCGGTCACAGTGAGGGATCCCTAGGTCATCTAGCACCTAAGGTCACAGTGAGGTATCCCTAGGCCCAGGTAGTTCGATCCAATGAATGTAATCATTGTTCGATATTTAATACGGTTGAGCTTTTGAGCCCTTCAGGTGATTGACTTACCTTCACAGTGAGCCCATCTACCTATCTGGCTTCTTGAATCCATCAGACAGTCGTCCAGGTCATCGAAATGTGACATCGGATAGGCAAGTAAGACCTAGGATTCCATTTAAGGGCACTTTCTTGGCTGGATATCCGTGTTCACCTGGACATCTCAGATTCCATGTCCCGGAGATAAATTAAGACTTCCCTTGGTTGAGCCCAATATCAAGTTTCAAAGTAGTATAGACTGCACCGGAAGACGTGTAGGGATTTTAAAGGACTTAAGTGTTATAACCACTTTCAAACGTAGAGTTTAATCCACTGAAGCTACTCTCTAGCAGATTAGTTTATTTCAAATATTCGTTTTTCTATAATTGAAGAATAATAAATGGGAGTGAGGTTCTTAATATAATCTCTCTGAAAGACGCCGATGGGAATTAGGTGTATTTTAAGGCAAATATGAATGAATGATTAGTGTAGAATAAGTGAGGATGCTGTTACAGACTAAGACGGACTGATTCCTTAGCCAGGATCATTAATTAATAGTCCAATGGCTAATGGCAGCTGGATCCAGTATCGAACCTTCACAACATTTTTTCGGGATTCTGCTCAGGATCGGTCTAGAGCACATCGGATTAATATTCTGTTAATTTTCTTGGTAATGGATAATCAAATGACTTTTTTACCTAACACAATAGTGTGGACAAATTAACTTACAATTGAGTGCCCGCCTGCCTGACTGCTATGTTATAACATTTCGATTAGAAGTCAAACCTAGAAAATTCTATTGTAGCATACTAAAGAACATCTAGCTTTGATAATTGTAAAACTATGCATTTAAGTTACTGTGAAGGAGATTCCCACGGATATTGTATCAACATAATTACAATGAAGAGAATGAGTACACCGATACACTAGCTCTCTCTGTTAAAGCCCGATCGTCAAAGCCAAACTTAATACACCAGTTTATCGGCACGAGACTGAGGGGTTTGTCAGAGTGATCTTACGAAAAATTGGTGACTTAGATTTTCTGGATAATCTTAATTCCTTTAGTTTTAACTAGAGTACCCCCGTGCAGTGCAAAGCTTTGCTTTGCTCATAATATTGAATTTATTAGCTTTTAATAAATCTGAAGATTATGAAAGATTAGTGAAGGGAGATTGGGATACAAATATTTTTTAGTATGGCTAGATTATCAGCTGATATTTAAAAGTATGCCTTAGTAACCTTCAAAACACATAATAATCAGCTGATAATAATTATCAGGCGGTTTAAATATAATGTTATGAAAACACTTATGTTGATTTCTATAATTTGAATACACTATACTAAATAAAAATTTTAATGATAGTATTTACAATGTTTTAGAATTTAATTGAAAAGATAAAATCAGATATTAAATTTGTTTCAATGTCTGATGACACATATAGAGGTAGTTACAAATAAAATAAGACATATATTAGCTAAATCGGTCCATTAGTATGGTCAGGCACGCTGTCATAAACGTGTGTACTTAGGTCATTGTAATAAGTATATCTCTAAGTCACCCCCAAAGAAGTTACCCATAATTTCCTCAAAATGAATCTACACATATGTCTGAACAAAATGAGCCATGTGGGAGTAAAATCGGTTGGGTAAATCGGCCAGAATGACTGTTTTTTTTATCTTTCTAAAAAATTTGTAAAAACAATAAATAAGCGTAACGAAAAGACAAGTGAACAAAATCTTTTTTTCAATTTCTGATGACACATATAGAGGTAGTTAAAAAAAAATTATATATATCAAGTAAATTGGTCCAGTTGAACGGTCAGGGTCGCTGTCTTTAGTTTTGGCAAAAGTTTTTTTAATATATAAGAAGAAAGATAATATAATAAAAATATAAACATCTATAAATAGGGGAAAAAGAAAGGAGTTGTATTTGTTGCTGCATTATTCTTTGGCAAACCAAGTGAACCATCTTACTTAATGAACATATGTTTTAAGTAATCATCTGATGTAAACAAACTTCCTCCATAAGATTAACATTGGAACTTTAAGAGCCACGTGGGCAAAGCTCATTGACGATATGTTAGTTTGTATGGGTGATGACATATCTAGGCATAATTATCTGCTATTTACAAAAAATCATGCAAATCGACTTAGAAGAACGGTTAGGGTCGCTGTCTTTAGTTTTTAATAAATAAGCTCCATAAGATTAACATGGGACGAGAACTTTAAGAGCCACTGGGGCAAAGCCAATTGACATGTTAGTTTGGATGGGTGGTAACATGTCTAGGCATAATTACCTGTTATTTAAAAAAGGAATCATGCAAATCGACCCAGTAAAACGGTCAGGGTCGCTGTCTTTAGTTTTGACAAAAGTTTTTTAATATATAGGATTGGTTCAATAGGTTTATATTTGTAAAGTATATGGTAAAGGCTTGATTTAATCTAGTAAATATGTTCCTATTATGTAAGAAATATAGTTCTGAATTAACAAAAGTTATATCTTGACAAATGACACTGATTATTTAAATTTAGAGGTGGCAAACATTAATAAATATTAATTTATTGTTAATTACACAAACGCACTATAAAATTACATTTGATTTATTTTTCATGTGTGAAATACTAATATAAACAGAATTAATAAAATACGTCCTACAACAACACAAAGTATATTTACACTTATACTGTACTTACATACAATACGGTGAAGTATACACAAAAGATGGTACAAGTACTTTGGATGGCGGTACGTTGTAGTGTTGTAAGACTATTTTATTTATCCTGTTTAGTTGTAACAACAGGTATCATGCTACTAAAGAAATTATTAAATACTAATATATGAAATATTAAATAGGCAAACCCTCAGTAGCATAGTGTGAGATATGTTTACACCTGTAGTTCTTTTAAAAAATACACGAGAAACTGAGAAACATTGTTCTTCATCTCGCAACCATTAATGTCACGAACAGAACTGTTTGGCCAGAGTGTTAGTGATGTAAGCGAACATTTATGTGACTGATGATTGTACTTGACACAAATCATGACAAACACTAACTGAAACATCGCAGGACATTACTGTTTCGTTCCCTCTAGCTTTAGAAGTAACAAATAACATTCAATACATTTAGGTTAATGAATAATAGGAAATAGAAGTATTTTATTATGAGCAATGTTTTGTAAATCGTATTTTGTTGAGATTTCGGTGTGAAGGAAACCTAAAGATAAAATTCAGCGTGGTCTTATTTAATCGAAAATTTAATATCAAAGTTAATAAATAACAAATATTATTTGGACAATGATTCTGGAAATTTGAATGAACACACGTATTTTCGTAATCTAGTGTTAGCAAATACAAGTAACCGGGCAATTAAGTACTACATTAAAACCTACAAAAGTGTTCTTACTTAAGAATGAGCACTTTTGTAATTTTGTTGTGGCCGGTACACAGAGCAAATCCATCAATCTAACTGTAACGGGTGTTCACGGAGTGCAATAACACACTGAAAGCGTCCACCTAACGGTGAGTTGATGTTATCTCATTCTTTGTTTGCTTTATTTTCCTGCAAAGTAGTGAAACTATACTGTTCAATTATTCTACGCGATTTAAAAATAATAAAATAAAATATGTATAGATGAATTTGTGAATTTGTTCTAAGTCAAAATGAGTATGCATATTGCAATTTGAACACTTTCGGGAGCTACTATTAAAAACAAAAAACAAAGCGTATAAAAGCTTGTAAATTCTGTGAATTACATTCTTTACAGAGTAAATGAGTGCAGGGAGTAAGTTGAAACCACGGGTTTCCAGGGTCACTGGTTCGATTCCCAGTCTCTCCAAAAATTAATGATCTAAGAAATCTTGGCCTAAAATGGTTAATCTGTTTTCTCTCTGCAACACTGGACATAATGCCACTGGCTGGCACAATGGATGTCACTGAGAGTGGTTACATTTAACAATGGACCGTCGTGGTGTTTAATGGTCGGTTGTAATGAGATATTGCAACTAAAAACTACTCAAATCAGTTTTTTTAATGACAAAAGTAAGGATGTATTGTGACAGTTTAAAAGATAAAGGAACACAAAATAAAACAATTAGAAAATAATAAATGTTTATTGGTCCATCAATCTATACAAATATATAACAATCGTGACAGCGAAACAGTTCAGTATCTAATAGAAAGTCGGAAAATAATTATTAAAATTAAAACTATATATTTTTATATAAACTGACCACGGAATAAGTTCATTAATAATCCTATGCCGTAGATATTTTACAAAAAGAAAATTTTGACTTTATGTCTTACATTTAATTTATTAGATTCTAGAAAAAGTCATAATGCGCAAATCAATATAAAGTTTAGATATTTTTAAAGTGACCTTTAACAATCATTTAAAACTAACAAACACCAATACTCAAGTAAACCTTGTATAGAATAAAATACTCCTCCTATAGGATTGTATAATCGTTGAACATTAAATTATCCAGTAATTCATTGTAATACTAGTAAGGCCAAACTATCTTGAAGAGTCGCCTTCAAATCTGTAAATGATACACACACAAAATTAAAATTAATTTGTAAAAAAAATTATTAATAAATAACTACTAAAACCCAAATACACAAACAACAATCGGAATTATGAAATGACAATTAAGTCTCGGAAAAATGAGACTCGAAGTATCTCGACCATTCTAACAAAAAGTAAAATCCAGGACTCTTTCCTTTGAATCTTGACGTAAGTCTATTGAAAAGTTAACCTTATCAAATAAGTGGCTGAAATAGTTGAATTATAATTGTAAAATAGAGTTGTTCCACTTAATTACGATCTTTTAACTCGATTTTCAAAATTATAAAATGTTAACTTTAAAAAGTTTAGCTTTTATTTTAATATCTCCTTTGTGTTGGAACGCTAACACTGAAATTTGAACCATGGGTAATTTAATGTTATTTTTCAAAATTTACAATTACACAAGTTGAAAATTAAGTCCGCTTTTAATATTTATTTTCTACTTAAGTTGAAGCAACTGATCGATAATCCATAACTGATCCATAATCTACTTTTGTCATACAAATCTTGTTTTTTTTATCAACTTACGGTAACTAAGTAAATACTTGATTGGCCAGCTACCATTTCTAACCAGGTGGCTAGTTAGAGGTTGACTTTTCAGCTTTGTTCTATTTTAAGTATCACAATTATTTTGATGTACAATTCAACCTATGCTTATAAATAAAACACTTTTCTGACTCCTTGACGGTTACCTATCTTTTATCATTATTTTAATATTCAAAAGTATGTAGCTTTTTCTGAAATGGGGTTTGAATCTTAATACGCCCCAATAAATATTTGTCATTGTTTCCATAAGTCTTATTAGAGCATTTTCATCAGGTGCAATTTTTAATACCCCTGTCGCAGCAAACCTACGTACTCAGCGAATTTCCAATGCATAATATATGTCTCCATACCACGTAAAGCCGCATACTAAGTTTCATAAAAATATATTCACATATAAGCGATATATACTATTTTAATTATTCTCCATACGAATAACATTGGTGATGAGTACAAAGGTTTGCTGGAACAAAGAACATAAACAATTGTTTTTTATGCAAATTTAAATAGAATTTGCCTAAGCGAAGCAGCATACCAAGTTTCATCAATATTCAATCATAAATAAGCACTATATAACATTTTAATTATTCCCCATAAGAAAAACATGGGAGCTGAGTAAGCAGGTTTGCTGCAACAAGGAACAAAATAATGGGTTTTTATGCACATATCAATTTAAATCAACAAGGTGAAGCCACGTACCAAATTTTATTAATTTAAGTTCATAATTAAGGGAGTGATTACATTTTCCTTATTTTCCATAAGAATAACATGGGGGCTGAGTACCCAGGTTTGCTGCTACGGGAAAAATCAACAAAAAATCATGTTTTTTGTGCAAATATCAATATACCAGAATTACGTGAAGCCACATACCAAGATTCATCAGTATACATTCATAAATAATCGAGATATCAAATTTGATTTATTCTCCATAAGGATAACATTGGAAAACGTACTGTGTTTAACACTTTTAATATCTCTGCAACTGTTGGGCGTAAAGTCACAATTTAAAAACCAAAATGATTGTTTTGTGGAGCTGAACTGATTGGTATTGGCACTCAACCTAGGTTAATAATTCAAAAAACAATTTTTTCAAGTTCTATAACATGTTACAAACCAAAATTAAGTTTTTTTTAATTTTAAGGTGAAAAATGCAAAAAACTGATTTTTGGAAAATTTAAAACCCCTATAAACCCCCCTTCCCATGGTCCGATTTTTATGTTTTTCGAACTTAAAGTCAAGAATGTTACTTTACACATTTGAGCCAAATTTCATAGAAATCGGACGTTTTTTAGTCAAGTTATTGCATTCACGGACACATATATATAAATATATATATAAATTTGAACGAATAGTGTTTTTGACATCTGGGGGCCTCAAAACAGAAAGTTATCATGGTCTCGGGCTTAAGTCGTACCATGAGACCTACGGTAATAGCTTCTTCCCTGTAGGGGAAATTCGCTGATAAATAATAAATGTAAATACTTAGGGAAAATGTAAACGAAAATACAATCCATATGTTATTCTACAATACATGTTTTTGAATTTGTTTTATAAATTTATTCAGGATCCAATAATCTACGTCTCACAACAGTTGTTCATTGTATCCTGTTTAGTTGTAACAACACATATCATACTACTCAATAAATGTTTAATATGCTTAATCCCTGATTTGGATACGTAGTTTATAACATTATTTGTATTTAATTAGGTATAAATATTTACCTTTTTTATTACTTAATTATGGATCTCATGAAAATATTGTTTGGATATTTAAAATCGTGTTAAATAAATAACGTTTATAAAACACACATAAAATATTGTGCTTACGGATTTTAAGTCAATAAGAACGAGCATAATATATTTAAGATTACATTTTCATCACTGTAATTATAAAACTACCAATTTAAATGAATAACAAAATATTTTCTAATATCACATTTAAATTAAGTCTAGGGTGTAAGTGAAACTTCACAGTTACGATTATAGTACGAGGGACAGATTTGACTACAACTACGTATCAAAATAGTGTCCCCGTTAGGATAGCACTTTGAGAGCCATAAAAATATATCGTTACAGTTGTAACACCAACACCAACAAACATGTACATTGAAAAACGGCTTATAGTAAAATATTTATCAGATTATCGATAATACTCGTATATTGCAAAAAACATCAACAACACATATTTCGAAAATCTCAGTTTGGCCAGAAATGGCCACGCTTTCTTTTACCGCTTATAGACTAAGCATAAATTCCCCAGAAATTGTTCTACAACGAGATTAAAACCGAACTAGTAATAGAACTAGTAAAAACTAGTAATAGACAAGGCAGTCACTCCGTAGTTAAGACTTATTAATATGTAAGAGTGTATAAAGAATATGATAGTGTGAGAAGATGGCTCTAGTGCTGGGAATTGTTTCGCATCATATCACAACAAATTAGAATTGAAATAAGAAGTTGTACAGTATTGTATTTGTGAATATAAAAGTATGTCGTGTAGACTTATCATAAAAATAAAATGTTGTGCATAAAACATGTGCAAGGTAGTTAAATTAATCACTAAGATTAATATTATAAGTAGTTGACTATAATGATTAACAAATAATAGTAAAACTAAATTAAAAATTAAAATACAGAAGGAACTAAGTAATTACATTACCAAACCGTCCACAAACTGCTTATTCAGATATATAGTTGTTTTGTGTATTAAGAGGGGTGGCATGTTTCCATGACTAAAATATAAATGAGATACTACAGTTCTAAACGAATTAAATTAGGATCCACTTTAATTAAAAATATGCGATAACAATGGTGAAATTATGCACTGCAAATGTAACTATTATAAATAATTTATAGAATATATTCCTCTCAATTCCACAGTATTTAAAGCTGTCATAATAACATCGCTTTCATCGAACATTGTTCATTTAACAATTACTCACATAGAAAGTCATGAGTACTAATGAAGTACGATGCAATGGAATTTGAAATTAATTATTAATATAACGTTCACTAACGTGACAGCTCTTAAAATCATAGATCTTCAATCATACTGTGTAAAAAGATAGATCGAGTTGTAAATTTGCAATAAATTACACAAGATTTCACTAAAAGTTACTCACTAAACAAAGTATTTTGTATTTACAAGTAGTATATTATGTGACTTGATTAAAACAACACAAACAAAAAAATAGAGGAAAACTTTAATTTAAAATGGTCACTTCATATTTAACGATAGAAACGATTAAATCAGAGTTTACCTTTAGAATCAGCTTTACTTCAATCACTATACTAACAATAGACTAGGATACAGCGATACAATTTTATATAATTTTGTTTTGTAAAATCCGTAGGCAGCGAAAATGATCTCTTTATAATAATTCTTTGTTTTTCCTCAAAAATGTTTTACCTACCAAATATTTATTACATTAATTTCCGATTCGTTCTAACTATTCAGCATTGTAACAATATTACTGTGTTTATTTTATAGGTGCTCAATTTAAACGTCTTAAGCTTTGTAAATGTAACATTGGTAACGTAATGGTAGATGGTATATGCTTTGATAATGGACCTCTGGCATCGTAAAGGGTATTGAGATAGGGCTGGTTAATAGACCACTGGCAACGTAAAGAGTATTCGGGTAGGCTTTGTAATTGACCACTGGCAACGTAATGGTTATTGGGATATGCTTTGTTAATGGACCACTGGCAACGTAAAGAGTATTGGTATTGGCTTTGTTAATGGATCTCTGATAACGTAAAGGCTATTGGATAGGATTTGATAATGGACCACTGGCAACGTAAATGGTATTGTGAAAGGCTTCGTTAATGTACCACTGGCAACGTAATTGGTATTGGGATAGGCTTGGTTAATGTACCACTGGCAACGTAAAGGGTGTTGGGATAGGCTTGGTTAATGGACCACTGGCATCGTAAAGGTTATTGGGATAGGCTTGGTTAATGTACCACTGGCAACGTAAAGGGTATTTGGGGTAGGCTTAGTTAGTGGACCACTGACAACCTAAAGGGTATTGGGTTAGACTTTGTTAACGGACCACTGATAACGTAAAGGATATTGGGGTAGGTTTTTATAATGGACCACTGGCAACGTAAAGGTTATTGGGATATGCTTTCTTAATGGACCACTGGCAGCGTAAATGTTATTGGGGTTTGTTTTGTTATTTGACCACTAATAAAGTAAAGGGTATTGTAATAGGCTTTGCATCTAAAACATCCTTTTACTTAAATTTGCAATATATTATTTCAAAATTAAATAACATCAATCAAATACGTTTAGTTATATTTTATGGCCATATCTTATGTGTACCCTTTAGATGCAATGCAATAGAAATACATTCACACAGATGTTAGCAAATATCATCGATTACTATGTAATTTTAAGGAAGGTTTTAGAGCTTAATTTGTTTGTAAAATTTTAAATATAATGATAGTGGTTTTGCCCCTGTCACTGTCCTGTGTGCCTGTCTGGTAAATTATTTCTCAGTAGAAAAAAATACAAAATTAATAATAGTTGACTCGTGAAAAAAGAGAGAATTTAATTTTTGGCGAACTGAACACAATTCATACTTTTCTATTATGTTTTTATCTAGTCTTTTATCTAGTAATATTAACACGTGTATACCTACACCTACGGACGCAATATATTGGATATTGGAATATACTGAAATTTCCTTTCAATTAATTTTAACCCGGTAAATTAATAGTATTCAATACAATAATTTTTTAGTGAAAACAAATATTTAAATATTATATTAATTTCAGTGCGATCTTGTAACATTTACATACAAAATATTTACCCTTTAAAACAACAATAGCTTACTCTAAGTAAGAATAGCTTAAATTTATATTCATCTCACAGAAGAAGCTATATCGTAGCACTTAACTCACAAGGGTCCAGCCCTGATTGTCGCGAAGAGGTTCTAAAGTTTACAAAATATCTACACAAAATAGAATAAATTTATTTTTTAAAGTTACTTTGGACACCTGGAAGTATATGCGCTTGATACCTTATAACACAGTGAATATTTTCGGTACACTTTTAACTACGATATTTAACAACTAACCCTTAGTAAATGCTTCGTCTCATCTTTTAGTTGTGTTTTATTAATTAATGAGAATTGTGAATTCTCATAATTTGTTACACATGAGAACTTCCCAGGAACTCTTAATTTAATAAAATATTCTAACGAATACAGTACAAAGTTTAAAATATCTATTTAAGCCTAAACAAATCATGTTTGATTACCAAAATAACTTTCTTCCGAACAAGTTATAGATGGACAGGGAGGTTTCGAGCCAGATGCCGAACGGTCGGATGTGTGGGGAGGGGGACAGGTGGGTCGTAGGTCTGCTAGGCGTAGAACTGGGACGACTCCCGAGGCTGGTGCACCCGAGGCCGCGTCTTGGGCACGGTGAACCGAGGGTGGAACGCTCCCAGGGCGGCCTCGTTGGTGGACGAGGGTCGTCGATGGTCCACAGGGTTGTTACCGAGGAAACGGAAGTGAGAGGCGAGTTTGTCCCGTTGCGAGCCCTTCCTGAGCCACGCGACGCAGGAGGTGGTCTGTAGCGACTGGCGGTTGAGGAACCAGTAAACGATGGGGTTGATGGCGGAGTGGGTGTGGCCCAGCAGCAGGCAGAACGGCAGGAGGCTCTGAATCAGAGCTGGGTCGGACGACGAAGTCACCGAGTAGATTCTGAAACAGCCAGATCCAGTATTAACGATATAGATATCCAAGCACTTAATTTCTGTAAGGTTTTCACTAAACGGTTGGTTTTTATTTTAATTTAACTTAAATACCAATGGGCATTTGATCTCTGCTCGGTCATTTTTGTTTTAATATTTAAATGAATGGGTTGACAGGTGTCACATAGCCAAGTTTAAAGTTCCTTTTACGCTTCAAATAGTTTCAATTAAAACTTAAAGTATGTTTAAACATAACTTCTTCAACAGAGTACTATAATTTTTTGTTTTATTAATGAGACTAGTAGCTTCGAATCTATAGGTCATCACAATGACATATCAAATAAAAATAAAAATGACAGCTAAGGAAAATCATAAGTTAGATTAAAATCATATTTGAAACGTAATAGATATGTCGATCAAATGGTTAACACAAACTAAATAATCTGATCTAGTTCGACGTTAAAATAACATAACTAATTTTAAAGTAACCTACCTTAGTGTGACGTAGGGCAGCCAGCACGTGGCGAAGACGACAACCAGAGCCACCAGCATCTGCGCCAGTCGTCGGCGACTGTGGAGCGACTGGCGACTCGCCTGCTTGGTGAGCGGGGGTCGTCGCGGGCTCCGGGCAGCGCGCGCCTGCTTGGGCGAGCGAGGGAGCTTCTTGCGGCGTGGGTCTGCCTGCGCCTGTCGCCCGGTCTGCAGCGCGCCGCCGTGCCGGTGCTCCGCGATATCACTGCGGATCTTGGCGCCGTTCTTAGCGTCATCCGAGTCCTCCTGGTCATGTTTGTAGTGGATTACCTGTGGAATACTTTAGTATTGACCAATTCCTTCCTGGACATAGGGAATGATGAATAAAATACCCGGGTTTAAAGATAGAGGATTGTTTTATGGAATATGTCAAAAAAAGAATGATCAACATAAAAACGTTCAGGTGCGAATTTTTTGTCTAAATATTGTGTACTATTGAACCAATGAGACCGCCTGGATCTAAAGAAGTAGCTAATTAATGTAATTTTTTACAGGTCTCATGAGGGATTTCAACTACTTGTGTGTAATTTGACTTGGAGTAGTTAAAATACATATGTATGTTCTTACATATGTCTGATCGCGAATTGATAAAATTGATATGTCTAATTATTATTGACATATTCAAGAAGCGACCTCTTCTTGAATGTCTTTTCTTTGACTGAACATTCATTTAAAGGCCCGTCAACACTGGTTCGCGAGTGGTTAACGAGCACTCCTGAGGGAGTCCACATTAGGCTTGTGTGGTGCTCGCGAGCCTAGTGTGGACGCGCCTTAACTCTTTACATCAAATTATCTTAGTAAACCGTCACAATTCTTAACGTAGTTTTAGACCAAATACCTACATAGCTTCGATGCTATACTATACGGTAGCTATAAACCTTTAGAAAGTAAGGTATGTTTTGCATACTTTATTTAAAGACCGTAAACACTTCTCCGTAACAGCACGGTAAACAGTTGAAGAGACCTTTCTCTTAACTTTCCCCATTCTAGATGTGGTCTGACCTTGGAAGGCACGTCGTTCTGTACCGACGCGATGATGATGACCTCCTTGGGCCGGCCCAGGGTCGGCATGGGCAGCGGGATGTCCCCGTTGGCCACGGCGGCGGACAGGGACGCGGCGTACAGCTTGTGGCCTACGGAGTGGTGGCAGGCGGCCACGGTCAGACCCGGCAGCAGGTACACCAGGGTCACGTGACTCAGCACGAAGGCGGTCCACAGTGAGTGGTCGTCCCAGGTCTCCTCGCACGGCCCGGGGTCCCCGGTCAGGGTGCGGCTGGGAGACAGTTACAAACGTTATGACAATCTATTCTGAATTTCATTCAATTCGCAACAGCTTGTTACAGACTATAACTTAAACTATTTCTAAAGCTTTCTCTTCAAAATGGTATTCCCTAATTACTTTTAAACGTATAACAAGAAATTGAAGTAACGATTTGAAGCAGTAGACAAAATTATGAATTGTCGTCGATGAAGAACACAGGTAAATATAAGTGCCGTAGGGGTTCAATATATTGCATTTTTATGCACAGTAAATAGCCGTTGGCATTGTGTTAAGGTTGAAGTATAAAATGCAGTAGACTGAAAATAACTAAATACTTGTGTTTCTTTGGTTAAAACTATTTATGTAACATTTAGCAAATGTTCTGGTAATTCAGAGAAATATAATACAATTCCACAAGAGATCACTTGCATCGCCTTGTTCAATCAAGAAAAGGCACATAAAACTAACAGCAAACACCCTTACTATCCATTTTTTTAGTACACTCAAATGACTTAAATGCATTACGCCTAAAATTGAACGTGATTAAATTATTACTGAGTAATTAGGTTTTATTTTGTTAATCATACAATACAGTCTAATATAATAGTTATTTTAGTGTATAGTAGTTGAAGTAAACATGAAAACTATAGTAAATACTCGTAATAAATATCATTTTTTAGACGGACGTGGAATATTCTTCCCTTGGAAAATATTACTTAAATTCGCAAGGAAAATAAATATATCTCTGACTTTAAACAGGGATTTTGCTTGTTAAAGGATACCTGTAAATAATAGGTGAGCAGACCGCCAGAGAGACGGTCCAGACGACCGCAATCATAAGGAAAGACAAATGACGACGCTGCCGAAACCTGGTCAACACCCGGGGGTGCTGGATGGACGTGTATCGGTCCAGGGACAACATCATGAGGGACCAAGTACTGGCTGCAACTGGTACACCCTGTACAACAGGTCATGTATAAGTGGAAAAACACAGGTGACGTAGCAGTCTGAATCTGGTCACCACCCGAGGGTGGTGGATGGACGTGTATCGGTCCAGGGACAACATCATGAGAGACCAAGTACTGGCTGCAACTGGTACACCATGTACAACAGATGATGTATAAGTGGAGAGAAACAGGTGACGTATCAGCCTGAATCTGGTCAACACCCGAGGGTGGTGGATGGACGTGTATCGGTCCAGGGACAACATCATGAGAGACCAAGTACTGGCTGAAACCGGTACACCATGTACAACAGATGATGTATAAGTGGATAAAAACAGGCGACGTAGCAGCCTGAATCTGGTCAACACCCGAGGGTGGTGGATGGACGTGTATCGGTCCAGGGACAACATCATGAGAGACCAAGTACTGGCTGAAACTGGTACACCCTGTACAACAGATGATGTATAAGTGGAGAGCAACAGGCGACGTAGCAGCCTGAATCTGGTCACCACCCGAGGGTGGTGGATGGACGTGTATCGGTCCATGGACAACATCATGAGGGAGCAAGTACTGGCTGAAACTGGTACACATTGTAGAATAGATAATGTATAAGTGAAACATTACCTATGATCTTTATTTTGTCACTTAAACGAATAATTTAATTTAATTTGACTTGAATGCGATTGCGGGCAAAGGTCAATTTTACTAATTTTTTAGCATTGCACTTATATACACAGACATGAGTGTCACTTAACATTCACTTCGACTTAGCTAGCAGTTTCGTATTTACGATAATGCAGTTTGGGTAGTTCATCCTAGAAGATAGGTTACATTAGCTAGACAGCATGGTTTATAGCAAAGAAATACAATCGGTTTGATTTAACCATCACCTGTGTTGGATTAACTTCCAGGTTGGGAATAATAACCATCAGCTATTTTAAATAAATCAACTTAGAATATTACTTTGAATTATATAACCGCTAGTTTAAAATAACTAATTAGAACAGTTATTCTCAGCAAACTCAAAACAGAAAGGTTTAACCTACAACAACTTTTATCGAGCTTTTTATTTTATTTGTTTAGTACTAATCCATCCCCCAGAACCAATTTATATAGTTAATTATTTCCAGCTTTATAAGTAGCTCATTCTCTTCTTCACCACTCTTTTTTACTACATCATGAACCCCATTACAATTCGTCTTCCATCGAGTCTCATCCATCATCACAATAACACATGGAAGAGCACTTCAAAACTTCCAGCAACGGAGTAAATTGCTTTCAGAACAAAAACTTTCGCGGCGTCATGAAATCTTAACTCAAAACCAATAACTCTCCCTTCGAAAACCTCCTTCTTCGTACTATTCTCCACCCAATGGAATTTCTCTTACCACCTACAATAATGTCTTGAATTCCTACTTATTAAAAGATTCATGTAAATTTCATATTGCACCAGGTCCGGGTAACTATTTTCTTTAGAAGACAACTCTATCTGTCATGTCATGGCATGACTTACTTCACTTGCGTGAGTGGGACAAGTGGCATATCCCTGTGACCCGTCCACCTGGAGGTCAGGTATAGTGATAACATTGCGCGAGGGGATAACTAATCTGCCTACTGACGGTTCATCGGCGTCCGCTATACGCTAAAATATTAATAGTGGTACTGTGTCTACACCATACACGATGCAACTAGAGGATCAAAACGTCAGTATATTCAGAACTGAATTTGGAATAGTAGTTTGTGGTACGGATCCCAGTTTAAACTGTATAATCCTCAATCGGTATTTTATTCCGAGTACTAAACACTTCTGGTAATTAATTGGGATATTAATAATGACTAAAGACCGCCCAACGGTCTAAATTCAACCAAATATCTTTTGAATATAAAGTTGACGAATATATGAAAAAGTTTTAATATTTAGTGGGTTATGTTGCGCTCATTCCTCTACCCCTCTCTCATACCGCTCTATCTCTCTCTCTCTCTCTCGCGCTCTCCCTCCGCCATCCTTACTCCAGGTAATTTTTTACGTAGAGTTAAAACGGATAGCAGAAGAGCGTTACCATTTAGATAATCAGTAGCCTTTTTATTTATGCCTGAAACCTCTCCATCTCATCATCTCCCCTTCCCTCTTCCTCCCCCCTCACAAACAGGTTTAATTTTTAATGTGGAGTTAAAACAGAGGAGTTAAGGGAAGGGTGTTACAATTCCAGTAGTCAGTATTTTTTTATTTATGAATCATCTGTTCTTGTTGTTTTGCTACATATTTATTTGAATAACGCAGCTTTTTATCAAATAACAAGTATAACGAAAAGCAGAACGCAATTTCCCATAGGAAGAACATGTAAACTTTGAAAGTCAAAAGGGCATAGCCCTAAACAAACACAAAATTATTTACTTTCGACACATCCCCTAATAGTTTTAAATAAGTGTGCCAAGTTTCTTAATTTAGCGATGCCGCATATCCGAGGAATCGGTACCACAAAAATGTCCTTAGTCTGTTAATATATAGATCGCTGATAAAAATAGTAGGTCATAGGCTCTATAAATGCTCTACAAGATCTCCAATTCTTCATACATGGATAATTCATTCATATTCACCTTAAAAGCACAAGCTTTAACCTTTAGATAGTTATACAGTGATAAGGTTGACATTACCTGAAGGAAGAATGTGATCTTGCACGGCACCAACCCCAGAGTCCATCCCTGTTGCAGGGCGGCGACGATGCTGACGGGTGCGCTGAGGCTGCACACCAGGAAGTCCGAGGCGCACAAGTTGAGCAGGAGGATGTTGCGGACCACTCGCTGAGTCCAGATGGCGGTGGCGACGAAGGCGTTCCCCAGGAGGCCGACTACAAGGACGAACACGTACAGGACCACGAGAGAGTGGATGGGCGGTGTGGCGACGAGGAGGGGCGGAGAGTCGTCGGTGGCGTTGGGGGTGGTAAAGTTGGGGGCGGATGTCGTCATGCCATACTTACGGCCGGGACAGGCTCGCTCCTCTGAAACACGGGTGGTGTTATTGAACACGTTGTAGGTGGAGTGTGTGAGGTAGGGAAGAACCAGGGACACGGAGCAAGAAAGAGGGCCTCCAGAGAGATGAAGAAGAGCATGGGTATAATAGAAATAATGTTGGCGGATGCTGAGGACCAACCAGCTTATAAAGATAGCTTATCGATGAGATAAGCCACCCAGGATGAAAATAGCCATTGTAGTAAAAGTAAGACACTTTAGAATCATGAAAATCATAGTATTGGCAACCATTTCAAGGAACCTCTAATCTTCCTTCCTAGCTTTCACAATTAATATTACCCGAGGGTTTTTTTCTTTTCACAATCCAAAAGTATGGGGATGAATTTGTAGTCTTGATATGCATTAGGAACTCACTCGGTGAAGGCAATGAATACTTAAACGTTCATTAGTGAAAGTCAGTGCTAGAGTATATTGTAGTTACATTCTTTAAATACTTTATTACCTATTTAGTTATTATTTGAATGCAGATTAACAAATATACAACATTATTTCACTGCTGAAAAAATAACGATTAGTATTAACTATTATTGTAATTAAACTAGTTGGTAAAAATGTATTAAATGATTTCTGATTATATAATTGATCTTGTTTTAATGTTATTATTTTGTTATTAAATTTATAAATTCATTTAAAAAATCAAACAAATAGGACAAAATTTATGTTAATTTTAAAACTCAGTTCAAGCAAGTAGAGAGAATAAATGCTAAAACTGATGCTCTCTTCTCAGGCTTTATTTTACATGCAAAGTCCTTACAGCTAACAAAGAATATTTTTCATAATAAGGACATACTTCAATTTATGAACAAGCTAAAATTCCTCTCTGTTCCACTGTTCTAAAATATCGGATTTCAGCTTACAGGTTTCCTGTTTGATTTTTTCCCGTTGTTCAGTTTTCCTCATCTATATATTTCGTTAAAATCAAATATATACTTGTTACATTTTCAAGAATTGATTAACATTACTTATATTTAACAACCTGGTATGCTATGAAAATTAGATTTAAGTTTTTAAATAAATTAAATAGTGTTAAACAGGATTGAAACAAAGCTACCGGATCTTACAACAGTTAATACTACTATTTTTGTAGATCTAAAGTTATTTTAATTTTTGTAGAAAAACTGTTAATTTTAGATGTTAGATTTATGGAACAGTGACACTATACACGTCGTTTCATTGCAGGAAAACTGTTAACAAAAAATAAAGTTGACAACTGTTATACTTGCGCACATTATTGCATTTGCTATAGTAATTATGACTTTTTTATTTCGAATGTTTAAATAGGGAAATAAAGTTTACAGTAACTAAATTTATGTGTGTATCACGTTTTCAGATTGGTTCCAATATTTCTTGATAATTAATAAACAAATTTCTCACTTATAGCAATGTAGCAATCCAATTGTACTTATGCGTGACGCGATTCGAACAATTATGTAATTTTAAATTGGAGTTTGCACGACTAGATTCATGGAAACTCCAATTTAGTATTTAATATTATTATAGCACGCAGATAGTAAGTGGGGAAAACCTGAAATATAATTTCGACATTACTGTCGGACGTAATGAAATCGATGATCGATGGAGTTGAACCGGAATTAATTAAAACGGAACAAAAGTCGGCGAGTTGTTCCGCGTCAGCCGCGATCTCTCGGAAAAGCTTTCTCCATTGAACATTGAATGGTTTGGACATAAAACGTCTTTCTTGTGGATTGGAGATTGGAGATTTATAAAATAGTTGCAATTGAACAAATATAACATGTAAAGCTTAAGATTATAGCTTTTTGGTGATACAAAGGAGGATTTTAATTTACTACAACAGTATAAAGGCCCTGCAGTAACTAACAGGATCCGAACTGATATTTTCTATTTGACATTTTAAGCAAATATATGTTACATATTTTGACCGGTGACGCATATTTTATAATTTTCAAATAAATTAGGCTTAAATATTATAAATACATTATGGAATTGAATGTGGCGATTCGTAACCCCAATGTTCATAGGCACCTTTTATTAGAGTGGCCCTAATATTTTCTCCTTTTTGTTTCGTTTCAGATATTTAAGAAGTGTCCGTCACAAAAACTACCATGGCGTAACATGTGTTTCATGGACTATTATTTTCTGTTAATTAATTCCATAAGAGCAAAACTTGTTTACGCTAGAACTTGTTGAAACAGTTGATAGTAGATTAGGTAACCTCTCGGTGCTATGCTGATTACGTACTCGGCTGTGTTTGATTGATTGGTTCGTGTTGGGATATACTTTTAACGATCGGAGATATGCATACTTTTGTGATATGACCATGTTTGTTACAAGATGAAGATTTTAATTTATATTTCCATGGGCAATTTCTTCATAAGGGAATTGATTTTCTACACCTAAGGAAGCTTTGCAAAGAAACGACAGAGTACGGATAGTGCCCAAGTTTTCAAACTTATTGCAGTGAGTAACGTCCTGACACAGTATGGTTTATTGTTTAACAGTTTTACTTTTTATATAATTATTCTAAAACTTAATTTATAATAAATTAAGTGTCTCTTATTTGGATAGAAATTTGAATGCTAGTTGAAAAATGTATGAACGCTTTTGTTTGGAGATGTGTAGGACTGAGTATCCTAGGTTTTATACGATTCATTATGTAGCCAATAATATCATTTTCAAATTTCATAAACTATTTGAAATGTATTTTTCCTAGTTTATCGGCACAAAAGCTATCGTACACTTTTTTTACATACGCATTAATGAGCATTGTTAAATATTCACACAACACAGAAAGTGACTATTTTCATTTTATTTATAATTCAACTTCATGTAATATGCAATAATCATATATTATAAATAATTATTTTTGGGCAGTACAGCCACACCCCTTGTAAATTATATAACTCATTTAGTGATAATTTGTATGTAACCAAATTAACCTAGCCTAACAACTATACATGCCGAGCATAATTATTGTTTGCTGTGTTACACGTTTACAACTGATCCCTCCTCAAACCTTTCAGCCATTATCTGCTTTCCTCTCAAATCTATCGTTGGATTGAATATTCAATGTTTGTTATATCATAATATAGATTTGTGCTAACCGATATGGAAAAGTTATGTTATATTTGTCGCTAAATCTATAATATTATAAAAAAGAGGTAGTTTCTGTCTGTCTGTCTGATGTTCTGGGTGAACGCAAAAACTACTGAACTGACTGGGATGAAACTTTACACAAAGATAGATCTTGAACCCATGCAACACATAGGCCTGTTCACTTCCTTAAAATTAAATCGGGCTACGCCCCGTAACCGTCGTAAGTTTCAATGTTTATATTTCAGAAGAAAGTAAACATTCAGAAACTGTAATGCGAACAGCTGTGGATACTTCCATTTGACAGCTTAAAGAGCAGAAACAAGAGCAGCTGTTTCAAGCTAACTAAAATTCAAATTGCATTGACTAAAGAACTGGAAAATAAAACGCCTGTGCGAAGAACGGGTACTTCAGCTAGTACCACATAAACGAATGGAGCAAAAAATACCCCCGTCACAACAAACCTGCATATTCAGCGAATCTCCTATGAATATAACATAACACATTAAAACACGTCATTATTCTCCATAAGAATAACATTGGGGATGAGTACGCAGGTTTGTTGCAACGAGGAACACACAACAATGGGTTTTTATGCAAATATCAATATAACTCATCTTAGTGAAGTCATGTACCAAGTTTCATCCATATATATTGATAAATAAGCGATATATAACATTTTAATTATTTCCCATAAGAATAACATGGGACCACGTATCTAGGTTTTCTGCTACAGGAACCATAGGTGAAAAATTGTTTTTTGTGCAAGCAACAATACACCACAACCAGATGAAGCCATATACCAAATTTTGTCAGTTTATGTTCATAAATAAGCGAGATATACAATTTTTCTTTTTCTCCATAAGAATTGCATTAGACAATGTAATGTGTTTAGTACTTTCAATATCTCAGTAACCAATTGACGTAGAGCAATGATCAAAATACCTAATTCTTTGTTTTTTATGCTGAATTCAATGTTAAAAATTAATATTTTATTTGAATAAAAAGTACATGTGGAAACCCCAAAAAACCCATTTTTGGGATACAAAACGCCCCAAAACCCCCCTTCGGATGATTCTATTCGTCTAGTTTTCGAACTCGTTCAGATAATTGGTACTTTACTCATTTGTACCAAATTTAATTCGGATCGGAGCTTTTTTACGAGAGTTATCGTGCTTGCGGAATCACACACACACACACATATATACAGGGTTGGTGAAAAGTCCCGGGGCGGCTTAATATTTTTTTAACCGCTACAGATGGAGCTATACAAGTTGGTACACTGTTACTGGGCATAAAACACTATTTTACTACAATTTCAATGAGCCGCTACCACCTCAGGGGGACGGCCCACAAGGATTTGGAAGAAAATCTTAAATAGAAGCATAGGTTGATGTTCACATCAAATTAAAGGTCTTTATTATTAGAATACAATGCCGCAAATCCGACTTTAAACGGACAACCGAGCCCAAAATGGCAGCTATTCAAAGATGGCTTGAATTTGAAATTTTGATGTGCTGAAGTTTTGAATCGGTTTAGTAATTTATTAGCTAGGAGAGTAATTTTTTGCAAATTCAACAGGTTGCTAAAAATTATTTTGTAACTTTCTGTCCTTCGAGGTTATTCCAAAAATATTCCTATATCTAAACATTGGAATGTTTAAAGGAAAGATCTCAGGGATTGTTTGTTTTCCCTTATCAGTTGAACTTTGCCCATTAGTTCAACAATAACAACACGTTAGGGTTTTACCCTGGTCAGGAATACATTTTTCGCCAGTGCAGTTGCCTTTAAGAGGTCTTGATGAGTGTAGTAGTTAACTGTAACATCAACATTTAGCCAAATATTTTTTGTCACTGTCACTAAGCGAGAGAGAAAGAATCACATTGTTAATGATGCGTGATTATGGTGATCGTACTCGATATTTAGAAGAAGTGCGAAATTTATTTAATGATACATTTCCAGAAAGGAATCCTGTTTCCAAATTTACAGCGTTTTAAAGAGACAGGTCGACCAAAATCTGGACGACCACAGACAGCAACGAATGAGGAAAAGTCGATGGACATCTTACAAACATTTGTTGAAGACCCACATACCTCCATTACGTCAGTCGCATAACATCATGAAATTAGCCACTTTTCAGTTAGGAAAGTTTTGAAAAGATACAATTTTAAAGGTTATAAAATGCACTTAGTTCAAGAATTATGTGAAGACGATTTTGATCGTCGATTGGAGTTTTGTGAACTCATGATGGACAGCATCAATAGAGATCCCAATCTTCCAAATAAAATTGTATTTACTGATGAAGCAACATTCACGTTACATGGAACTGTCAACAGACACAACTACCGGTGTTGGAGTGACACAAACCCTCATTGGATGGCTGAGAAACATACTCAACACCCTCAGAAATTAAATGTTTGGGCGGGTATTTTTGGAAGCCAGGTGGTAGGACCATTTTTTATTGAAGGAAATTTGAACTCTGTTAAATATTTAGCTATGCTTCAAAATCAAATAATTCCTGCCTTACAACACATTTCTGGTGATAACTTTGGAACACTCTGGTTTCAACAAGATGGAGCCCCGCCACACTTCGGTTTACCCATAAGACAGCATTTGAACCATGTTTTCCCTGGCAAATGGATTGGTAGAAGAGGCACGATAGAATGGCCAGCCCGATCTCCTGACTTATCCCCACTAGACTATTATTTTTGGGGTTATCTTAAAGATCAAGTTTATCGAACCAAACCGCAAGATTTGGCAGAGTTGAGACTCCGTATTGAAGAAGAAGCTGCACATATTCCAGTAGATGCAATAAACAACGCCTTGTCAGCATTTTATCATCGGCTGGGTTATTGCCAAGAAACCGAGGGAAAACAATTTGAACACCTCCTATAACATTCAAGGTACGTTATTCTATGTTTATTAATTGTTACAGATTGGAAGTAAAATTTAAATGTGTTACATTAGATTACAAACAGCTACTTATCAACATTTCAAATTCAAGCCATCTTTTAATAGCTGTAATTTTGGGCTCGGTTGTCCGTTTAAAGTCGGATTTGCGGCATTGTATTCTAATAATAAAGACCTTTAATTTTATGTGCATATCAACCTATGCTTCTATTTAAGATTTTCTTCCGACTCCTTGTGACATGCCCCCCTGAGGTGGTAGCGCCTCATTGAAATTGTAGTAAAATAGTGTTTTATGCCCAGTAATAGTGTACCAACTTGTATAGCTCCATCTGTAACGGTTAAAAAATATTAAGCCGTCCCGGGACTTTTCACCAACCCTGTATATATATATTTATATATATATATATACATACAAATTTGAACGAATGGTGTTTTTGGTATCTGGGGCAAAATTAAAAGTTATCATGGTCTCGAGCTTAAGTCTTACCATGAGACCTACGTTAATAGCTTCTTCCCTATAGGAGAAATTCGCTAAAAGCAAGTTTCAAGCAATAATGAATTGTTTGCGGTTTGTAAGTCAAGAGAACGGACCGTATTAGTTAGCTATAATAATTTATTCGGCACAAAATGCCGCTGTGTAAGCTCTTCTCCAGTACGATTACGAATGTTAACAAGAGTCATCAGGTTTATTTGGATCTAGCTGATTATACCGGTTTCACCCGGGTACAAAAAGTAGTTAAAAAAGTAAATTACTAATGTCAGCTGTTTATTTGAATAACATTAAATAAATAACAGAAAACTGTAACCGTATGGTCTCATTTTATTAACATTGGATTTTTTTATGTCCCACGGGGAGTAGCCCTAGAGGATTTAGAAGAAACTGAGAGTCAGGTACAACAGCTCTAACCTAAAGGAACCTATCCTGAAAATGTAATGCCTTAACTCCTTGTAGTTTATCCGTATGGCAATCCACACACAGAAAGAACTCTGCTTTATTTATATAGACAATGAGGACTAGTCGACTATTGATTTATTTGGGGAAACAGAAAATTCAGTACCTAGTCGCAATAAATATATATACCATAATCCTTCCCGTAATTTTTGTTTCTTGAATCAGGTGACAACTATGTAACATAAATGAGTGCTCAACATTGTATACAAAACTTTTAAAAAGTTTATAAAACATTTATATCTTAAAATATCATGAAGGTAATGTTTCTTCCGTACAAAACTGGAACATTTTATGATTCTTAAAACGTTTGATAAACCCCGATTTAACAAAGTATTTACTCCAGGAATTAATTTAAATGCATATCGTTGATAAAGTTGTGGGTCGATGAGGCCGGCTTTGATCATCGGATCTAACCAGAGGTGGTCACGTGATGTGTTAAAACGCTTTGTCCGGGATGCTGCTCTATTTGTACCTCGTGTTTTTGCCCAGCTAGATAATCAATTAACTCAAAACTACTAAACTGACTTAACTAAAATGTTTACTCTTAAAGTATGCATTTCAGTTGAGTTTCTAAATCTACTTATACGATTTATAGACGTAATATCCCTTCAAGCTTGTTTGAACAATCAGAGCAGACTTTATCCAGGAGACGCTTTACTTAATTCAAATTTGTAGTTTCCAGATTATTTACATTTTAAGTGCATATTCCATTTCAAGGAATGCGTTTCTTCTCAATTTATTTCGGCATGGTTTATGACAAACATGTTTGCATCTGCAGTTAGAGATTATATAAATTGCAGAACTAAATTTGTTTCTTTGTTGCAATAAATATAGTTATATTAACGAAACATAAATTAAAATAAAGTAACACCAAAAGCTAGTAAATGGTAATATTCTATTCTTTAGCAGTAGTTGAGAATAAAAAAATTAACGGTGTTATTGCTATTAGTGCCCGGATATCCCCATATTATATAGGTCGGGCCACTATAGCTCAAAGCTGAGTCTGTTTTTGTTGTTTGTAAGAAATTAAAATAAATTAGTTAAGCAGTAGAATCTCCAATTTCAGCAACTAATTTACGGCTAGTGTATTGAACTCCAACACAGGTCTAACGTTCTCAATAGCAGCAAGAGGCTCTGATAACCTGTCTTGATCAAAGCTATTCTGACCCACCAGATTACATCAACAGCTCTCAGTTCATAAATGCCACTAACCCTTTGATATATCTTAGATATAATAGTACTTCTAGTGTAAATTTAGTCAAGAAAATGCAGTGTATAAATGTTAAAAATGCAACCGAGTAAGGTAGCAATTACTCCTCACATTCGGGAAGTCTCAGGTTTCGGTCCAGGCCGGCCATCTGAGCTGAGTTTGCACGGTTTCTCACCTCACTTAGGCGAATACCGGAATAGTTCCTTAAAAAAGAGCCACAACCCGCCATTAAGGGGGAGAGAGGACTCAGGCCTACCTTATCTGGTTTCAAGATTTCCCAATTTATTTATTTATTTATTTTAAATTCCGATACGTTGTTAACCATTGTCATGGAATAAATTATTACTACCAATATTATATTGTTATATATTATTGTATAATCGAGCTTAAGTTCCGTTAAATAATAAATATAATAGTGATTGGACATGTTTGTAGTACAGAGTTAAATTTAATATCACAAAACTGACACATACTTACTCCCTTGTAAACATCTAATAATCAATACATTTCATTGTGTTAACTAAATATAGAATACAAAGTACGATAGCCTATACACAATGAGAGAACTGTTTTTTAGAAATGTGCAGCTTAATACTTCATTGAAAACATGACTGAGTTATTTGCTAAGTGCGATCTTTATTAGAGAGGTTCAAAATTAGCTTAACCCTTTATAAGGGGAATATCCCAAATTTTAATTAAAATAGTCGGTAGTTAAGTGATAAATGGTCATTTATATTTGTTCTATAAGAACAACATTACGAAAGGTACGGCGTTTATAGCTAAATAAAAGTTATAATTTTGAATTACTGTAGATTAATAATTTAAGATACTAGTCTAATTAATTTATTTGTTAAATCTCTGTTTTGTAGTTAAAAATTAATTTTATTAAAAGTCAAAAAAAATTATGTCATACAGACAAACCAAACAGATAGACAGACATTCACTCAGAAATACTTGTTTGGGTTCAGTGACCACCAAAACTAGTATTTACAGCGTTGAATGAAATTATAAAAGTTTAGCGAGTTTAAGTTTGTCTCCTTGTACAAGGTATAAAAGAAGAAAGTGAAAACCTTTAGAAATTATGATTATCTTTGTAATAAAACCCATGAAGCATATAAAATAAATCACTAAGCCTAGAACGATAGACAAATATGGAAAGTTTGGGCTGCAAAACAGTTAGTTGGCACGTTGGTAAGCTCGATGTTGGTAAGTTAATGCTAAAATATTGTTTTACATAGTGTAACAATACAGTATTGATACAAAACAATAAAATATGTTGAAAAATAAAAACTATAAATAAATTATGCTTATACGGCTTATATGCAGAATTTAATAAATTATGTCACAATAGTTTTTTTTTAACAATTCAAGAAATAATAAAATGAAATATTAAATTTTATATAATAACACATTTAAAATATGTGATAACCTAATTAGTTATACTTTATTTGACATACCTTTACTTAATTGAATATAATAAAGTCCTCTATAAATTAAGAATCTCTCATTGAATATTATTATAGCCGGTACCACCAATACTTTCTTCAACTTTTCTTCATATCACCTATATTTTACTTACTGCAAGGCGTTTTTTATCATATCGTGTCTTTATATATTTTCCACTTTGTACAAATAATCAATTTGTGTATTAAAAGTGTTTGTAATTTATCAACCCGTGGTGAATAGCCTGAAATATCGCAGCCAAGCACGGTAACTCAGCTAGTTTTTTATAAATCTGGAGTCATTCATCGGCAAAATTAAACGTCACCAAACCACGTTGTTCGTTAATTTCCTAAACCCTCTATGAATATTAATGTTGTTGTCTTTAGAAGCGGGGTGAAATAATCTCTCTGTGTATTTATACTTCAGATAAAACTCTATTCACAGAACATTGCTGATTACTAAAACCAATGAGCTTTAATAGATCTTAAGAGTAAAATTGTTGGCCTAAATCACTGTCTGGAAATACATTTGAGTAAAATTTGAGCTAACCATTAGTAAAACCCCATTGGTGTATTAAACAACAAGTTCTAAAATAATATTTATGATCAAATGCTGGGCAGTGATAAAATAAGCCATGACACCATTTTATTCTGTCATCCCCTACTGTTACTGGTTGAAATCGATTGCTTTGCAACATCTTGAGTGTAATTTACCACATTGTGTACAATACAAGTGTCGGTGTACTTTTTAGTGTTATGAGACGTAATTTATTTTATCTCGTCTAGTTGTAACAACACGTACTGTTCTACTGGACAAATTATTCAGTAGAAATAAGGCTGTCCAATTCCTACCTACGTATTTACCAGTCAAATAGAAAATGCACCCACCACAGGTTCAGTTCGTTAAAGGTGTGAATTCTACGATTCTTTAATCAAGAGAAGTGACTTGTTATATTTTATTTACTGTTTTTTATTTCAAATAATGAGTAAAGTATAGTGAAAATAAAAAGATGTACTTTTAATAAACTGATACATTTATAATATGCACAAACTTCAGTAGTACTAGATTTAGTGATAAGTCAAAGATACAAATCTGATTAAATTAAACTAATCATAACTGATTATATTGAAGGTAAGAGATTACAAACCGCCTTTTCCAATAATTCTCCATCACAGCTATGAATATTTATGAGCAATCAGATCTTCGCCTTTTCAAGACTACAAATATTGCATTAAGCTATTAATTGTCGTTTATGATATTGCAATTTTGTAGTTAGAAAGCCGTGTCTTTAAATAGAAGGTAATTATATACATTTCATAATAATGCAAATATCTACGACATTATTTCTTTAAAGTGCATCTGATCAGTCTTTATCCCTACCAAAATAACAGTACAAGTACACAACACAAGTACTAACAGTACACAGTACAAGTTTAATAAAATTACCTTTTTTAAGCTCTAATAAATCTAATTTAGGATAATTAATTCCTGTAAAATAATTACAATTACTTTGAAAAAATCAAAATAAAAGAGAAGATTCCTAATTATAAACAGTTTTTATACTAGTATGCAACCAAATATTTGAAAAGTTTCGTATGAAATTGGTGTTTATTTAATTAATACAAAAATAACATCTTCATTCAAAACGTACTAGGAGCTAATTATTGGAAATCAAGTTACAGTTTAAACTGGGAGATGAAAGCATCAACTTTCAATAATAATACATTTTAATTGACTAGGCCTTTCGATATCAAACATACCATCGTCAGGTCAAATCAACAAAAGGCCAATTCCACTATAAAAATTAATATTACAATATTGCCGAACAGAAGGAACTGCAATGGGAAACCCTCTCTCTTGCTTTATACCTAATATTTTCCTAAGTAAATTTGAAACTGAAGCCAAATTTAAAATGACATATTTTCCCAGAATATGGCTAAGAAATGTTGATGAAGTTTTTGCTATTTTTAACAGTGAGTAAAACTTGCAAGACTTTATCTCTGAAATAAACTCTTTTTACACTACAATCAAATTTACTCATTAAGTAGAAAGTAATAATCAAATCCATTTCCATGTTTAAATGTGAAGAGACAATTTAACGGAAATATTGTTTATAAAATTTACTATAACTATAGTGTATATTTATTAACTATAGGTTTCTTTCTTATGATTCTTTTCATCCACCATCACAAAAGTCTGCATATTTCAGTTCAATGATCCACAGACTTCTACATACTCCATTATCAAATTGTGGTTTCGAAAAGGAGTTAAATACAACAAAAGAAATAACTGTTTTTAATGGATACTCAGTCGGGTTGATAAATAATTTTTTTGGAATAATAAAAAAATTTGTAAACAATCAAGAACAATCCTAAAAAAATAAAATAAAATATTTATTGTATGGAAGCCATTAAATTATAACAGACTAACAAAGAAAGCTCCAAATATTATAAAAAAACAACCTAATATAAATATTTCATATTCTGCTAACACTAAATTAAAATATTTCCTCGGCAACCCAAAAGATATAATAAAAGAAGAAGACACAAGGTTTTTATTAATGTAAATCAGTTGGATGACTATGAAACGCTTTTCATGAAAAAAATACGAAAAATTGAATAGTAAACAGTGATCTCGGTCTAATTCAAAATTCCTTGGTTTTTGTGAAAATACTTTTTATATAGTATTAAGAACTTTATTTTAATTTATATTTACTTTACCGTATTTCACTAAATTATCATATTTTATTCTTTACAGCTTATTTGTTATGTCAAAATTAAAATCCTTGTTTATGTTGTTGATTTGACCTGACGATTGTATCTTTGATATCGAAAGGCCTAGTCAATTAAAATTTATTATTATTGGAATTTTGATGCTTTCATTTCACAGTTTAAAATTTAAAAATCTTCATTGTCAAATAAATTATTTCTGAAATCCCACAATTATAATACCCGGGTTAAATGTTGGATTAATAAAATTAAGTAACTAAATAATGTGGAATGTTGTAGGAATATTTATTGGAAGGATGCAGTACGTGTCGTAATTGATTGGATATCTTAAAGTATTAAAAATCCCTTAGTGTTTCAATATTATATAACATCACAAGATCTTGCGTCTTTCACAGGATTTGTACAATTTGTCCTTAGATTCCTCAATATTAAAATACAAATGAGATCTAATTTAATTATTTTAGTTATTTAATTAGCTGAATATTTGTATTACTGTGGGATATACGAATTATAAAATTAGTTTAGAAGTGTTTTACTATCAAAATATAAATTAGGGTTTTTTATAAAATATAAAATAAAACATTATGATGTTTAACAGAAAATAACATTTGCCATAGAAGTTTAGAAATGGAGAAAATCTTAGCCTGTTTTGCTTTACTTTGCCCGTCCTCGTACAGTTACGAGAGGTTCATATTTATTTTATTAGCTAGAGTTTTGTTTCCTGGTACTTAAATTAATTTAAAATGACATACCTGAAGGTTAATACAAAATCACATAAAACAAAAATTATCTACAAAAACAGTGATTTTATATATATATATATATATATGCATAGTATCGAATGAATGGAATATTTATCAAGTGATTTTACAATTATACAAAATCTCTCAACAAAACAAATTATATGGACATGAACAAGAATAAAGCAGTGACATTTCAATATTGATACGGTTTAAGACAATTATATAATTCAAAGTAAATCAAGGTTTTACACTTACAATTTCTACGGGGAGTTCACATGTCGATCGGTAGGCAGTTGTACAACTAAGACCCGCTAACGAAACTTAAATCACGGAGCTTGTCGTCTGCAACGCCAACATGATATACCCGACTTATCTACAGGTAATGAACAACTTATATATTACCATAAATTGATGTATATTTGTATATTTTACATCTACTTCAATACCTGGTATAACCATTGACTATACACACTACGTGACTACGTTGACTATACACACACTCACGTAGTGTGTATAGTCAATGGTATAACCTAGCGATCTTGGTTAATCACTAGCTAATACAATTCATAAAATACCGCCGTTGCAGCAAACCTGCATACTTAGCGAATTTCAAATGGTACTTCACTAAGTCATGAAGCCACTTACCAACTTAAATCAAAGCATATTAATAAATAAGCGGGATATGACATTTTATTTATTCCCCACTCGCTGTGTACCCGTCCTTCGTACGGGTTGTACATAAATGGTAGATTAATAAACGGTATCAGGAAACTGACACATACTTTCTCCCTTTTAGCCCAACTTTAATGAATAAATTACTTTTTATTTATTAAATATAGAATACAAAGCACGGTCGAATGAACAGAAAATCTTATAAACAAGTTGTTTTAAAAAACATCCACCCAAATCCCTACTTTAGAGGCACTACAGAATCCATAGCTACACTCGTGGTTTTTAGAGGGGAAATGCCCCCTATTCCCCCCCAGGGTTATTAAGGGGCAACATATTTCGAATTACCTCTGTTGGTCAATGCTAAATTGACAAACACATCAAGTTTGAATGAAATTGATCAGTAAACAAGAGAGAAATAGTAATTTTTGTATTCCCCATAAGAATAACATTGGACAACGTACTGCGTTTACCGCTAAACGAAAATTTCAATTTTCTCCGAAACCAGCAATCATAGAATAGTAATTCAAAATACTAAATTATTTAGTTTGTTGAGCTCTTTTTAATGGTGAATAGTAATATTTTTTTATATTTATGCCTTTTTATGAAAAATTCAAAAAACGTAATTTTGGATGTTTTAAGTTCTGTAATTTCTGAACCCGAATTTTTACAGGAATGCGGGTGGTGTCATTTTGTTGGAAAAATAAAGTTCTACAAACAACTAAAGTGTAATCAAAATCGTTAGAGCCGTTTTTGAGAAATTTGGATTTTTCATGTTTTTTGGCGGTTTTTGGGGGATAATTACCCTTAAAAATCAAAAATTCAAAAAAATTAAAAAAATACCTGGAGATATCGTAGATTAGTACCTACATGCCAAATTTCATAAAAATCGGCCCATTGGTTAGGGCTCTAGCTCTGTACACATCCACACAGACACACACACACACACACACACACACACACACACACACACACACACACACACAGACAGACATCACGTAAAAACCACTTTTTTGGGTTCAGGGAGCACCAAAACGAATATTTCCACTAACAACTCAAATTCGAAAATTTTGACGAAAACAATTCTTTCTCCATATACTATGTATAAGGGGAGAAAGTAAAAAGCAAATAACAATCCACATGATTTTACATTATTAAAATTACATTTTACACGTTTAATGTACAATTAAAGTTAACAAAATATACTGGCAGATAGTTTGGGTACTGTTGCTAAGTCGAGGAAATCTGTCCAAAATACATATATATGAATTTGAACTAATGGTGTTTTTGGCATCTGGGGGACTCAAAACGAAAATTTATCATGGTCCCGGGCCCAGGTCTTACCATGCCACCTACGGTAATAGCTTCTTCCCTATAGGGGAAATTCGCTAAAATCATCCGATTTCGATGAAATTTGGCTCAAGTGTGTGAAGTGACATTCATGACTTTAAGTTCGAAAGCCAGAAAAATCGGACCATGGGAAAGGGGTTTTATGGGGTTTCAAAATTTTACAAAAATCAGTTTTTTGCACTTTTCACCTTGAAAATTGTAAAACACACAATTTTTGTTTTGACCATTTTATAGAGCTTAAAATAATAAATAATTTAGTATTTTGAATCATTAACCTAGGTTAAGTGGTTGCGGAGGAAATAAAAAAACGTGTTCATAAACCTCCCATGTTAATCTTATGGGAAAACGGTTTTTAGCTTTTCCTCAATTAATTTTACTGGAAACTTCACATTTGCTTTTACTAATCAGTTTAGCTCTGCTAAACAATCATTTTGGTGTTTAAATTGTGATTCTACGGCCTACCGTTGCCAAGATATTCAAAGTGTTAAACACAGTACGTTGTCCAATGTTATCCTTATGGAGATTATTTAAAATTTGATGTCTTGATTATTTATGAAAGTATATTGATAAAACCTGGTATGTGGCTTCACCTAGTGCTATTGATATTTATGAAAAAATGATTTTTTTTACTATCCCCTTAGCAGCATACTTGCAAACTCATCCCTAGTGTTATTCTTATGAAGAATACGTAAAGATTTATATCTCCCTTAATTATGATCATAAATTATTGAAACTTGGTACGTGGCTTCACCTGGTTGAGTGATTTTAATAATTGCAAATAAAACACATTTTTCTCTTCCTCGTTGCAGCAAACCTGCGTTCTCAGCCCTAATTTTATTCTTATGGAGAATAAATAAAATGCTACATATCATTTATTTGTTATGTATTTTTATGAAACTTGGTAAGTGGCTTTATGTAGTAGTATGAAATATATGCATACATTGGAAATTTGCTGGGTACGCAGGTTTGCTGCGACGGGGGTATTAATTATAATTTATTACTTCAGCTTTAAAGAAATAAGCAACTGTTGGAGTATCCAAGTTGGGTAAATGTGCTTAGTACTGTGATAAAAATTATTTATAATTAGCACGATGGAAAAATTACATATATCAGTTGTATCGCAGGAAACAACAGTCATTATTTTCATGTTGAATGAGACGCTTCAATCACCATCTTGTTCTATGTCTAATATACGGTAGAGTTTATAGTTTAAATAGCACAAACTAACTCAGTTGTGGCCTGTTACAAGCCCAGGGTGGTCTAGTAAGTCACCTAATCAACCAACCTAATGCTGGCGAAGCCAGTTTTCATTAATTAGTATATTTTCTCATCAATTTTTGTTAGTTTTCTCCATACTATAAATTACGAGCAAGTAAGGACGGAATCAGACGAACAATTGGAAGGAAAATCATATATAAATTTATAAAAATGAACATCTTAAGGTTTTTTACAATAGTAAATAGTATTGTAAAACAATTCCTATTTGATAAGATAATTCCTGTCAAACCTCCAAGTGTAAAAAGGAACACAAATATGGAAATCCAAATCATTAAAACTACACAGAAAATCTTAAAAGAATATTACTGACTATTGTTACAAGCAAGTTGTTTTTCATTACTCGATCGCATTAGGTGTTTTAAGTTTTGTCAATTTTAAGGATGATACGATAAAAATCAGTTCAAAATTTAACAAGTGTATAAAAGTAAACATAAATGAGTTTTTCTGAAAAATTTCCAAATAAAATAATTCACGTTGTAAGTAAAATAATTGGCCCTTATTCGAACTTGATTGGCAATTAAAATACGTGGGGTACCATGGGTTGAAATCTGCGAAAGGTATTTGTATTTTTTTATCACTATATAAAAATAGTTATCTATGATTTGTTAGAACAAGTTATGGAGTGAGTTATGACCGCCAGTAGTGTCAAGGTGATCCGCTCCCATCTGAGTTATGACCACCAGTAGTGTCAAGGTGATCCGCTCCTATCTGAGTTATGACCACCAGTAGTGTCAAGGTGATTCGCTCCCATCTAAGTTATGACCACCAGTAGTGTCAAGGTGATCCGCTCCTATCTGAGTTATGACCACCAGTAGTGTCAAGGTGATCCGCTCCTATCTGAGTTATGACCACCAGTAGTGTCAAGGTGATCCGCTCCCATCTGAGTTATGACCACCAGTAGTGTCAAGGTGATCCACTCCCATCTGAGTTATGACCACCAGTACTGTCAAGGTGATCCGCTCCCATCTGAGTTATGACCACCAGTAGTGTCAAGGTGATCCGCTCCCATCTGAGTTATGACCACCACTAGTGTCAAGGTGATCCGCTCGCATCTGAGTTATGACCACCAGTAGTGTCAAGGTGATCCGCTCCCATCTGAGTTATGACCACCAGCAGTGTCAAGGTGATCCGCTCCCATCTGAGTTATGACCACCAGCAGTGTCAAGGTGATCCGCTCCCATCTGAGTTATGACCACCAGTAGTGTCAAGGTGATCCGCTCCCATCTGAGTTATGACCACCAGTAGTGTCAATGTGATCCGCTCCCATCTGAGTTATGACCACCAGCAGTGTCAAGGTGATCCGTTCCCATCTGAGTTATGACCACCAGTAGTGTCAAGGTGATCCGCTCCCATCTGAGTTATGACCACCAGTAGTGTCAAGGTGATCCGCTCCCATCTGAGTTATGACCACCAGTAGTGTCAAGGTGATCCGCTCCCATCTGAGTTATGACCACCAGTAGTGTCAAGGTGATCCACTCCCATCTGAGTTATGACCACCAGTAGTGTCAAGGTGATCCGCTCCCATCTGAGTTATGACCACCACTAGTGTCAAGGTGATCCGCTCCCATCTGAGTTATGACCACCAGTAGTGTCAAGGTGATCCGCTCCCATCTGAGTTATGACCACCAGTAGTGTCAAGGTGATCCGCTCCCATCTGAGTTATGACCACCAGTAGTGTCAAGGTGATCCGCTCCCATCTGAGTTATGACCACCACTAGTGTCAAGGTGATCCGCTCCCATCTGAGTTATGACCACCAGTAGTGTCAAGGTGATCCGCTCGCATCTGAGTTATGACCACCAGTAGTGTCAAGGTGATCCGCTCCCATCTGAGTTATGACCACCAGCAGTGTCAAGATGATCCGCTCCCATCTGAGTTATGACCACCAGCAGTGTCAAGGTGATCCGCTCCCATCTGAGTTATGACCACCAGCAGTGTCAAGGTGATCCGTTCCCATCTGAGTTATGACCACCAGTAGTGTCAAGGTGATCCACTCCCATCTGAGTTATGACCACCACTAGTGTCAAGGTGATCCGCTCCCATCTGAGTTATGACCACCAGTAGTGTCAAGGTGATCCGCTCCCATCTGAGTTATGACCACCAGTAGTGTCAAGGTGATCCGCTCCCATCTGAGTTATGACCACCAGTAGTGTCAAGGTGATCCGCTCCCATCTGAGTTATGACCACCACTAGTGTCAAGGTGATCCGCTCCCATCTGAGTTATGACCACCAGTAGTGTCAAGGTGATCCGCTCCCATCTGAGTTATGACCACCAGTAGTGTCAAGGTGATCCGCTCCCATCCGTCTCCTGAGCGTTTTATCATAGAGACTTTAGTTGTTCCATCAATACTATGGCAGTTTCCATTATTTATGTATTTAAAATGGTCATCACGCTGATGAATTATTAAGATTTACCTTGCAACTAGATAGGGTTTTATACCATAATAAATGTATTGGTTAAAAATGTAATTTAATTGAAATTTTGTTTTATTGTACATATTACTGGGTATTTTTAGTCATTACCAAGTATTTATGGTATAATTATCTTGCTCTATGAACCTTTACATTTTTATTAGAACTTCCCCTTAATTAACATAATTATTCTGTAAAAACAAGGGTTTCAAATTATAAAGAGAATTGTAAACAGCTCGTTGCTTTGAGGGCTGTTGACTTTCGTCTTGATACTTGTAAATAAATTTCCGGGAAGTGCCAAGGAAGAATTTAATATTAAGTAAGAAAACAAATTATTTACTGATCTCCAACACGGGAAGAAAATGATTAATATTATCATGAATGGGAGAAAACAATTTGGACCAACGAGAGTCATTTAGAGTAGTTTAATCCTTTGTACATTTTCCTCCTGTAGTAAACCAATTGATGAATCAATTTATATTTATCAAAACAAATCCAATATGAACTTTTATAAACAGTAGTAAAGAGGTAAGAGGAAATGCTACAACATATATTACAGACAGTAGCATTAGTACAACTAAGTAAACAAAATTAGTTACTTTTTTGGAAGTGAAAGTATTTATATTGAATTAATAATAATTATTGTTAAAAAGCTAGTATTCAATATCAGTTTTGTACATTCAGAAGTAGAAAAGAATTTAGTTTCCGGGGAAAAATTGTTATACGTGATAATATAATTGATAGTTTATTTAGTGGATCTTTATTATATCCAGATTTCATTACCGTCAACTTTAACAAATCTCAGAGTTTCAACATAATAACTAAAATAGTATTATACTTATTTTTAGGATTGATATATATGTTTTTGTGAATAATTATTGATTTATATAATATAGAATAATAATGATAAATATAACAAACCAAAACTTATTCGAGTAAACGTTGCACAGTAAAAATAACAGAATTTTGTGATTGTACTGGTAATTAATTTAGAGTTGATATTTATATTATATCATCAGATTTACCCTGGTCTTCATGAATATATAGGGTTAAAAACCAGATAACTTCCTATGTTCAATTTTTTTAATACAATAATATCCACCATGACAAATCTATACCAATTCAATAAATTGAAATAATTAGTATTGTATACAACTCTAACTGAAAATTTCATTATATCACATCCCCATTATTCTATCACCTTTACACGACACGTCTAGGAATATTAAAATTAATATTCGTATTAAATGCTCTAAAGGAAGGCGAATGTTAAGCAGTTACAACGTAAATACCGGGAGCGGAATCTATCATTTCGATGGTTATTGTCAGACATAGTTAAATTTATCATCACAAGCGGGATTGAAATGAATTAACGGAACAAACGTCGGCGAGTTGTTCCGCATCGTTCGTGTAACAGCTGAAATCTTCTCGGAGAGCTTCTTCCATCAAACATTAAATGGCTTAGACACGTGATGTCTGCTTTTTGTGAGTTATAATTTGGAGGATTACATAATAACTTTGTGTTTGTAGTAACTGATCTTTTTATTTTATGATAAACTGTTTTAATTTTCATTTATATTTTGATTAGGTCATAATATAATATTTTTACTTATACTACGTATACGTAGCAATACTCATGTGTAATATTTTGTATTATACAAGAGTATTGTTTTCGTCATAATTTTGGATGTGTACAGAGCTAGAGCCTTAACCAATGGGCCGATTTTTATGAAATTTGGTTTGTAGTTACTAATCCACGATATCTCCAGGCTTTTTTTTATTTTTTACTTTCAAGGGTAATTATACCCAAAAAATCGCCAACAAACATGAAAAATCGAAAATCCAAATTTCTCAAAAACGGCTCTAACGGTTTTTATTAAACTTTAGTTGTTTGTAGAGTTTTAGATTTCCAACAAAATGACACCACCCGAATTTCTGGAAAAATTCGGTATCAGAAACATCCAAAATTCAGTTATTTTGATTTTTCATAAACACCATAAATGTTATAAAAGATTACTATTCACCATTAAAAAGAGCTAAAAAAACTAAACAAATTAGTATTTTGATTTACTATTCTACGATTGCTGGTTGCGGAGAAAATTTGTTGTTCGGTAAACGCAGTACGTTGTCCAATGTTATTCTTATGGGGACTACAAAAATTACTATTTCTCTCTTATTTACTGATCAATATCATTAAAACTTGCTACGGTGGTCAAGTAGCATTGACAAACAGAGGATGTTCGAAATATGTTGCCACTTAACCCTGTGGGGGTATGAGGGGGCATTTCCTCTCTTTTAACCACTGTGTGCAGGAAATGATACTGTAGTGCCTCCATAAATGAATTTGGGTGGATATTTTTTTAAACAACATAGGTAGAAGATTTTCTGTACATTCAACCGTACTATATATTCTTTATTTAGTAAATAACAAGTTTTTTTTCATTAAAGTTAGCTAAAAGGGAGAAAGTATGTGTCAGTCTCCTGATACCGTTTATTTTGAATGGAAGGATCGAGAGCTGAGGGTGTACGGCTAAAGTAGACATATCTTGAAACCACATGATGAACAATTGCGAGGCTACAGCCCGATAGAGTAGAGATGTTTTTTTTAGTGGATAGACAAAGTCTTGTAGTGGTCCCACTCCCCAGGCTGGCCAACTGCGTTCAAAAATAAACTTTCCAACCCTCCTTAATAAAAGTAAAAAATAAATTATTTTGTATTAATCTAACAAATTTTAGTTTCGAGCATTCAGTCTGTGGATTATTATCCATTTGTGATCCAGCAATGAATCTCAGTGGTCAATAATTTTCGGTTATCTGTCTAACTGTAATTATTGTTGTTGAGGATGTCATACAAAAATAAATTTCCCGCGCTAAAAGTGGATGATATGTTAACACATTATTTAACTCATATTTCCGACTAAATTAATATTACTTAATTAAAGTTACTGAACAACATTAAATTTTGATTTGTGACTTAGATAACCATCCCATCCTCAAACCTTTCACGAGCCTTTGCTTTCCTGTCAAATTCATCGGTCGAATGAATATTTCATGTATGTTACATCATACATATAGATTGTACTTACGACACAGAAGGGCTTCTAAATGTAGACTCGTCTGTTATTCATAGTTGGAAACGAATATTATACGGAAATAGCATGTAGTGTTGGTTTAATACCTTGGTGTAACCACGTAAAAAAAAACTCGAATGTTGACTCGAAAAACTCTAACGAGGATTTTGGGGACGATACATGTCGCTTAAGCCAAGGATTACGATACAAACAAAACAAAACATTACATTAACCTCTTTTTAAGTTTGGGAATTTAAAATAAAGACATATTCTTGGATATTTGTTAACATTTACAAACATTTTTATAACCATGCCGTGGGGTCCTTTCTCTTCCTTTAACAACGCTCATTTAGGGGTGTTTTTTTCTTAAACAAAACAACTTCATTACTACTATACTTACGAAAAAGTAACAACATTGTAAGACTATAGTTGTAATAAATACATTATAATCATAAAAGGTATATCGGTTGTTCAGCTGGGGTTTTAATGAAGATACTTTAAAATGTTTATTTTGGCTGCATTTTAAATATATTGGCTTTAAAGTTATCTGTAAAATCAGGCAATAACGCATTTATATTATGTTTTTTAATTTCATCGTAGTTTTTCAACATAACAAATTATGACTTATGACGATTATTAACCATAAAAAGTTAAACTACCGAAGTATTTATCATGATAATTAGGTGTAAGTATGCTATTGCAGTCTCGTGTATCGAGGGCAGTTTCAATATTCGGATATCAACAGAGGCTACTGAGGTATTTGATTGCATTGTCTGGAATGGTCTATTTGTGACTTGTGCCTTCACTTTGCTAGGGGATTTGCCTAAAATAAATGTCTAAACTTAACTCGACTTATAAACTAAACATATATTCTTACCATCGTACACGTTTCAATAATAATTTTAGTATTAATTCTGGGAATACACTTGGTGAAATTGAAGCAATCTAGTCTTAAGATTTCAAAATTAACAATAAGCTTTAAGCATTTCAGATATTTTAATCGGGAAAAACATTACTTAAACCAAATTCAAAGAGGGTTGTTTATGTCTATCTTAAGCTGCTTGTATTGAGTTAAATAAAATAAATAATAAATAAAATCGTGTCTAATAAAAGTTGTGTGGATGTATAACAAGTATCTTGAATGATGTTGATAACATATCTGAAGGGCAATTCAAGTTGAAGAATACAATTTATACATGTATTGCATGACAGGAAAGTCTGATCACCTACTATATTAATTAAATTAGATTAACCGCAGACATTAGCAAATGTGGTTATAGCTTATTCCTTTGCTACTACATCGTGGTAAAGTTAAGTTGCTGCTGGTGTTCGGTGATCCTGATTACGGTTTGTCTGAATCCTGCGCTGTGCCTCTTTTGGTTATAAGTCAGGAATTTGGATGATGAAATCAATCTATCAAAGTAAGCCATTACACATATGCAAATAGTCCTGTACTGTATACCGTGGTACTGTGTCCCAACAATGGCCTGACGTTTTGTGTGAGGCAATGCACATAACGTCCAACAAAACGCTTATCCAATAAACAGCATAATGTCCAGAACGTGACATTTTAGGCTAAATTGTATAGTTGATTGTCTAGGTCTAGGTAATCTCTGTTGCGGATTTTGTAAGGGTAGGACTAAAACAATAGTGGTTTATGTTTGTGTCTGGTGACCAATGTCAGTTTGATCCATTAGAATTTAGAGTATATCAAGTCATCTCAATAAACCATTGAATTCGAGCTGCAAAAATTGTGTATTATGATTAATTTAGAAATTTACACACTGATATTACAAATAATTATAAATACGCAAAACTAGTTTCAAGACCTTTTAATATATCGTATACTAATAGTTTTCATTCATTAAAAATGTTGGAATTGCTATATACAATTCAAAGAATGTTTTTAACATCCTAATAGATAAAGATGTTTGATATAATTACCTTTCTGATAAACTATTTTCCGCAGAAATCCTTTCAGTAATATTTATTTGTTTTTCGTATATTATATTTTTATATTACTATATTTCGTATTATTATATTTCGTATATTATTATTTATATTTTTATATTTTTTGTATTATTATATTTTTTTAAACACCCATTAAAATGTATTTATTTAAATTATAATTTATAGTTAATAGATATAATATTCGTACAACAAAAAACGGGGTTTAAACGAAAACGGTATGTGTTTGTAAAGTTACTTCTACATTCATATTTTGTAGTTCTTTGAGATAAAAACAGAATCTAGTATAAAATATAAAATATCACGCAGTGATCGCAAAATTATCTCAATCCTCGAGTAATAATTTATGCAACATTAAAATAACTGAGACAAATCTCATTCCGTTTACTTTTCGAATATTTTAATTTACTCCGTTAAGAAAAGCTACAAGAACGTGACGAACTATTCATCAACATTGAGCATTTCCATGCAAAGTTTTAAGTGGAATTTAATTCAAAAATATTGGTTGAACTATGAACGCATGTCCGGTTAGAAAAACTTAAATGGGATAAATACAGGAGAGTAAAAAGTAAACTAAACTGACCCACCACCAATAAATCAATTCTGGCTATCGGTGTTTAAGAGCGGGGGTGGGTAAACATGGATGTCATAACTCTCTGACTGTTAGAATGATATACCTTTGAAACCTTTACTGTGAATGAACTCACAAGAGAATTTATTTCAGTAGTAGGTAATGGAAGATACAGTGTTAAAAGATATTATATGTCAGCGTACTAGATAGATTCAAAATGTGTTGGGTTCGTTAAGACTTCCAAATCGAAGCTTAACTGCAATGTATTGTACTCAAATATGTTATTTTGTTTGTCTTTATTGCTGTTTTTTGGAAGATAAGTTGTTAATTAATTTATTTTATAAAACACTTAGTTTATTATGTTTGTTATTTTTGTGATGATTACAGTTAGAAATAGTTAGTTATAGCTGCCATCTAAATATATAATGAATTGTTAAGTTTTAATAAAGCCTCCAAACAGGCTAAGCCTTGGAGGAATTGGATATTTCTCTGTTATACACAAAAAAGGTCAGCTTGGTATCTTATAGTAGAACGTGACAATCTTTTTTATATGCCTTTTGTAAATTTGTATATGTATATGCTAGTTTGTAATGTGTGTAGATTGAGAAATAAATTCTTTCTTTCTTTCTTTCGTCGCTAATTGGAAACATCAAATTTAGTTACAAACTTCTCATAGCTCAGATAAACAGTAAAATAGTTAAGTTAGCCTTCGTCAAAGACTTTAAATTAGAATTCTCGACTTTCATACTCATCACTCGAACTAGGTTACATCACTATACGTATTTCTAAATTTATGTTAAATAATTAGCAACCCAAAGAACCACACGGTGTCAAACGAAATTTATAAAATAAATATTTTTGTATAAAACACAAATAGAATTTGTTAGTAAAATATGTATAACTAATATTTATAAATTAATGTTTGGTTGGAAAAGTCGTTATATTTATCGGGAAAACTAAACGTCACTCAAACACATTATTCAGTAATTTCCTAAGCCTTCTATGAATATTAATGTTCCTGTATTTAGAAGCGGGGTGAAATAATCTCTTGTGAACTTAAACCTTAGATCAACATACTGTAAAACAATTGTTTATCACTGTAATTAATGGAATTTAATGGATAGGATGGTATTATAATTAAAATTGTTAATACATTGTTAATTGCACTCTACCGGTCGCAATTTTTGTCCGATTTTGGTAGAGACATTCTTTTTTATAATCAGTTGGACATGTTCGTTGGGCAAAACGATCGGAAAACTCTAACCTCCTTTTTTGGTGATTTTAAGTTTTCAAATTTTGTGTTTGTGGGCCCAAAAAGTGTCAGAAAAGCCCCGAATGTACATTTATTGGACGTTAAAGTATTGTACATAAAAGGCCAAAGATTTTAAGAACTCTCTAATCATTCTAGCATAAGTACTTACCGAGTTATTAGAGAAAATGTTAATTGTCAAAATACAGTACGTTGTCTTATGGGAATTTTACACTGGAAAAGGCTGTTTTTCATATCTTAATATCGTTTTATGATCTCCAATACTCCTATACCAACTTGTAATCTCAACTGTACCTCCTTCAAACTTTATAATGTACAACATTTGTATCCTATTAGTGAATTTAAATATAACCAGGAGCATCAGAACAGCCAAAAATAACCACCAGTGTTAGTTTAAACCCTTTTTTGATCTTTTTAAGGTTTTAATGCGGAAATTCACTTCATTCACGTCAGCATTCCTGCGTGCGATCTCGTTTATTGTTACACATTATTTTCTTTCGGTGAAATATATTTAACAAAATGTATTGCTTTCATTGCATCTTCTATTATATTCTTAATCTATAATACGATTTATAATTTGAATCTATGTCTAAGGTGAGTTTTATAAACAGGACGTTTCTTTTATTTCTGAACCGTATTCGACGATTGAGGTATAAAATGAATAGTCTCGATCCGTAGTTATGCAAAGTGGTTTTCAATTTGTGTCCACTCCATTCTAAATGGCACAAGCCAACCTCAAAGTTCATTTATCGCCTATGAGGATAGCATGTAGATTAGTTTTAATTCAATTTCATTACAAAACAACAGTCTTTTCAATATAATCGACATTCTTTTAATTTTTTATTTATTTTTGAACCGATGTGTACGATTGTCTAAATATTTTTCCCAATTTGTTGTGCATAAAGGTTTTAATTTTTTATATGTTAATTCTAAAAGGCACGGGCCGCCCTAACAGTTCGTTTTTTGCCCATAAAATTAGTATGGGGAGTAATTTTATTTTAATTGCATCTGTTAATACATTGTTAACAGGGTATTAGCAGTAAAATATGTTAGAGTAAGGAATATATCTACATATATCAAATAAATTTGGTTTAACATTGCTTTGATCCTTGAAATTTCTTATTCATCGGAAATATTTAAAACGGTGTTGATATTAGTTTGTTTGTTTTTCTGTTACGTTTCATAATCCAGAATGTTTCCACATTTCACATAAGAAAGCCTGGACTGAATTAAATCAAATGTTTTTACCATTGTCGTATGAAGCAGGAAACTTTTATTCTATTTCAAAATCATTGTTTGTCATTGTAGGGTTAGACCCTTAGTCCGTCAATACTCCATCGTTGATCTTGCGGGTGTATGTTATTCAATATTTCATCACAGGGTGCACAGTATTTATTCCAATGAGAATTTAGTCAGCCAATTAGCTTTTACCAAACATCTGACAAAACACATATTTTTACTACTCTAAAACGGTATACCAAACTAAATAATAAAACGTCATGGTAGTGTAACATTGGGTACGGAACCCACAAGCCCTTGCACAATAGTATTTAAAGCTAATCATGTGTACGCAGTTATTGTGATTCTAACGCTGAATTTTGTTTAGTCCATCATACACAAACTACATGAGTTACTGAGCAAATATTATGAAGAAGATGGGTATAACCCAACAACCTGTAGAGGCTCACTCCTGTTCCTTTGATGCTCGGCCCTACTGGCATTCACAATTCCCATGTTAATCATATTTACATTAATACTTACTGTACCGACTGAGCAAGATTTAGAAGAAAGAATATAATCAGAACCAAGGACTATAATCAGAATCAAGCCTATACACTTTCCGTTCTGTATTTCCTTTGGGCTCCACCCCATTGGACTTCAGAGTCCTAATTTATATATCCCTGACGTTAGTAGTTAACTGGTTCTAGTTACTAGTTAGGATGATAGTTAGAACTGATATTTAGCGAGAAGATGGGTACACTAAAATATTTTGTAGACCTTATCTCACTCCAAAAATAATTTAGGGCTCTGGCCACGTTAATTCCAAACTAATCTGGATGACAGTAAATATTTAATGAACCGATTGATCTGAAATTTGGAAGGCGGATGAGTTATATTAAACACCACAGTAAAACTAGTAAAGTGATCATTGTACGACCAAGCACTTTAAAATAAATGGTTTTCTTATTAGTGAATTTCCTATGGAAAGTGAACTATTAGCATGACCCGCACGGTGAAACTTAAGCCCGGGACCACCATAGAAGTTCCTAACGTGACCCCCTGAACACGTTTTGGGGGGTCGTTCAAAATTATATATATATGTATGTATGTATGTGTATATATATATATATATGTATGTATGTATATATATACAGGGTTTCCGAAAAAGAATGACGGGATTTCGAACGGCCGTTGCTTGGGGACTATTCAAGATAACTAAACGATTTAAACGTCAAATAGAAGAGAAAAGAACTAAGTTTTTTTTTCATACCTTAATATGTTTCGATGTGAGCTCCATTTGTTGCTCTGCATACATCGAAGCGATATTCGATTTCTCGCCAAGTGTTGTGAAGCATCTCTGGTGTCACAGTTGCGATCGCTTCCGAAATTCGCCCACGCAGATGTGGCAAATCATGAATTTTCTCAGCATAAACAATGTTCTTTACGTAACCCCACAAAAAAATGTCCGAAGGGGTCAAATCAGGACTCCTGGGAGGCCAGGGAATAGGCGTACCCCTGCCTATCGAACCATTTGGAAACTTGTTGTTAAGTGTGTCGCGCACTTCCCGAAGGTAATGAGGCGGGGCGCCGTCCTGCCTCAAAATGACTCGTTCACCGGCTTGTTCTTCAATTTCTTCAATTTGAGGAAACAAAAATTGTTCTAGCATATCTAAATTATGCCATTAATTGTTTTTTCGACGAAAAAGAAAGGCCCTACGTGCGCGACACACTTAACAAGTTTCCAAATGGTTGGATAGGCCCCTGCGCCCCCTGGTGCGCCTATTCCCTGGCCTCCCAGGAGTCCTGATTTGACCCCTTTGGACTTTTTTCTGTGGGGTTACTTAAAGAACATTGTTTATGCTGAGAAAGTTCGTGATTTGCCACATCTGCGTGGGCGAATTTCGGAAGCGATCGCAACTGTGACACCAGAGATGCTTCACAACACTTGGCGAGAATATCGCTTCGATGTATGCAGAGCAACAAATGGAGCTCACATCGAAACATATTAAGGTATGAAAAAAAACTTAGTTCTTTTCTCTTCTATTTGACGTTTAAATCGTTTAGTTATCTTGAATAGTCCCCAAGCAACGGCCGTTCGAAATCCCGTCATTCTTTTTCGGAGACCCTGTATATATATATATATATATATATATATATATATATATATGTTTTTGCACTCTATCGGTCGCAGTTTTTGTCCGATTTACTTCAAATTTGGTAGGGACGTTCCTTTCTGTAATCAGTTGGACAAGTTCGTTGGGCTAAACAATCGGAAAACTCTAAACCCATTTTTTGGGGGATTAATCTTTCAAAGTTCGGGTTTTTGGGCCCAAAAATGGTTATAAAAGCCCCAGATATAAAATAAATGCATGTAAAAAGATGGGAATTAGAGAGGCGAAAGTTTTAAGCCCTCTCTCGTCATTCTAGCATAAATATTTACCGAGTTATTAAAGAAAATGTGTATTGACTAAACACAGTACGTTGTGTTATGGGGGTTTTACATGATAAAAGCCTGTTATTCCTTTGTTAGAGTACTTTTATCATCCCCAGCAACCTCACACCTACTTTCAACCCTGTCTGGACCTTCTCCTAACCTTATATTGGGCAAAATTGTATTCCCAGCTTTGCAAGTAAATGAAACCAGGAGTATCAGAACAGCCAAAAAATCAATGTTTTCAGATTTCAATAAAAATTGAACAAATGTATGTTTTTACACTGATTTTGAGTTTTAAAAGTTTTTATTTGGAAATACACTTCCCTCACGTCAGCGTGCTGCGTGCGAACTCGTTTACAATATAAAATGAGTAAGGTGTCCTTTCTTACTTGGTTTCTTGGTTCGCAGCTCTTGTCTCAAAAATGATACGAGCTAATTCATCAACATTTTGGAACTAGCTAAATTGCGGGTAACAAATATGTTCTTACAGGCCCCATCCTTGGAATAATGTAGTTATTTATTTAAAATTATTTGGAAAACCCATTTCGGTTATTAAGTTATAAATCAAAATCACACTTACTTGGTATTATCATATGATTTTCAAGAGAATAGTGATTACAATCCATGTATGCACATCTTAAATATATACAAGATTAGGCTATGTATACATTGCTAGAACCACAACAATTAGATTTTATATGAAGTAGACATGCCCAAAATAAAAAGGAAAGAGAAAATAAACAATACAAATATTCCCAAAATGGAGAGGGTTAGTGAGGAAAGTACTCTAAGTATTATGGACAAACTGGCTGGCTTTTAGAGCAAAAGCCAGGTGCTTTTAGCAAGTGTATTTAACATTTCAAACGTAACTTTGTTCTGTGATCGCTATCGAATCCGAGACCGGCATATAGTTATTATATATACGATCCCAGCAAGCCTAACAAATTTACATCTAATTCATTTACTCTATACGCTGGAACTATATTATACTAAAAACTCAAATATACACTGAGAAAATCTAATAGCTAAAGGCTTGAAAAAATAACTCCTGAAATAATTAGGTTTTTTTACCTCAAAACTCAACTTAGGCTAATCTAAAAACGAATGTAATTTAAAGCGTTTTCAAATTATTGTTTATTTTTAGTATAACCAATTGGCTAATATAACGTTGTAGTCAATTATGTATTGTTCATTTAATTATTCAACTTTATGTTTGCACAAAATAAAATCTATCTCTATTCCATTTTTTAGTAGGGTTTCATCTGATAGAAACAATGAGAGCTTTAAGAGCTATTACATTAGTAATCCAATACAAATAAATTAAGTCATTAAATTTATGATTAACACGTGTACCGCTTGTTTGTATTGTTTCAAGTTAAAATATACTTTACTGTAAACTATGGCACTATTTAAAACTCTTTCAAGTTTTGAGCATCAGAGAATATGATCGAACATTGTATTTAATATGTTTACAAATTATCAACTTGATATAAAGGTAGCAAGCATGATGAATGAAACATACCTATTGTAATTATAATATTAAAACGTAAAATAAAATACCCCCATTGCAGCAAACCTGCGTACTCAGCGAATTTCCAATTCATATATATGGGTATAACTACTACCTAGAGCCACTTACCAAGTTTCATAAAAATACATTAATCAATAAGTGATATAAAAGTAATATAAGTTATATCATTATATTGGTGATATAAGTGCTTCATTTATTATCCATAAGAATGACATTATAATTGAGTACGCAGGTTTGCTGCAACAAGGAAGATAAAAAATATTTTTTTTGCAATTATCAATATAACTCAACCAGGTGAAGCTACATACCAAGTTTTATTAATTTAGGTTCACAACTAAGGGAGATATAAAACTTTACTTGTTCTCAATATGAATGACATGGGGGCCGAGTATGCAGGTTTGCTGCTACCGGGAAAAATAAAAAAAATTGTGCTAATATCAATAGATCACAACTAGAGGAAGCCGCATAAAAAGTTTCATCTATATACATTCATAAATAATCGAAATATAACATTTTATTTATTCTTCATAAGGATAACATTGGACAACGTACTGTGTTTAGCACTTTGAATATTAGTGCAACAGTTGGACGTAAAACAACAATTAAAACGCCAAAATGATTGTTTTGTAGAGCTAAACTGATTAGTAGAATGAAATGTGGAGTTTTTAGTGAAATTATCTGAGGAAAATCTAAATACCCCCGTCGCAGCAAACCTGCGTACTCAGCGAATTTCCAATGCATAATATATGTCATAATACCACATAAAGTAGCAAACCAAGTTTCATAAAAATATATTCACATATAAGCGATTTTAATTATTCTCCATAAGAATAACATTGGTAATGAGTACGTAGGTTTGCTGAAACAAGGAACAGAAACAATTGGTTTTTATTCAAATATAAATAAAATTTAACTAGGCGAAGCCACATACTAAGTTTCATCAATATTCAATCATAAATAAGTGCTATATAACATTCTAGTTATTCTCCATAAGAATAACATGGGGGCTGAGAAAGCAGGTTTGCTGCTCAACAAAAAATAAAACAAAAAATCAAATTTTTGTGCAAATATCAATATACCAGTACTATGTGAAGCCACATACCAAGTTTCATCAACATACATTCATAAATAATCGAGATATCAAATTTTATTTATTCTCCATAAGGATAGCATTGGACAACGTACTGTGTTTAGCACTTTCAATATCTCTGCAACGGTTGAGCGTAGAATCACAATTTAAACACCAAATTGATTGTTTTGTGGAACTGAACAGATTGGTAAAAGCAAATTGGAAGTTTACATTAAAATAAACTGAGGAAAAGCCAAAAACGTTTTTCCCATAAGATTAACATGGGAGATTTTATGAGCAGGTTTTTTTGGATTTTCTCTGCAACCACTTAACCTAGGTTAATAATTCAAGATACTAAATTATTTGTTTTTTTAAGCTCTATAACATGGTCAAAACCAAAATTAAGTTTTTTTTTTTTCGTAGGGTGAAAAATGCAAAAAACTGATTTTTGGAAAATTTAAAACCCCCATAAACCCCCCTTCCCATCGTCCGATTTTTCTGGTTTTCGAACTTAAAGTCATGAATGTCATTTTACACATTTGAGCCAAATTTCATCAAAATCGGACTTTTTTACTCAAGTTATCGTGTTAACGGACACATATATATATATATATATATATATATATATATATATATATATATATATATATATATATATATATATATATACATATATATAAATTTGAACGAATAGTGTTTTTGGCATCTGGGGACCTCAAAACAAAAAGTTATCATGGTCTCGGGCTTAAGTCTTACCATGAGACCTACGGTAATAGCTTCTTCCCTATAGGGGAAATTCGCTAAAACCGTATTCCCATAAGATTAACATGGGAAATTTTATGGACACATTTTTTGACTTTTCTCTACAACCACTAAACCTAGCTTAACGATTCAAAATACTAAATTGTTTGTTTTTTTAAGTTCTATACAATGGCTATAACCAAAACCTAGTGTTTTTAAAATTTTAGGGTAAAAAGTTCAAAAAACTGATTTTTGGAAAATTTTAAACCCCCATAAAACCCCCTTCCCACAGACCGATCGATCTGGTTTTCGAACTTAAAGCCATAAATGTTACTCTCCACATTTGTGCCAAATTTCATCAAAATCGGGTGCTTATTTCAAAAGTTATTGCAGTAACGGACACATATATATATATATATATATTTATTATCCATAAGAATAACATTATAATTGAGTACGCAGGTTTGGATATATATATATATATATATATATATATATATATATATATATATATATAAATTTGAACGAATATTGTTTTTGTCATCTAGGGACCTCAAAAAAAAAAAAGTTATCATGGTCTCGGGCTTAAGTCTTATCATGCCACCTACGGTAATAGCTTCTTCCCTATAGGGGAAATTCGCTAAAACTATTAATTTACTATCAAACTTTTGATTTAAATTCTATTTACAATTTGGTCGTGTGGAATAAATATATCGATGTATTCACTGAAAACATTCACGTTCATGTCGCAGTAAACGTCAAAGTATGTTTTCAAAACGTAGATACATATATACGCACTACTGACTTCCGAATGAGTGACGTATGTCAGTTGCATTGAATATACATCCGCAGCAGTTTGCAGTTCGTTAAATTTGTCAATTCGCTGCGATGGCAACGATCTACGGTCCGTTAAACAAACTGCTTTGTTATATTCGTTTTATTTACTTTTTCAGTTAATCATGTTTACAGTATAAGAGTATAAATATGATACCATGTACTCAAGGTGAATCGATAACATTTAAATATGCAAAGACTATGGTAGAGTTTCGATTTAAACAATACCCTAAAAATATACCAGCATTGTTAATTAATCATGACTGAATTACAATTAAGAGATTACAAACCGCCTTTTCCAATAATTCTCCATCACAGCTATGAATATTTATGAGCAATCAGATCTTCGCGTTTTCAAGACAGCGCAGATTGCTTTAGGCTGTTTATTATCGTTTATGATCAAGCAAATTTTCAGTTAGAAAGCCTTGCTATGTATCCCAAAACGACATTTAATATGTATTAATATTTGTTATTATGAGTATTTAAAGTGTATATTTGATCGGTTTTCGAAACAAACTGTTATTATTTGCGTTAAAATATCCCCTAAAACTATTTTTGAGGTGGTAGGACATTTAAAAAAGGATCAAAATACGTTTATAAAAATATACATCCTGTGCCTTTACTAAAACATATTTATAAACGGAATGTCCATTATATCGAAAACACGACGATTGAACCATCTGGAACTTGTTTTCGCACGTAGGAGGGCCTGATGTGACAGTTATTTTACATCGGTTATGGGAGATTTATGGGTTGAAATAATGCAAAACATGACGTAATTTGAATTATTTACTTAATGTTGACTTAACGGAAACTAAACACCATTTTCCGGCTTAGGCAGCAGTGTTTAAAATTAAAACAATTAATTCCCGGCTACACTTAAAATAAGTGTCTGAAAATAAGTTTAGTTATTATACTTTAATAATTAATTTTAATAATCAACTCTCGTAAGGTCAAACGAATTCGTATTATTTTGTTGGCATACTGTATGTTAACTTCAAGTAAAATTACCTTATAACCTTGTTTGTAATTCTCACTATCTATCTTTCAACTGATAGAATAAATCTTTATCCTCGGCAGTTGCTAGTGAGGAGAAATTTAGATTGTTATCAATCTATTGGGCTGAATAATTAACAAAGTGTGACTTATTTCCCGGAACCAGAATAGCTACTGCTTGAAAGCGTTACCGTAATACAAATGATAAAAAGCGATCATTCGGTTAGTTTTATTGTGCAAAAATAGAACATTAGATTGTATGTTAAAATTACAAAACAAAATTGTTTGAAAGTATATATATATATATATATATATATATATATATATATATATATATATATATATATATACGTGGTATATATACGTGGTATTTTAATTACAAGTATGTTAACAAATACAAGGAATAAAATAAAGTCTATAATTTGTCAATCGTGTATAAATCAAGACACTTTTCTTAGAGGTTTTCCCCTCTTCACTCTTCCTAGATGTGTTCCCCTATAAATATCAAGTGAGCAGATATGCGGTCCGGACAACAAAGAGTCTCGACCCTTAGCAATGCTGATGTGATCCGCATCCATCCATCTCTGGAACACCTTCTATATCCTAGAGACTTCACATGCGACTGTCAATGTCATGATGCTTTATCTTCATCCTTTAACATGTTCATCACACTGATCCTGAAAACACCTAACTCTCTTATACTACTAAATTATAACCTTATTATAAATATGCTTTAATTTTTATTTTGCTCTACACTTTACACTTACTCTTTACAAATCCATGGTTAATAATACAATGTGGAATAAAGTAAATGTTGCACTGTATCAACTTACAATATGTCTTCACCATTTAACTAAAAAGTCATGTTTATTTAGTTTTAAGAGATAGAAATATAAAGGAATATGATTTTGAGGTTTCAAAGGTTAGTATCTGAATACGTACACTATCACTGTTATTATTGCTTTAGTTATCTTTATTTAGTATGTAATTTAATTAAAATGTACAGAAAGAAAATATTATCGTCAAAAGGTGTGAAAATGGTATAAATCAATAATGGAAAAGTATATCTTAATTCTGTCAAAGTTAAGACGTTTTCAAATTGCATTTCCAATGGTTCACTATCGGTTTTGTTTAAAAGAAAACGTGTTGTATTAAACACTATTTCATAATAATTTAGTGCGTGATTCTGTGGTAAAAATAAATTCATCCTTCAATTCCTGTAATCAATTAATTGTATTGCCTGGACAATGTTTATAGTTTAACTATACGGTTACATATGGTTATTTCCATTAATTTTAAAACATGTTACAGAACATATTATTTACTAAACCCATTCATATGATCATATTTTTCATCTAGCAATCGCAGCTATATTAAAAACCGCCTGCCAGAATAATGAAGATCATTACTAATGGCTTCATTTACTGAAGATCTTCAACAGCTAATCATCTTCAGAGAATGATTCATTATGAAGTATATTGCTTGAAATTATGTCTTTATAGGTTATTAGGGTATTTATTTTAAAGAAATTACTAGAAACTCAAATTTTTTAACAATTCTAAGGTTATTTAGTATTTTCCGAATGTGGTTTATTCAAATTTTAATATATATTGTCAGCATCGTGTATTTGTAATTCACTACGAAGATTATTCGGATCCTATTGTTTTGCCTTCAAGCAGTCGGTTGTTTGTTTCATAGTGTTTTCTATATGATTTTATTACTAAATTATTTTACCGAACACATGATTTTCCAATGTATTAATAAACAGTTTGTATACCTTTGTTATAATTCCGAAAAAGTGGCATGTTCTTAAAATAAAAACATGCGTGATAAAACATTAATTCATTAACGCGAATGTCACGTTGTTCATTATGATCTAGATGAAAAGCATGTATTGAATATTAATTTAACACTAAATGCAACAAATCGTGTTAGTTTACACCAATGGAATCTCATAACGATTAAGACTTTATTCCACATTTTCAACAGTTTTATATATTTGATTATATAATTCTAGCATATATATATATATATAGACCTGTATAATTTATTTCAACTTTGAATCTAATTCTAATCCCTGATTTTTATTTGGTTATAACATATTTTGTGACTGTTTGGCATGCGGCCATGTTATATTGGATTTGTTCGTCAAATTACGCATAACAAATTTAAAAAAAAAAAAAATTGACTCCTAAAATCCAAAATTCCAAATACTTGTCCGTTTGTTTTAATACCCAATAACACAAAGTGTTGACGGGTTGCCAAGTCCTAAAAATATTCAAGTATAGCATAGTAGCTAAAGGAGTCCGGAACCATGGCATCGGTCTTGTCGTGGGTTCAAATCCCTGGCATGTATATTTTATCAGTACTGTTCAATTCGTACTGTAATGGCTCACTCCTTGCTGGATACGTTCCACGCACGGTCGTTCTCTCTGTGGACGGGCAAAGTAATTCAAAAAGAGGCTGCCAACCTCTTAAACAAAACATATGATAATAATAGTAATAATAAACAAATGGTAGTTTCAATGACTAAATGACTTTCTTTTATTATGAATGAAAGGCTTCACAAAAAATGGATTCACACGTCAAGGATTCTATTTTATTTAATAGAAAAATCCTAAGTATTTTCTAATTATAAAAAATAGTTGCTACAATGATTTATTGTCTTTTGGTTCTTATTCATGAATAAACATAAATCTGTTATTATTCAATAGCTAGAGACGTATTTTAAAGCAATATTTTATCTTGTATGAACTCTTTACTAAAATATACAAAGTTATAGTTTGAATGGCACAAACATTAATCAGCATCAGCTGTGGCCATTGGTCAAAGCCAGGGACGTCCAATAAGCCAGCCAATCAACAACCTACATCTGATATATAGTATACCCACATACATATCCCACTTGTATACATAGAGCGATTATCATAGAGCTTTGAACATGTAGCAGATTGATAAACATCAAACACACCATTTGTATACTTCAAACTATAACTTTAAAATAAATCCCATCATTAAGTTACCACTCAATTGCTTTAAAATAACTAAAATATTGGTTTTGTTAAGCTTAATTAATGCATATTAATTACTAAATATTCATAATATCTATTAGCATATTCTAAAATTTAAGTAAGTGGTACATTTAAAAAAATTACCATCACAGATTTTACTCAAAATGAATATGGTATGATATAAAATTACTAAATACTTTTTAAAGAATTTATTTTATCAGTCTCTTATGTCATCCAAAAATATATCCTATTTTGTTAAACACTTCAACATATCGGTTCAGATTTAAAATGTAATAACAATGCCAACCGGTTATGATGTTATTGAAACCATATTAAACCGTAAATTACATGTATTAAATGTTTATTACAATCCCCACAACTGTTTTACCTCCACCCCCAACCCCTTTTAAATCTAGCATGGACCAAAGTAGTAGAACATAATAATACAGATAAATTAGTCTCAGGCATGGTTGTATATCATTTCGGATAAAAGTCGTTGGCAAATTGCAAGTCAGAGATAATACATTTACTCTAGGAACGGGTTTTGGCAGGTAAATAGAATAGAATCAATCCACGTTAACAATATAGGTAATGTACTACCGTGTACACTATACACAGACGATTACTCATTGCCGCCTACTGGTGTTGGGGAGTGAGGAGTGGGGCACGGCTGGTAAACTGTAAAGAGAATCAATACACGAGAACAATATAGGTAATGTACTGCGGTGTACACTATACACAGACGATTACTCATTGCCACCTACTGGTGTTGGGGAGCGCCAGGCTTCCACGAATACTGCTATTGTTGGTAACGCTACAAAGATATTCATTAGATGAATTACATGAAGTTAGATTAAAAATCTTCTTTAATTGACTCTACACGTCTGGGTCCTAATGATTCCTCAAGGTAAAGACTTTTTATAAGTTAAGAGTATTGAAAGTACATTTTAATGCTAGTTTTGTTTTTAAAAAATTATATAAATAACAATTTTCTTTAATATTAATTTTAAAATGTCACTTCAAGTATGTACCATACAACAATTATAAGTTTATTGCGTTCTAAAAGTAAACTAAATAAACTGTAATTTTAAAATGAAATCTTAAATAAATCTCAAAATTGTAAACGATAATGTCAATACTTAAGGTTTAGCTTTTCGACTACAATGTATTACCCAAATCACTTTAATCGCAGGTATAACAGATTTAAAAAGATTTAACTTTTATAAAGAGATGTAATATTGCTTCTAATATGTAATTTTAAATACAAAATTTAACCATACTTTTGAAAGATGTTTCATTTTTTAAATACTTAAGTTTTATGCATAAGAAAATGGGCGCATTTAAAGTTGCATACAAATTTTAATTTTCCCCTTTCAACTTAACTATTGAGCAGTAAGGAAAATTAAATTAAAATACTTAAAGACTTGTAAATAGCATTTCCGTCACTGAAAGTATTTTTTAGTGAATTTCCCCTATAGGGAAGAAGCTATTACTGTAGTCGGCATGGTAAGACCTAGGCCCGGGACCATGATAACTTTTCGTTTTGAGATCCCCAGACCCCAAAAACACCATCCGTTCGAAACTGTATATATATATGTGTGTGTCCTTGAGCACGATAACTCTCGTAAAAATAATCCGATTTTGATGAAATTTGGTATAAACTGTTAAAGAAACATTAATGACTCTAAGTTCGAAAACCAGCAAGATCGCTCCATACAAAGAGGTATTTTGGGTGGGTTTTGTACCCCAAAAATTTTTTTTTTTAATTCTTTACACATAATTTTTAAAATAGTAAAACTTTAGTTTTCACCATTGGATTCAGCTTAGAAAAACACACAATTTGGTATTTTGATCATTTCTCTACGTCAATTGGTTACCAAGATATTGAAAGTGCTAAAAACAGTACGTTGTCTAATGTTATTCTTAGGGAGGAAAAGAAAAATGTTATATCTCGCTTATTTATGAACGTATACTGACGAAACTTGATATATGGCTTCATATGGTTGTAGTCTACTGATATTTTCTCCAAAAAAAATTTGTTTCCAAAGGCTCCCGCAGCAGCAAACCTGCGTACTCAGCCCCATGTTATTCTTATGGATGGTAAATATATGCTATGTCTCCCTTAATTATGAACATAAATTGATACAAACTGGTATATGACTTCACCTAGTTCAGTTATATTTATATTATCATAAAAACTCATTTTTTGTGTTCGTTGATGCAGCAAACCTGCGTACTCAGCCCCAATGTTATTCTTTTGGAGAATAATTAAAATTGTATATATCGCTTATTTGTGAATATAGTTTTATGAAACTTGGTAAGTGGCTTTATGTGGTATTAAGACATTTATATCTCCATTTAAAATTCGCTGAGTATGCAGGTTTGCTGTGACGGGGTATTTTATAATTTTTTTGTATTATGAACAATTTATCTTCAAGCAACCGAAAGTACAATATACCAAACAATAACTTAAAACTATTTATTAGTTTGAGCAAGTTAACTTGATAGATTTTGGATGTGAAACCATATCAATAATAAAATGGAATGAACAAATTAAAGAATATTTTCATGAATAAAATTATTAGGTGGATACTTTTACTTTCTCCCCCTATACATAGTATATGGAGAAAGTATTGTTTTCGTCAAAATTTTTGAATTTGAGTTGTTAGTGGAAATATTCGTTTTGGTGCTCCCTGAACCCAAAAAAGTGGTTTTACGTGATGTCTGTGTGTGTGTGTGTGTGTGTGTGTGTGTGTGTGTGTGTGTGTGTGTGTGGATGTGTGGATGTGTACAGAGCTAGAGCCTTAACCAATGGGCCGATTTTTATAAAATTTGGTATGTAGGTACTAATCCACAATATCTCGAGGTGTTTTTTGATTTTTTGAATTTTTGATTTTTAAGGGTAATTATCCCCAAAAACCGCCAAAAAACATGAAAAATCCAAATTTCTAAAAAACGGCTCTAACGATTTTGATTAAACTTAAGTAGTTTGTAGAAATTTAGTTTTTCAACAAAATGACACCACCCGCATTCCTGTAAAAATTCGGGTTCAGAAATTACAGGACTTAAAACATCAAAAATTCAGTTTTTTTTATTTTTCATAAAAAGACATAAATATAAAAAAATATTACTATTCACCATTAAAAGGAGCTCAAAAAAAAGTAATTTAGTATTTTGAATTACTATTCTACGATTGCTGGTTTCGGATAAAATTGAAATTTTCATTTTGCGGTAAACGCAGTACGTTGTCCAATGTTATTCTTATGGGGAATAAAAAAATTACTATTTCTCTCTTATTTACTGATCAATTTCATTCAAACTTGATATGCTTGTCAAGTTAACAATGACCAACAGAGGAAATTTGAAATATGTTGCCCCTTAATAACCCTGGGGGGAATAGGGGGCATTTCGCCTCTTAAAACCACGAGTGTAGCAATGGATTCTGTAGTGCCTCCAAGGCAGGGATTTGGGTGGATGTTTTTTAAAACAACTTGTTTACAAGATTTTCTGTACATTCGACCGTGCTTTGTATTCTATATTTAGTAAATAAAAAGTAATTTATTCATTAGAATTGGGCTTGGGCTAAAAGGGAGAAAGTATGTGTCAGTTTCCTGATACCGTTTATTTAAATCATAAGCTTTAACGTTACCTTATTTGAGAATTATTCTGGCAAAAAACAACTATCATGTTTTTACACAATGAATCAATATCAATGGTAATGAGTTGTAGTTTAAGCAAATTTTAAAAATGCCTCAAGATAATATCAGAACGGCAGGATGACTGTACAAAGGATACAATGATGTAGAGTTAGAAAGTGTGTGCTCTTTTTACTATGACACAGAAAAAAAATCATGTGGCTGTTAAATTTCAATTAATATTCCACTTTATAATAAAGTTTAATATTATGAGACTAGCTTCATTTGGGTTTCAAAACAGTTGTTTGTGTGCTGCATTCTGTGTAAAACGTTCCATTGTCAATAATATTAAAGTTTATTTCCAATGGGGCAAACCCCTAAGGCATTTCCAAATCATTAATGAGTCTATGGGTTTATTTTTAGTGTCTGAATTAGTTATCTTAATGTAACACTTGCACAAAAGTAAAACACTTGGAAGTTGGCTAAACTTAAAGTTTACAAGGATTTTGTTAAAAAAAAAACGAACTTTGCCATGTTACTGGGATGAACACAAGTTAGCTTAACACTGTGCGTGATGGTTGTTTTTATTGTTTTTTATTATGTGTTTTGTCTGTGTACGTATTATGCCTCTACTAAATAATACATGGTTCCGAATATTGAACAAATTTAATTTTGCTTGTGAGTCAGGAGGATGAATAATTTATTTGTTCATTTGCCTGTGATTTATTTTTTCAGCCTTTCCTTGTATTAACTCAATGTTGCAATAAATCATTGGCATTATTTAACTGATTCATAGACTAAATACAAACTCCTAGCCCAGAATCAGATTAAGGAAACAAGTAAAGATGATAAATTTTCAAGTTGTTTAAATCCCTACTAATTTGAACTTGATTTAGCTGTTCTTGGGTAGAATTTTAATAACAAAGAAATATATTTTTCAACTACTTTAGAAAGCTTAGTCAAACCATAGTCCTTGGAACCTTTGATTCTCTCTTGAGTCTCGATCGATGGAGGGAGCGCCAGAGTCATCAAAGATCCATTGACCACGTGGTCCGATCCGAGGATGGCTACGTTTATTGAAATGATGTCTTGTTTATGTATTAAAACGACGCGAAGAGAAGACAAGATATTAAAAAAAAACAACATCGATATTTAAAAATTAAATTTCAATCCTCGTATTCAAATACTTATTTTCTGACAGAAGTAAAAGTATTAGAATTACCAAATTCAGATTTTTTGTACAAAAATTTATTTTCATTCTTAATTTTATTCATAATTCATAGATATAGTTAAAATTATTTTTTATATACTTTCTATATTCAGTTGAAATGGTTGATGTATTCGTATTAAGTTGATAATGTAGGAAACACTTTGCTACACGTTAAACCCGCTAAGTGCTCGGCTAAGCGGATTTCAACAAACATTGACTCATAATTGAGTTGTATTCTACTCTCCTGCAGTTTTCAACTTCGGCCCCTAAAATATTTAGCAAATCTAAAAGCACATCAGATTGCAAAATAATTAGAATCAAACTAATAATTCACTAGTTTAGTTAGTAATGTTTACTAGCTGCCATCGTAAATAAATACCCTGAATAAAACCTGTGGTGAGTGCTGCATTCTATGGGAACTCTGGCACTACTACGAGTCATGAACAGCTCTTTGAATGTTCATCAGCTCACACCAAAGTGAATGACCTTAAAAATAACACTGGATTGCAACTTTAACTTCCCGTGGTGTAGAGAACTATGGACATTTCTTAAAATAATATCTTCGTGGTTACCTACGTTTTAAAAAGAAGTATATGAGCCGAATTTCGTCGTTGTAGGGGTAGATGTTTTGCCTGGAGGATGATTAGTTTTCGTATTTATACATGTAGATAATCATATTTTGTGTCTGTTCATTTTGATCTTAATAATAATATTTAATATTAAATTCAACTATTTTTTTTTAGATTAAATCGAAAATAAAACTGTTCACACCAACACCCTTTTTAGCGAATTTCCCCTATAGGGAAGAAGCTATTACCGTAGGTCTCATAGTAAGACTTAAGCCCGAGACCATGATAACTTTTCATTTTGAGGTCCCCAGATGCCAAAAACACCATTCGTTCAAATTTGTATATATGTATATGTATATATATATATATTTATATATATATATATATATATATATATATATATATATATTTATATATATATATATTTATATATATAATATTTATATATATATATATATGTGTCCGTAAGCACGATAACTCTCGTAAAAAAGATCCGATCTTAATGAAATTTGGTACAAACGTGTAAAGTACCATTTATTTGAACGAGTTCGAAAACCAGACGAATCGCACCATCCAAAGGGGGGTTTTGGGGGGGTTTTGTACCCCAAAAATGGTTTTTTTGGGGTTTCCACATGTAACTTTTATTTAAATCAAATTTTAATTTTGACCATTGAATTCTGCATAAAAAAACAAACAATTTGGTATCTTGATCATTGCTCTACGTCAATTGGTTACTGAGATATTGAAAGTGATAACACAGTACGTTGTCTAATGTTATTCTTATGGAGAAAAAGAAAAATTGTATATCTCGCTTATTTATGAACATAAACTGACAAAATTTGGTATATGGCTTCATCTGGTTGTGGTTTATTGTTGTTTGCACAAAAAATTTTTCGCCCATGGTTCCCGTAGCAGCAAACCTAGGTATTCGGTCCCCATGTTATTCTTATCGAAAATAATTAAAATGTTATATATCGCTTATTTATGAATGTATATGGATGAAACTTGGTATAGGTGACTTCACTTAGCTGAGTTCTATTGATATTTGCATAAAAACCCATTATTTTGTGTTCCTTGTTGCAGCAAACCTGCGTACTCATACCCAATGTTATTCTTATGGAGAATAATTAATATTTTAAATATCGCTTGTTTTTGAATATATTTCTTATGAATCTTGTTAAGTGGCTTAATGTGTTATGTTATAATTAATTGGAAATTCGCTGAGTATGCAGGTTTGCTGCGACGGGGGTATTTTTGTTATGGATTAACTGTGAAGATCCCACGGGGGAAATATATTTGTATCATAATTCAGTCATTCAGTGTACGGAATAAGAATTATTTACTAAAAAAAACCGTTGTGATATGAAAAGTTGCTGCCAAAGTTTGGGAGACCAAAGTGGCAATCTGTGTGCCGCCACGAGTGGAGCAGTTTGAAACTCTCTGGCTTTGTCAACCAACGTGTTAACAACACCGCATCCTGTCTACATTGCTGTCTAAACAATTAAACATAGGTGGATCACTATTTTATGCTGGGTCTAGTGTCGAACCTCATTTTAGCGAATTTCCCCTATAGGGAAGAAGCTATTACCGTAGGTCTCATGGTAAGACTTAAGCCCGAGACCATGATAACTTTTCATTTTGAGGTCCCCAGATGCCAAAAACACCATTCGTTCAAATTTTTATATATGTATATATATATATATATATATATATATATGTGTGTGTCCGTAAGCACGATAACTCTCGTAAAAAAGGTCCGATCTTAATGAAATTTGGTACAATGTGTAAAGTACCATTTATTTGAACAAGTTCGAAAACCAGATGAATCGCACCATCCGAAGGGGGGTTTTTGGGGGGTTTTGTACCCCAAAAATGCGTTTTTTGGGGTTTTCACATGTAATTTTAATTTAGATAAAATTTTAATTTATACCATTGAATTCAGCTTAAAAAAACAAACAATTGGTATTTTGATCATTGCTCTACGTCAATTGGTTACCGAGATATTGAAAGTGCTAAACACAGTACGTTGTCTAATGTTATTCTTATGGAGAAAAAGAAAAATTGTATATCTCGCTTATTTATGAACATAAACTGACGAAATTTGGTATATGGCTTGATCTGGTTGTGGTTTATTGTTGTTTGCACAAAAAAGATTTTCGCCAATGTTTCCTGTAGCAGCAAACCTAGGTACTTGGTCCCCATGTTATTCTTATGGAAAATACTTAAAATGTTATATATCGCTTATTTATGAATGTATATGGATGAAACTTGGTATGTGACTTTCACTATTGATATTTGCATAAAAACCCATTATTTTTTGTGCCTTGTTGCAGCAAACCTGCGTACTCATCCCCAATGTTATTCTTATAGAGAATAATTAATATTTTAAATATTGCTTGTTTGTGAATACATTTCTTATGAATCCTGTTAAGTGTTTTAATGTGTTATGTTATATATTCATTGGAAATTCACTGAGTATGCAGGTTTGCTGCGACGGGGGTATTTTACTTTGCTCGGGATTGATCCGGTAATCCTCAGATTACGAGGCAAGGACTCTAGCCACTACACAACTCGGCCATATAAAGACACTGTTCCAATTATACTTCCACATGAAAAATACATTTTAAAAACTGAAACCTTTTGTAAAATGTTTCAATGATTGTCGTATAGTTTCTCTCTTAGCCATCATGAGACAAAAGGTTTTTATAAATATACTTCAATAACCATTGTATCACAATACAATTCTATCGTCGAAATATATTACATACATTTATAATTCATTTGATGTTTTATAGTTATTTATTAAGTAGATATCGATCAGTTGTATATGGTAATGAAATAGTATATAAGTGTATTATTAGTCTGCAGACAAGTTATTTAGTATTTTTGTATTTAATACTTTACTGATTTTTTATTAAGTTTGTTACTTCATATTTTTCATCTAAGACATAGCTTTACTCCTATGTTGTGCTTATGGTGCTGGCCAGGTTCAATAATATATAACATACTCATGTCATATAAATGATTTCTCTAAATAAATAACTGTTGAATCCTAGTATTTGTTGTCTCACTGAATACAATGACGGATACTATTGTAGCTGCTGCTCTATTACAATTACCTGCAGGAAACTTTCTGTACGAACACGAATCTGTTTGGACGGCTGTGGCCTTAATAAACCATGGTGTAAGGGATGGACTCTGTGGCTCTGGGCCTTATAATATATTACGTCTGACCTGTCTCATGTGAGAACATGTCTCTTTGACAGATATATTTTAAATTTGCTTTCTATTTTTTTAAACCTAAACTAAATCTCAGTTTTTGAATTGCATATTTTTTATCCTCAAACTAAACCAATTGTAAACTATTTTCTGACCGATCCTTGCATCGTTTCTTGAAAAATTAATTAAATGAAATTATTGTTAATAAATCAAGATTCTATACTTCAAGGCTAGGCTTATATATTTTATGATGTATTTTTTTACAAACATCCTTAACCAAAATACGATTGATCCTAACAAACGATGAGCTAACGCTATAAAATAATACTCGTATTCGTGTAACGAGGTTTCCAATTCATAAAGTAATAATTCAGTTTTAAACATTAATCAATGTTTTTAACACATAGAAAACATGTGAAAAAATGAATTAAATAGTAGTTAACTCATTGCCAAAAGTGTTAATCTTAATTTGGGTTTACGACTGCCTACAAAAGTATAAATAATAACTTTATTATTGATTTTTAATATATAAACCTTTATGCTTTTTATGATTTTAGATAATAGTATCATATGAATAAGACGTTACCAGGTTGAACAAAAGACGAAAATTCGTTATGGGAAACATTTATAAATGACACCAAATTTGAAATTGTAAACCGGCAACATTTAAAATTATTGGCAACAAATACATTTTGAGTAGGTAAGTCTTAAAAAACAACATTGTGAATACAATCAGAAATAAAACGTGTATGATGAGCAGCTGTTGGAATTTGATTAATGTATTAATGTAGCCATCATAATTATCGTCATTCATGGTATATATGAAAAACATTTCAATATTCAGACATATTACTAAATAAGATACGGTACAAACTTGCTGATGGTGTATTTTGATTTCCGCTTATTAGCAGATCGGGCGATCCTGTTATAACTTGGACCTCATGACATAGATTGAAATGATTAAACATCTAAAGTGGCTCTAGAAATTTGCTGACTCATTTGTATACAAATCATATTTAACCATATTCAAAAATTAACAACCATGTTTTTATGTAAAAACATTAGTTTCACCTTTGTAATTTATCTTTTGATCGAACTTACAAAATATTAATATAAACCAATAAATAAGTATAGATATTTACTAACCATAATGCATGTTATACCTAAATGGTTGGTACGATGCATGTTATTTGTCACACAAATGATTTGAAACTGTTGCAAGGCCAATCGGGAAACTAATTTAATTTTCTCAGAAGCTAAGTGAGAACTATAAAACTAATTATTGGTTATCACCAATAACATTAGTTAACGTTTATTTTTTTTAAATTACGTTCCCTTATAGAATTTAAGATTTTAAACATCCTTTAAAATGCTGATAACCCTTTTCATATCGATTAATGTGGTTATTCCGATTAAATGTATAGGTAAACTCATAGTTATTGTGGTTTTTTTCAAAAATGTTTGAAAATACAGTATAAACAAATGTCCATAACACTGTTAAGAAAACTGCCGCATGAATGGGGTATCAAATATATTGTAGAATTTTTCCTAGATATCTTTCTCACCTGAAGTTACAAACAGATTCTAGATCCCGAGACGTCATGAAACGTCAGTGGCGGAATATTACTGCAATAACCTATCAAAAAACATAAACAGTACATCAGGAACAATTAGTTTTAAACAAAGAATTATACTTTCAGTTAAAATTTTTACTATTCACGTTTTGTTATTTTGTTATGTTCTAGGTTTTCCTCACCTGAAGAATGGGTGAGGTTCAAGATCCCGAAATGTTTTAAAACTTGTTTTCACTAATAAGTGGTGGAAAGTGTCGTCAGTAACTTCTTTAAAAAAATAAACTCACAAAGAAGTATATTGTAAGATAACATTTGTTATTTTTCGTCTCAAGTCTCTCCACAGAAGTCTCGGTCAATGGATGTGCGTTTTTGAAACTCTTAAAAATTCTCACACGACCGACGTGGTGTTGTGGTGACTCAGTATTTCGTAAAGACTCCGTGAGTTTAAATATCATCCTTAAATATTCTAACTATTCAACGGATACAATTAAGTAGTTATTTTATTTGTGTAATATCTTAAATTAATTACGAACCCTACTTAATACGTATAACATACTAATAAAGGATAAGTACTCACCTTTTCTCTTTTGAGTTTTATACTTAACGCAAAGATAACTATTTTGTTATATATGTACCATCTTTATGTAGTGTTTCACTGATGGAATGTACAATCAAATAAAGTAAGTAAATACTAAATACAAAAATCTTAACTAATGTTTTGGAATATTAATTGTAACACCACTGACGATGCTATTCAAAACTTAGGTTAATCGACAAACATCTTAGAATTTATTATCTTTTTCAAACACGTAAATAGTATTGTATTTATATTATTTCATAAGTGTTGTATTCAATCATATTTATAGTTAAATAAAAAGCCAGCTTTCACGGCTGTAGAGAAAGTGAAAGTAGACAGCGTTGACATGAACATCCTAGTAGGCCATGAAAATGCATTATGTAAAACAACTTCGTTATTACAATAATAGTGTTATAATACAAATTCTGGGATGTGATTTAAACAAAAACTCTAACAACACTTCAAAATATATTTTCCAATACACTGAACTCCCTTACAAGATCTTACAAAAATCCTGATAAAATGTTGTGAAGGTTCAACTCTGGATCCAGCTGCCATTGGCCATTCATTGGGTTATTAATTAATTATCCTGGCTAAAGAATCAGACAGTCTTATTCAGTAACAAGGCTACACAAAGCATCTCATCCATTCTACACTCATCATTCATTCATATCCGCCTTAAAATACGCCCTAGTTGCGTTGGCGTCTCAAAGAGATATTAAGATATTATATTAAGACATTAAATATTTGTTAGCGCAATCGATTACGTCTTTCTGTTATTGGACTTGATGATAGTCGGTGTGACCGGTTTAAATCAATTGCCTTGTGCCATCTCTTTTGAATATTTACCATCCGTAAAGGGAGTACATTGTAAAAGTAAATACATTTTGAAGTTTTTTGTTTGAAATCCATTGTTGATGATGGTGAGTTTATGCTATTTTGTAGTATTCTAATACTTACAGGAACATTTTATTAAGAAATAAATTGAACTAATTTTGTTGTATTAACAATGCATTACAATAAAATGTGATTGACTGGAAACTTAAATATAAAGTTGAATTGATATAGAGCAACTACTAATAAAACAGAGATCCCAACCTAGCCAAAGCAGGCAGAACAATCCTAGGATGAATTGATGTTTCGAATGAACTGCTGCTGCTGTTTATCTGTTGTGTTAGCTATGACTACAGCTGTGACTGGTGGGTAAACCCTACGGTGTCAATTAAGCTGACTAATCCAAGAGTCATTTGGGCCCAAGTGCTTTAGTATGATTGTGAAGGCAACTACGACACAGTCTTGTGTCTATAGAATCAGAATAAGACGGAATTTAAAAATTATCAAAACTATGTATACTATGCTAAGATAAGTCACCTGTGAGTAATGAATACAAGCTTTGTATTATTTCTTTAAATTCCCCTAAATATACAGAAGGATAAATAAATAACGTGAAATATTTATCAGGACGTTCAATAAAACAATCAAGTTTTCATTAGTTTTGATCGTTTAAGAAAAATTAGGACTTGTTGCGCTTTTCCTTTAGTATACTTTAATTAACCTCATCACACAAAAGAAGCCGAATAATATTTATAGTTGACTTTATATATGTATATATATTAAGTCAACTATAAATATAATTAGGCTATATATATATATATATATATATTTATTTATATAAATAAAGTTGACACTCTTTACTCTTTATTTTATATTGAATGTACAGTTATTGTAAAGGTAATTCCACGTATTCTTAAATATTTGTTTATGCTTTCGAGGTTTACCTAATTAAATCTTAAAAAATTTAAAGCCCTAATCGATATAAAGTAATGTTCAATTTGTAACGCAAAATCAAAATTTAATTTTTGTATTGCATGGTAGTAACTATAAGTTAAAGATATCTAAACTAGTTATATCAAATGCAGTTATGTTTCAAGATAGTTATGACCCTAAGTTAATATCTTCAACCGAGTATCTTTAAAACGCCGTCGATTTACATAAAATATTTTAATGTAGAGCTACGATTTTGTTTAATGAACCATCATTTTGTTAACTGGCTTCAAACAGTACGAATAAATTATGTTTAGTTTCCTCCAATTGCATCCACAAGTAAACAATGGTTCATTAAAATTTAACTTTAAATTTAATTTACCTTATTGATAAAAAAACATTCAATTTACTTTTAAATAGTGTTAAATTGTATTTGTGATGGGCAACATTAATTATTCTGAATGGCAGACAGAAACAGACCACAATCGTCAGATGAAGAATTAAGATTTTGTTATCATTCATTACCTGATTGTATTATTTAAAGTGGACGATTCTACTTCTAATGGGACTTACCTTCCTCCCCTAGTTTCCGAGCAAACAATATTACAAACTAAATTTAACTTTTAATTTAATTTTAATCAGGTTATTTGGCTTCATTGATTATATACTAACATCCACACATTTTATTATTAAATACATACTGGATTATTTTATTGGACTCTCCACAAATATTTATTATTTATTAAAATAAATAACAAACGCAACATATAATACGATTTAACTGAAATTATTTGATATTTAGTGAGAGGTGTAAATTATCTTGAATGAAAGAAAAATTCACTAAGTAAATGTGAACTTTAAATGTATTACTAACTAAATAATTCGTTACCTACATTGTTCATGCAATTCACCATTTTCACTCTGTTAAGTAAAATTTAACGTTCATTTTATTTTTTAACTAAAAAAATTACATTTCTAATTTGATGATGCTTTGAGTTGAATAGCCTTTAACAAAATATCGTATTGCATTAAAATATGAATTTTATATATTGTTTACAGTCCAAAATTTAAATAAATGTAAAAACAAACATCTTAAAATATTTAATAACAACCATTATTTGTTAACAGCTTGTCTTCAGTATTACCAACATCTGATATGACATTTTAAATTCCTGTGTGTCTTAAAAACTTGTACTCTATAAGTAGGATTTTAGGCTTTTACACGTTTTTAAAAGTTAATGATTTTAAATATTTATCTACAGAAAGAATACGAATACGTTATACTGATTTTCTAATTTATTCCAAGTTTTTGAAGTTGTGTTCATTTTAGTGAATGTAACTGAATATACTGTTTGACTAATTATCTTGCTTCAGGGAGAAGATTATGTTACAAGAGCTGATTGTTCGTGCACTCCTTTACATTAAATATAATGAGGAGCATCTCGCGAGATAAAATATAATATTTTATAAAGTTTATATTACAATTTATTATTTGTAATCTACCAGTAGCTATAACCTTCGCCAATTTAATCTTTAATATATAGTTTATTGAGTAGCATAATACGTGTTGTACCATCTTTTCTGTGTATTTACCATCTTGTATGAAAGTACAGTATATGTGTCCCTATGTAGTGTTGTGAGATGTAGTTTTTATTTATCCCTTTAATATAGCAAATTTGGCCCTACTGATAAGTCGGGTGTAGAAATTTAAATTATCCTCGTTAGCGTAAATTTATTACGCCCATTTTTATGTGGTTTAAATACCTTAACTTGAATTCCTTGGGCTAGTATACTTATATTTATGTAAGAAAATTACAAATGTTTACAGCCTTAAAATATTAAACATTTAATGTATTCGTCAAGGGCCGAGGTCAAAACTCTAAACTTTTAAATCCACGTATATACAATATTCTATTCATACGTTCCTTGCACTTTCAGAGGCATTTGCGAACTTACATTTTAGAAGCGAATGGAATTTAAAAAATAAATTCAAACTAAAATTATTTTAAACATTTGTTTATAATTTAAATCCAACCCAATTCAAGTAAAATTCATCTTGAGAGTTTACAATTTGGACTATAATAGTTCATTCATATGTAAACAATTAATTATACAACTAATAGTTTCCCTTTACTACATTTTAATAGTTGTGCAGCATTTATGATTGACTTTTTTCAGGTATTTATAAGTTATATTGATATTAAAGTTAACAAGTAATAGTAAAATAATCATATAAACCGACAATCTTAAAAATAAAACACGTAAAACAATGGGTTTTACCCATGACCTTCCCTTGTTTATATCTAAAACGATTAGACTCCAATATAAAGAGATTTCCTACATTTGATTTTTAATTTAATCTCTGACACGATACTGAACAAGCCATCTCTTTTGACACCCAACACCCATTTGTATTGAGAGATGTGTTTCACAAATTTAAAAATCAAACAATATTTTAATCAAGTGTTTTATGCGTGTTAAAAGTAATGCAGCGTTGACGGTTGATATTGAGTCGATGATGGGGTTTATTACACGTAACATGGGGTATTACACGTAATAGGGTGGGCCATGTGAAACGTAATACTGCATTGAGTAGGCTGTAATGCATTACGGCCACGATGAAGTGTAATTAGTTCATTGAACCAACGCGTTATACCCACGTCACTCGTGTTTTATTTTTAACCAATTTAAAAATGTTAATAATATGATGTAATCTACATTCACTGTATGAAATAACCAATAATTAATAGTCAATGTTATAGCAATTTCTTACAAACTTTATAAAACAGCTTAAAACAAAAACCGAGATAATTGTAATGTAATTATTGTAATCGGCAGTATACATTGTAGATTTGCTTAGAATTATATGAAATAAATCGTTATATCCTGTTAATTTAATTAACTAAACTGTGATGTAAACTCAGACGACTCGATGTGGCGTGAAAAGGAGCAGCGGGTTTATGTAGATAATCCTTAAATCCTCCACTCACGCAAGGGATCAAGTTAAGTCCTATTTAAAATCCGGGATTGAATCTGGTTTTGTATTTATTTAACCCTAAGTTTTATTTTTATATTTACAAAACACTTTATCTAATTAACAAGTTCAACACTCAGGTTTGAATTATTTTCATGTAGATAACCGCGGGATAAATGCATGTAGATAAATTATTAGATTAATTTATATAAACAATTAGGTTGTTTCCGGATTGATTCGTGTCAATTTGCAATTGTTTACTTTGCATGGAATAGTAGAACACACATCAAAGACAATGAAGGATATTTTATTATTAATTCAAGATTACACTCACGGTTTAAAATTAATAATTTGATAATTTGTTATTATAATAGAATTTGTTTTTATTAATATATTTATCCATAAAAACATGTTTGAATATAATGTGAACAGTTAAAATATATGATATTTATTTACATAATATAACATAGTACAATATGTAACATATTAAAGAAACTGTTACAGACAAGGGAATGTGATCTTGTTACTTTTTTCCTTGCATCCTGTTTGAAACACAGAAAGAATTATTTTTAAATGTAAAAATTCTCTGTCAGACCAATTTATTACTGTGTTTTTTACTTTCTCCCCTTATACGTAGTATATGGAGAAAGTATTGTTTTCGTAAAAATTTTCGAATTTGAGTTGTTAGTGGAAATATTCGTTTTGGTGCTCCCTGAACCCAAAAAAGTGGTTTTTACGTGATGTCTGTCTGTGTGTGTGTGTGTGTGTCCGTGTGTGTGTGTGTGTGTGTGTGTGTGTGTGTGTGTGTGTGTGTGTGTGTGTGTGTGTGTGTGTGTGTGTCTGTGTGGATGTGTACAGAGCTAGAGCCCTAACCAATGGGCCGATTTTGATGAAATTTGGTATGTAGGTACTAATCCACGATATCTCCAGGTTTTTTTTTCATTTTTTTGAATTTTTGATTTTTAAGGGTAATTATCCCCCAAAAACCACCAAAAAACATGAAAAATCAAAATTTCTCAAAAACGGCTCTAACGATTTTGATTAAACTTTAGTCGTTTGTAGAACTTTAGTTTTCAAACAAAATGGCACCAACCGCATTCCTGTAAAAATTCAGGTTCAGAAATTACAGGACTTAAAATATCAAAAATTCAGTTTTTTGGATTTTTCATAAAAAGAAATAAATCTAAAAAAATATTACTATTCACCATCAAAAAGAGCTCAAAAAACTAAATAATTTAGTATTTTGAATTACTATTCTACGATTGCTGGTTTTGGAGAAAATTGAAATTTTCATTTTGTGGTAAACGCAGTACGTTGTCCAATGTTATTCTTATGGGGAATACAAAAATTATTATTTCTCTCTTATTTACTGATAAATTTAATTCAAACTTGATATGCTTGTCAAGTTAGCATTGAACAACAGAAGAAATTCGAAATATGATGCCCCTTAATAACCCTGGGGGGGAATAGGGGGCATTTCCCCTCTTAAAACCACGAGTGTAGCAATGGATTCTGTCGTGCCTCCAAAGCAGGGATTTGGGTGAATGTTTTTAAAACAACTTGTTAACAAGATTTTCTGTATATTCGACCGTGCTTTGTATTCTATATTTAGTAAATAAAAAGTAATTTATTCGTTAAAGTTGGGCTAAAAGGGAGAAAGTATGTGTCAGTTTCCTGATACCGTTTATTGTTAATCAAATAAAATTGAAAACTAGTTTTGAGTAATATTAGCTATCCTTAACTAATTATTAACTTTGTTAAATCAAATTTCGACTGCAAATCTACGAGATTGCTTACCTTAAACTGATGATAGAATCCTGTTCGCACTGACACAGAGCGGCACGTAGACTGGCGGCTGTAGGGGGCACCCTTCCACCCGTCCACCCGACCACCCGAGTGGTGCTCGGGCGTCTCCGGCCCCGCCCGCCGCCCCCGCCCATTTGGCGATGTGGGAAAAGGTTACACGTAATACACATCTAGTTCACTGCATTGTTTTACCAATTAATTTTCCAACCTAGTTGAAATTATCTGTCGCAATTTATTTACGTTGACAATGTGTTTGCCGGAATCATAGAATTGATATTTAAACGTCAATAATTGAATAGCCTTTAAAAACAGAATCAGATAGTAATTAATTCTATGACTAATGATTTTTGGTTAAAATGTAGTTTATGTTATGATAATTCTTTGGTAAAAGAAAATCTCGGGGGAAAAGTAAAAATGTTAAATACCATTAAAACTAAAAACTATGCTAAAACGGTATTTTTATCATTCTTCACGAAATCCACCTGTTTTTTGTTATCTAAATAGTATGCAAAACTATTGCATACTAGGACCCAAATACTTTTTTGTATTGTCCTACGACCTAAAACATCAGCTGTGATCTTTTTAAGTCTTAGGACGTAAAAAGTCAGCTGTTTGCTTTATCTATACATAATAGAAGTGTACCACAAGTTATAAATGTATCATACCCAAAAACACAAAGTGTTGATGGGTTGCCAAGTCCTAAAATTATATGATATCAAAATGTATTCCAAGTCAAAGATAGCACCTTTGATCTGAGATTGTTTATCACCACAAATTACTTAAATATGTTAAAATAACAATGCTCGAAAGATTGTTGGTTATTTTCTATCTGTTCTTGGCCAGCAGATAATAATTTTTTATAATATTCAATTATAATATTTAACTATACTTTATTTAGATTTTTAAATTTCAAAATAATGATTTTGCATCAGTGAAGCTGCTGGCCAAGAACAGATAGAAAATAACCAACAATCTTTCGAGCATTGTTATTTTAACATATTTAAGTAATTTGTGGTGATAAACAATCTCAGATCAAAGGTGCTATCTTTGACTTGGAATACATTTTGATATCATATAATTTTAGGACTTGGCAACCCATCAACACTTTGTGTTTTTGGGTATGATATCATTTGTTTTTTATATAATTGTTTATTAAAAATTGTTATAAATGAGATTTCAAGTTGAAATAAAACAAAATATATATCAAGGATAAAATATTATAATATATTGAACATTAATTAAGACTAATTTACCTTAATATTACCTAGATAGTTTTTAGAATTTTCTGGCAGTTTTTTAAACATTATAATATTTTTTTTGCACCATATGGGCATTTCTTGACGTTCACTTTCTCATCATCTGCATCTATCCACTTATTTTTGTTTTGAATGTAAGCTATGTAATGCCCTGATGCTGAACTGTTTCCTAAATGGAACACCGCATTTTTAAATTTGTACAGAACTCCATTAATTTTGATTTTTGCAATTTGTAGACTGGGTATTTGCCTCTTTTCTAAATTTTTAGATCCCTCCAGTTGTTATTTATAGCTCAATGTCCCTTTGTTTTATTTTAATACTCTATATATACTCTATATTCTACTCTTCACTCAACAGTTTTAATCACTGCTCTCAGGAAAATACATGTTAATAATCATAAACAACGTGAGTATTACTTTGACAGTTCATTGATTGATTATAAACAGCTGTTACAATTCTTTTGTTTTGATTTTAAACTCCATAAGCCCAATGATAATTTTTTTTAATTTCTATTTTTGTTTAGTGAATTTATCCTATAGGTAAGAAAGCTATTACCGTAGGTGGCATAGTAAGAGTTAAGCCCAAGACCATGATAACTTTTCATTTAGAGGTCCCCAGATGCCAAAAACACCATTCGGTAAAATTTGTATGTGTGTGTGGTGTGTGTGTGTGTGTGTGTGTGTGTGTGTGTGTGTGTGTGTGTGTGTGTGTGTGTGTGTGTGTGTGTGTGTGTGTGTGTGTCCGTGTATCCGTAAGCACGATAACTCGTAAAAAAGGTCTGATCTTAATGAAATTTGGCACAAATGTGTAAAGTACCATTTATTTGAATAAGTTCGAAAACCAGACGAATCGCACCATCCGAAGGGGGGGGGGTTTGGAGTTTTCACATTTAATTTTCATTTTAATCAAATTTTAATTTTTACTATTGAATCCAGCTTAAAAAAAACATACAATTTGATTATTTCTCTACGTCAATTGGTTACCGAAATATTGTGTCCAATGTTAATCTTATGGCGGATAAGCAAAATTTTATATATCGCTTATTAATGAGCATATATTAATGAAACTCGGTATGTGGCTTCATATGGTTGGGATTTACTGATATTTGCATACAAAATCCATTTTTTGTCCCCATGGCAGCAAACTTGCGTACTCAGCAGCTATGTTATTCTTATGAAGAATAAGAAACATGTGATATATTGCTTGTTTATGAATATAAATTGGTAAAACTTGGTATGTTGCTTCATCTAGTGGTGATCCATTGGTATTTGCATAAAAAACAGATTTTCTTGGTCCTTGACGCAGCAAACCTGCATACTCAGCCCTAATTTTTTCTTATGGAGGATAAATACAATGTCATATCTCGCTTATTTATGAATACGCTTTGATGAAAGTTGGTAAGTGGGTTCATGACTTAGTGAAGTACCATTTTAAATTCGCTGAGTATGCAGGTTTGCTGCAACGGGTGTATTTTTACATTATTTGATTTTTCCTGGAGATGAGACCTGTCTAGAACTTATTTTTATTCCAGAAATTATTTATTTCCAACATTTTAAGGAAATCGTTGCTGCCATTATTGAGATCAGTGTCGCAAGCAAACACGGACGCACGCACGCAAACCTTACTCAATGAGTGTTGGATAGTGATCATTTTCACAAGTTGTGCATATAGAGTCTGCAAGAGGGAACCAGGCGATAAATTGACTGCAGAGTAGTTAATCGAAATTGGCTTTTCTTTTAAGATGATTAGGATGAAAATATGGAATATAAATTTACTGTCGTAGCTGGTTGTTATGTGGTTGCAGTTTGAACATTTGTGGTTAATTTTATTGAGTGCCTGAATTGAAATTCCAGGGGTTGATGATTCGAAATAAGGCAATTTAAAAATTCCGCACAGTCTTGTTGTTCAATTGTATTACATTGTGGTCCCAGTTGATTTATAATATCTATAGAATTTAAAATCTGGTAATTATCATTCGGTAGGATATTACCATTTTTTAGTGGAGCATTGGTGTCGTAATTGTTTGTTAACGTCACGATTGGTGGGCAGTTGAAAATACATTATAAAACTACATTTGCATAGCATGACACGCCATAAACCTCTTTGAAACCGAGATTTCCCAGTTCGTCTATATTGTTAGTAATGTCTTGAATGGCTCCTAATTTAGTATTATGAATTTGCCAGATTTGACCAGGGATTTTTTCTTGAGATTTTATTCCAATTTTTAATTGTTTTAATTCTGGTCGGTACTCACTCCTTGAACCTATTATTTTCAGATATAGCTGATGCTTGTGCCTTAACATTTTGAGGGTCAAGTTTAGAATTAATAGTGAAGTCACGCGATATAAAGACTACGTATGTTTGGCCACATGAAAATACTGCATAACCAGCATCAACAATTCAACTGTTAAGCGTTAATCCCTGACTTTTGTGAATTGTAATTGCATATTATGCTACTGCAATAGAAAACTGCTTTCGGAAAACGAATGCTCCAGGAATTACTTCAAATTTTGTGGACGATCTTTGAATTTCAATACCTCTGTCTTTAAAAGTTATAATAATGTTTTTGATTGCATCGTGAGCATCTTTAGTAAAGTCTTTTACAACACCCACTGAACCATTAATAACAATACCCTGACTTATTTATTAAAAATTATGCCAATTTTGGTGACAAGTCTATTTAGGCGAAACTATTATGTATTATACTATCGTTTGTATGTTATTTGAAACCCCTTAACGACTAATGTGACTTTTGTGGTTTTAGAAAACGTCCTCCTTCAGGTCTTAGCCTCCTAAGCTCTCAAAGTTACAATGTTAAAATTATGGCAAAATTAAAATAAATTTAAATTGAACATATAACAGCTGTTAATACTGACAAAACACAGTAAAGAAGCAAGAACACAGTTTTAAAGCTAACCTCTAGAATGGACTTTTAAATTATTGAAAATGTGCTTATTGAGTAATTTTATTTAGGGAGAATATGCTCGTTCATTTTGAAGATGAACTTATTCGCTTGGCTCACTCGCCTCCAGGTTGAGCTCGTTCGCTACACTCACTCGCCTATATATATATATATATATATATATATATACACAGAACTAACTTCGGCATCGACAAAAGAACTTGAAATGCCATTCAAGTAGATTTTGTATTTCCATAATGAACATATGTTTATGCCTTTTAAGTATGTTTAGATATAATCTATATAACAGCTGTTTGGTGAAACTAACTTATATAACTAAATAACATACTAACCCGACTTTGTTTTTAGATTTGATATTATGTTTATTGCATATTATGTTATGTTCGATGTATTATAGTATGTATAGCTTAAACGAATTAAAATATTTTCATTACCTCTATACCTTTTGTTTGGTTAAATTCACTCAATGATTAATTTGAATTTACAAGCCAGCTGATCAGATTTGTTTTGGAACACATGCGATACTTGGATTTTTGTTTACGTAGTAAATGTAAACAAAGCAGACATCAAATTCAGTAACAATTTTGAAAGTGGAATTTAATATAATTTGTTTTAAAATATTGCGTTTGCAAACTTACAATTTAGTATCAAAAGTGTAATATGTGAGTAAAAACAGAAGTCTGTGCGAAATTTCGTTCAAGTTTGATGAGAAATAAAGTTCTTAGGCTTAATGAACAAAATGAAGTGGACAATTTGTGAAAAGTGCCAAAACTACAAGATTTAGGCTACTTTTATACGTTAATTTCTCGCTTCTCAGACTTTTCTTAAACCAACTGTTGTGATTTTTCGTGTTTAGTGAAGGGGTTTAGCATATAAATGCACTGCCAGATTCACTTAAGGCTGTAATACGCTAATTTGAGAAGTGAAAAATCGTCTCATTCTGCTTCGTGTTAGTATAGCACGGGTCGTGTGGTGGACTTGGCGACGTGACACGACCGTGCCACTAGATTTGTTGTAAATAACAGAAATTTAAACACTGTATATTACTTACTTTGTAAACAAAACCTTAAAAATATAACTTTCTGGTTAAAATTTTTAACGATTCTAAAGTCTAATTCAGCATTATGATAAAAAACGTTGTTCATCACTCGGAGCAAAAGTGTCTTTTTGGTACTAGTGATGGAAACTACTATTGTATGATAACAAAATACCCCCGTCGCAGCAAACCTGCGTACTCAGCGAATTTACAATGCATATATATATGTGACTCACTACTACATAGAGCTACTTACCAAGTTTCACAAAAATACATCCATAAATAAGTGATATATAGCATTTTATTTATTCTCCATAAGAATAACATTAGGGTTGAGGACGCAGGTTTGCTGCAACGAGGAAGATAAGTAATATTTTTTTTGCAATTATCAATATAACTGAACCAGGTGAAGCTATATACCAAGTTTTATTAATTTAGGCTCATAATTAAGGGAGATATACAACTTTACTTATTCTCCATATGAATAACATGGGGGCCGAGTATGCAGGTTTGCTGCTACGAGGACTATCAACAAAAAAATTGTTTTTTGTACTAATATCAATATACCACAACTAGTTGAAGCCACATATCAAGTTTCATCAATATACATTCAAAAATAATGGAGATATAGAATTTTATTTATTCTCCATAAGATCCATAAGATATTGGACAACGTACTGTGTTTAGCACTTTGAATATCTCTGCAACGGTTGGACGTAGAACAACGATTAAAACACCAAAATGTTTGTTTTGTTGAGTTAAACACATTAATAAACAGAAATGTGAAGTTTTTAGTAAAATGTTCTGAGAAAAATCTAAAAAGATTTTTCCCATAAGATTAACATGGGACACGTTTTTTTTATTTTCTCCGCAACCACTTAACCTAGGTTAATGATTCAAAATACTAAATTATTTTTTTTAAGCTCTATAAAATGGCTATAACCAAAATTGAGTGTTTTTAACATTTTGGGGTCAAATTTGCAAAAAACCGATTTTTGGAAAATTGTAAACCCCCATAAAACCCCCTTTCCATAGTGCGATAGATCTGGTTTTCAAATGTTACTCTCCACATTTGTAGCAAATTTCATCAAAATCGGGTGTTTCTTACAAAAGTTATCGCGGTAACGGACACACACACACATATATATATATATATATATATATATATATATATATATATAAATTTGAACGAATAGTGTTTTTGGCATCTGGGGACCTCAAAACAAAAAGTTATCATGGTCTGGGGCTTAAGTCTTACCATGAGACCTACGGTAATAGCTTCTTCCCTATATGGGGAAATTCGCTAAAACAAAAACTAGTATAGCATTATACGTTCCAAACATTTTTCTGGACTTGGACAATAAAAAATGTGGTCTCTTGAATTCACGTTTGAATATTTTACGTGGGGGAACTAAGACCTAATTCAAAAAAATGTTTTGACTATCGGCAGTAAAGTACAATGGTTTTTATATTAATTTATTTTCTAAGTTTATGAACTGATCCAGAACTTTAATTAAGAATCCAGAATTTTTAAAAAGAGAAAGACTTTGGGGACTTTAATATTATCCATTTTATCGGGGATTACATCACCAGCTTGGGGTTTTTCAATTGTTGTGCAATGAACTAAACAACAAAAGGAAGTCCTTATTTCAGGACACCAAATGTAAAACCTTTGCCCTATCTCAGTATTGAGACGTTTCGAAACCTTTAAGATCATTTCGTACAACAAATCTGTAGCGTTTTTAATTTATATCATAAACCTGTAAATTATCAGACAAACTGTTTGGAAACTATAAAACCTTTTAGCGAATTTCCCCTATAGGGAAGAAGCTATTACCGTACTGTCTCATGGTATTAGGAAGCTGTCTCGTGTGTATGAAGCTATTACTGTCTCATGGTAAGACTTAAGCCCGAGACCATAATAACTTTTTGTTTTGAGGTCCCCAGGTGTCAAAAACACCATTCGTTCAAATTTGTATAAATGTATATATATATTTATTTATTTATTTATGTGTCCGTAAGCACGATAACTCTCGTAAAAAGGTCCGATCTTAATGAAATTTGGTAGAAATGTGTAAAGTATCATTTATTTGAACGAGTTCGAAATCCAGACAAATCGCTTCATCCAAAGGGGGCTTTTTGGGGGGTTTTGTACCCTAAAAAGGGGTTTTTGGGGGTTTTCACATGACATTTTTATTTAAATGAAATTGTAATTTACACCATTGAATTTGGCTTGAAAAAACCCGAAAAATTTGGTATTTTGATAATTGCTCTACGTCAATTGGTTACTGAGATATTGAAAGTGCTAACAACAGAACGTTGTCTAATGTTATTCTTATGGAGAAAAAGAAACATTTTATAATTCGCTTATTTATTAACATAAACTGATGAAACTTGGCATATGGCTTCATCTGGTTGTAGTTTATTGTTTTTTGCACAAAAACCTATGTTTTTGCGTATGGTTCTCGTAGCAGCAAACCTAGGTATTCCTAGGTGCCCATGTTATTCTTATGAAGAATAATTTAAATGTTATATATCGCTTATTTATAAATGTATATGGATGAAACTTGGTATGTGCTTTCACCAAGATGAGTTCGTTTAATTTTTGCGTAAAAAACCATTACTTTGTGTTCCTTGTTGCAGCAAACCTGCGTACTCATCCCCAATGTTATTATTATAAAAATAATTAATATTTTAAATATTGCTTATTTGTTAATATATTTCTTATGAATCCTGGTAAGTGGCTTAATGTGTAATTAAGAGATATATATTCATTGGAAATTCTCTGAGCACGCAGGTTTGCTGCGACGGGGGTATTTACATTTATTGATAGTTGTATTTGTTGTTTTATTTTATTTTATTTAATGTTCCTAGTTATCAATAAAGTAGTTGCGTATTAATATAAAACAATACAATTTATTTATTATATTTTGTTACAGTAATGTTATGTACTTTTTTGTAATACTATGAGTAAAATTCCATTACTTTAACGAATTTGCGAAAAAAGAAAAAGTAATGGCTCCAGGGGCATAGAATTTGCCACAATAATTGTAACGCTCATTACGAAAACGTTATTTAGGAAAGAAGATTAATTAAAGTCTTTCTTTTGTCTAACTTCGCCCCCCCCCCCAGACGCCCTAAGACACTTTGAAAGAATATCACATTATTTACTTTAACTTTCTCACTTTGACTTGTAAAGAAGAAACAAGAAGTTCTTGGAGTAGCAAGAATAAAGGTTTCATCTGAGAAATGTTTAGAATTATTAGTTTCTTCATGAAGAATGCTCTATGTATACTTTAAATAAAACTTCGAAGAACTTGTTACAGCAAATAGTACAACATTTTATTCCTTTCAATGTGATATTGCTCGTGCTATAGAGATCGTGTTTTACACGTTCTGTTGTAGTATGCAATATTTAAATGTTATTTCATCAATGTATTCTCTATATGTTTGAATAACTAATTTATAATTGCTAATATATCCTTAAAATGTGCCTCCTATTACAGTAAATTACAGGATAAATTATTTCTAAGATTAATATACCTTACAGCCTTAGATCAACATTTTGCATTTAGGTCAGAAAATAAAATAGGTTATTATGCGAAACCAAAACATGAAAAACTCAAACAAATAATCGAGTAGATACCACATGTTTAGTTTATAGAGTATTTAAAATGTATTTATTTACTAAAAGACAAACACTTTTATTCTATCATTCAAATTAATGATCATTAAAGCAATACATTATCAATAGTAGAGTTAATTTACGAGAAATGGATTCATACAGGATAATGTAACAGTTTAAGTGTGTATACAAACAGGAAATAAGGCAAAAGTAAAAATCAATCGCAGAAAACAGTGAAATGACTCAATCACAATGCAGTACAGAAAATTAACTTTCTTGACTCACTCAAAAACAAAAATAAATTAAAATAGCCTGGCAAAAAAACTCAAAATTAATGCATAAAAAACATGAAAAATAATTTCTAACAAACAAATTAATAAAATTGATTTCAAACCATTTCAAACTTATTTACAATCCAGCAAATTGAACATGCAAATTACCGGCTCATGCAATACATGAAATATAATTATTTGTATCCAGGCAGACTAGATATACTTATATTACAGGAAACCTATTTAAATACATATTCAAACCTAATAAATAAATATACATATAAAACGAAATACAGTCCCTAAATATGATATCATATTGTACCATGTAATAACGTATAACATAACGCTACAATATTAAACATATAACCCTCTCAAATTATTGAATTGTTTTACCAAAACCAAAGGTGATCATGTTTTATCCCCCTCCAAATAGTTCCAAAACGGTTAATCAGGCAACTGGTTTAGAATGTAATATATAATTCCACTTCCACCTAGATGTTAAAACAAGGTCGCAAATGTAAGTCTTTGTAAAGACATTTCACCTTGAACGTCAACAGTGATTGTATCGGAAGTAGAGGAGAGTTTCCGATGGGATGATATCGACAGTTGCCAAGTGACGCTATGACGAAGTGGACCAAATGAGTTGGACAACAAAGCAATAGCGTCCTCTCCCTGGCTCCGTGCCAAGTTTGGCCGGAAACTGTCTGGGCCACTGGGGATGGTGACTTTCAGGAATACCGTGATGGATTGATGTCTATATTCTATTTATACAGTGTTTGTATTGATTTAAACTTACTGATTTCATTTCGGACTATTTGTATTTCAATTAAAAATTTGATCTAATGAATAAAACCTTCCGTTTGACACTGCATTTTTCTTTCTTTCTTATGCCATCCGGGTTCACCTTTAGATGTATTTTAATTTTATTATAAGACCACAACTTGCAATAATAAATCTGGAAAACAGTAATAGTCTGTCTAGGCAAAAAAACCTGCCTTAGAACTTATAAAGGTGGTGAAAATTACTAATAAATAATTTAATTTTCAAGTTTGGAATAAGTGAAATATCGATCACAATCAAACAGATGGCAACGGCGATGCTGAAATTAGAGTACCGGAAAGAGACCAGACGGATAATAACAGGAAATACTTATTTCCTGTTATCGAACAAGAAGTCGCGGATGGGACCAAACATGCCAAGCAAGCAGTACACGTCTCTCCAAACGTGTGATCAGCAACCTTGCGACAATCCCCGCTAAATTTCAATAAACCAATAGGGTGTAGAGGGTGGACCGTCAAACTATTTTGATTGGCCAAAGGCAACATTTAGGGTAATGGCCGTTATTTTGGAAGGGGAAGTGAGAGAGGTGGAAATCTTTGGGGACGAAAAAGAAGTCAGTCTTCGGAGGGTCATCAAGAGAGTAGCGGAAGAGGAGGGTAGGAGTCGACGTCTGAACAGACCTGGATCGAGGAGGGTCAACCTTGGTTGAGTTAGATTGCCACCAAGGTTTCAGACGTCCAATTTCAACACTCTCCAGCAGAAGCCTCTTCAACGACGAGACCCGAGTACTTCACCGAGGACCAGCCCAGGACGAGACCCGAGGACCAACCCGAGGACCTCACCGAGGACCAACCCAGGACGAGACCCGAGTACTTCACCGAGGACCAGCCCAGGACGAGACCCGAGGACCAACCCGAGGACCTCACCGAGGACCAACCCAGGACGAGACCCGAGTACTTCACCGAGGACCAGCCCAGGACGAGACCCGAGGACCAACCCGAGGACTTCACCGAGGACCAACCCAGGACGAGACCCGAGGACTTCAACGAGGACCAACCCAGGACGAGACCCGAGGACCAACCCGAGGACCTCCCATGGAAAGGTGCGGTGCGGCACCGGGACACCGGTGACGATCCACGGAACGCAATCCACTCCGGGAGCTGTCTCCTGGGTATGTCTAACTTCATTTATCGGTGCACAAAACTGAAAAGCTACTGAGAAAAGAGCTCAAATGAAATTAATTTGAGGTTCCGTGTAAATCGATCCAGACAGATAATTTAAATAATCTTATCAAGCCTAAATAAACTCGCCCCTTAAATAAAGTAAAACGATTGGATTGTAGTAACAAATTGATTTCTAAAAAGGCCCTGGATAGTAAAATATGGTGAAGTAAATTTATATTTGTTAGATAAAGATTTGTGGGTAGTAGAATTAACGTAGAACCTTTGATGATGAAAGTAGGGAGTAGTATCGATTTTTAGATAATAACATTTGTCTTCAAATGAAGGGGAATCAATGTAGTAGCAGTTTCATTTAGGTTGTAGATTTGTGAGCACTGTAATTTGAGTGTAGAGGCTGAGCTGATTATTCCTTTACTTAGTTAATTTGTATTATAGTAAGGGTTTGTTGTTCATAAGTGTTTTATTTCTAAATGCAGTGTAATTTAGAAATACTGGACTTAGCTTATAGTGAATATATCGAGGACAATAATTTACGAACAATTGATATTTCACTACATGTCAATCATCGTAGAAGGGTTTGATATTCTACCTAATCGTGTGCAACTGGTTATTTATATAAGGTTATAAATATATATAATAAAATTATGTTTGTCTCTCTCCATCTGTGTTAATTCAATTTAAAATCCTGTGAATTACCATTTCACAGCCAAGCGAGTCAATCTGTTTATATCTGATTAAAGTCTTTACTTTTGTTTCCATTTTCAAAGGCTAGCAACCCCGTAAAGTACAAGGGTTTACAAACTAGATATATGAAACTGAGTCTGGATTAAGACCCATGGAGTTTTAAAGGTTATACTATAAATGTACTATGCCAAAAATATAAACGGTTTATGAACAACCCACAAATATTAACACAGTCAGATTGTTCTTAGCACAACTAAAATACAGGGTTCAAAAATATTCTTATGGTTCTCATTGTCAAAACTTAAATATTTTCATGACAATGATGTACTAGCGACAAATAGCAAACTTGGTCATTAGTACGCTAAAATAATTGCAGATATGTAGTTACGAAAAATATTAGAAAATAAACTATAAAGTACCAACCAAAGGACGTTTACGTGATTTGTTTATAAAAATGTGGCTTGAAAAGAAATAACTATATGTGTTATTTGAATATAAATATCCACTTCATGTACGAAAATATGTAGGTTAAAATAAGTGAAGAAAGTAATTTGATTATAATGAATGGTGTTTGAATAGATTTACATTTGCCTAGAAATTTGCAGTGGTTGAGTGGTCGCAAAGCAGTTGCAGGGTACCGTATCAAATTTTATCCTGATTTATTTATACAACTAAACCTTTACTAAAGTTCTACGATTTATGGCCAATGTTGTTGATAACAAAAAGATTATAGCACTTTAAATTACTATTATGGAATAAAGGGAATGAAATATAAAAACAAATATAAATCGGAGGACCAGGGTAAAAACACCCAAAAATGAAGGAAAGGAAGGATGGCAAGTTAAGAAAAGACGAACATTTATTCACAAGAAAAGGAAAATTGACAGGCACAAGCTAAAAAAAAACATACAAATACCTTTACCCTTCAATGTTCACTAAGCCAATAGCATTCCATACTATTCGCTTACTAGTTCATAATGTACACTGTTATCCCCAACTCACCAGTTGTAACTGAATCCGTAGGTGTGGGTGGGTAGTTACTTTCACCTTCCATAATGTCAATTAACTGTCACTTCTATGTCCAACATCACTTTTCACTGAATTTACGTCTGCAAAATAAAATACTTGTGCCTCCAAACGAAGCTAAATTACCTTCATTGTGTTTTGGGAACTAAGAATAATAGAATAGAAATATAAACAAACAGTCAGGTGATAATAAAAACATATGAGAGATTAAGGAAATAAATAAGAACAGCTGATAAGAAAATACAGAAGGTTGAAACAAAATTAAGAATTCTTGGGGACAAGGGGGGTTTTTGCTCACTCTCTCGACGGCTAAAACTAAACATTCTGCCCGCCTTGAAGCGCGGTAGCTTCAACAGACTCTTCTTCAGTGAGAGGTAACGGAAACACTTTAGTTGCTGGTCGAGTGAGTGTTCCTGAAGCAGTCCGGAGCGTCACAACTCGCACTACGCCATCTTTCCCAGGGTGGACAGCTGTGATTCGAGCAAGTGGCCAGTTGAGAGGGCTTGAGTCTGTGTGCACTAGCACTAGGTCTCCAACTTCAATATTCTTACCGCGGCGAATCCACTTCGTACGCTGCTGAAGCGTATGCAGATATTCTCTGCTCCATCGACGCCATATATGGAGATTAAGTTGTTGCACGAGGTGCCAATGTTTCAGACGATTTTGAGGTATATGTGACTGATCAGGTTCAGCCAATGAGATGAGAGGGCCTCCTATTAAAAAGTGTCCCGGTGTCAAGGCTGACCAATCAGATGGGTCACTTGAAAGAGGTGTGAGTGGTCGGGAGTTCAGCATTGCTTCGATGCGAGTAGTAAGGGTGGTGAATTCCGGAAGGGTCAATATCGTGTTTCCCATGACACGTCGTAAGTGATGTTTTACACTTCTTATGGCCCTTTCCCATAAACCTCCATGATGTGGTGACACAGGGGGGTTGAAATGAAATCTTATTCCATGCGTAGCAATAAAGCGTTCAATGATAGATTGAGAGTCGTTGTTTGTAAGTATTGATAGGATAGTTTTCCGCAAAGCAGAATCAGCACCAATAAAATTTGTTCCGCAATCAGAGTACAAATCAGTGACCGTTCCATGGCGGGACATGAACCGAGTCAGAGCAGCGAGAAAGGCATCAGTTGTGAGATCAGTTACGACTTCAATGTGAACTGCCTTCGTAACCATACATACAAACATGCAAATGTAAACTTTAACTTGTTTAGCAAATCGCAAGTTTAACATTTTTATGGTAAACGGTCCGCAGTAATCAATCCCGGTTGATAAGAATGGTTTTGCAGGAGTAACACGTGGAGAAGGTAAATCACCCATGAGGGGAAACTCGTTGGTAGGTCGAACCTTAAAACAGGTGATACATTTGTGAATGCGTGATCGGATTCGGCTTCGAGCACATAATACCCAGACGTGCGAGGAGATTAGTGATTGAACCAGCTGTGGTCCGGCGTGTAAGTATCGCACGTGGTAATAGTCAATCAGTAAATCAACAACATGATGACGTTTCGGGAGTAGAATAGGATGTTGTGCATCAAAAGAAAGTGAGGTGTTACTCAAACGTCCGCCGACACGAATCAATCCGATACTATCCAAAAATGGATTCAAACGTTGGATGCGTGTTGTACAATCTTGATGATTCTTGAGTAAAGAAATTTCTTCTGAAAATGAAGTTTGTTGAACTAAAGAAAATATCTTAACTTTAGCATAGCGAAGCTCATCGGTGGTAATGTAACCAATACGGTGATTAAGTGCATGACAATTGTGACAGAATCTTATTACCAAAGCCATTACACGAACTAATGTGTCCCAAGATGAAAATGTCGTTAACAAAGGCCATTCTGAGTCTTGGCTTGTGGTAAGGACAGTTAGCGGAATATCTTTAAGTTCGTGGGATGCATCGAGTTTGATTGGGGTGAAATTTGATTCTGGAAACTGACAAGGAGGTTTTGACAGCCAGTCTGGACCTGTCCACCATAACGGATGGTCAATAAGATGTGGAGGTAGAATACCTCGTGACGCACAGTCAGCGGGGTTTTGTTCAGAAGAAATATGTTTCCAAGATTCAACAGGAACAAGTTCTTGAATGGAAGCGACTCGGTTAGCGACATATGTTTTCAGTTTGAAAGATGGAGTGCGTAACCATGAGAGTACAATTGTGGAATCGCACCAAAGATAGATTTGGTTATTTGTCAGTTCGTTTGCGAAAATATTTCGACAGTGAGAAACAAGTTGCGCTAATAAGTGAGCTGCGCATAGTTCAAGCCGGGGTATAGATACACGCTTTAAAGGAGCAACACGGCTTTTCGCTATTATGGGATTAATCTTAATACTGCGATCAGCAAGTTCACACCGAAAATACACTATGGCAGCGTATCCAGATTCCGAGGCGTCACAGAAGCCATGTAATTCCATCACGCAGGATGACGTTAGATTCAGTGATCGGGGAATAGAAATGCTTTTCAAGTCAGTTAGATTGTGAGTAATAAATTTCCACTGAGAGGCTAAATCTGGTGGTAGACGTTCATCCCAAGAGAGGCCTTTCGTCCATAACAGTTGCATGAAACATTTCATTAGCATTATGAAAGGAGTGAGGAAACCACATGGATCATAAATTTTGGCTATAGTGCTTAAAACTTGTCTCTTAGTAGGATGCTGTTCTGAAGACAATTGAAAGTTGTATGAAAATGAGTCAGTGGTAGGAGACCATTGAAGACCAAGCACAGTGAATTGGGGAGTTTGAGATTCTTGTAAGAAGGTTGGAGTTTCCAAATGGGAATCAGGAACGTTCTTAAGTAATAGTGGAGAATTTGAAACCCATTTGCGCAATTCAAAGCCTCCACGCTCAAGCAAGGAAATAAGCTGGGTTTGGAGTTGTAATGCATCAGTTTCATTAGCAGCGCCCGTGATAATGTCATCGACATATGTGTGATGTTTAATAGCATAAGCTGCTTGTGGATAGTTGTCACCTTCGTCTTCAGCAAGTTGGTGTAGTGTCTTAATGGCGAGGTAGGGAGAACTATTCATACCGTACGTGACAGTATTAAGTTGATAGGTGGTGAGAAGAGATTCAGGAGAGTCTCGCCATACTATCAATTGGAAATTGCGGTCATTAGGATTGATCAAAATCTGACGATACATTTGGCAGATGTCACAACAAAAGACAATATTATGTCGTCGAAAGTGCATAAGTAAATCACAAATGTTGATTTGCAACTTGCGTCCAGTAAGGAGGGTGTCGTTAAGAGACACGCCTGAGCTGCTTTTGCAACTAGCGTCAAATACAGTTCGGAGTTTTGTAGTGCTACTACTTTCTTTCAACACTCCATGATGAGGGAGAAAATAATGCGGTTTGTTTTGTAAATCATTAGCGCAAACAGACATATGGCCGAGACTTAGGTATTCACCCATGAAATCATGATACAATTGTGAAAATCTAGGGTTAGCGTTAAATTTACGCTCCATGGCCGCGATTCGAGTTTCCGCTGCTTGTTTAGAACTACCAAGGACAGGGTGATCTTCTTTAAACGGTAAACAGACAACATAACGTCCGTCCTTATCTCGTGAGTGCGTTGTGGCAAAGTGATTATCACATAGATTATCTTCGAATGATTTAATAGAATGAATGGGTGGTTCTTCTTGTTTCCAAAACCGTTGAATAGATTCATGCAAATCTGCATCAGAAGCGGCATGTAGACAAACATTCAAGGAAGATGATGACTGATTTGAGTTAGAAACAGTGGACAAACTTGGAGCAGTACCCATTACTACATGTCCGAAACGTGTGCCAAGTATGACTGGCATGCGTGGACCCAGGGAGTGTTGTTCATTAGTGAACACATGCGGGAAAATGGATCCCCCAAGGACTACGTCAATACGACCAGGGACGTGGAAGTTTGGATCAGCTAAATTGTATGATTGAGTATGTTTCAAAACTCGTGGAGCGATTGGAACTCGAGGTAAATCCACAGTCAGTTTGTCTAGGATTAGGAATGAATGATGTTTAGCTATCAGCTCACCAGATGAAGTAACTACATCAACATGGATTTGGCCTTTGTTGCGGGTGACATTTTGACTTATACCGGCAAGCTGGATATCAGATTTCTGTCGACGAATATTGAGAATATTAGCTGCCCGCTCAGAAATAAGGTCACACATACTCCCAGAGTCAAGGAGTGCACGAAATATGTGTATATTTCCGTCTGGAGTTCTTAGTTGTAATAATAGGGTTCCCAGTAAAACTGTAACATTAGAATCAGAATCCGAAGAAATTCTATGGGAAGTTAAAGTGGCAGAAACGTCCTTTTCCGTTGAAGATTCTCGATTATGTGTAGTTCCAGGTTTGGCAACTACAGAGTTGTTGAAGGACTTAGTCTGAGTCGCGGTAATACATGAATCACTATTAAAGTGAAGAAGTGTATGGTGTTTCTGATGACATATTCGACAAGTAGACTGTGACTTGCATTGTTTGACACTATGGGATCCCAGACAAGAAATACAATGTCGTTGGGACTTGACCAATTGATATCTTTCATGAGGAGTCTTGTTCTTGAATACTGAACAAGTATACACTTTGTGAGAAGTTTGATTGCAAACAAAACATGAAGTAGGTACATATGATGATTCAGTGACCATTACAGAAGCGGTTTTGCGAGAAGGGATCACTTTATGAGGAACCTGGTCTCGGTTACGAGACAATGATTGATTTGATTCAATAGAGCGGGATATCGAATGCAAAGTGGCATGGAAGTGGAAGTGGCATTATGATTACATTCCGTAGTCAAAAAGTCTATAATCTCATTCACTAAAGGTAAGGTATGTTTCGAGGAATTTTCATCAGGGCGAAATTTCTCAAGACGTTTGCGGAGTTCCATGTCAATTTTTCGTAGCAAAACAGCTGCGAGTAGCGGGTTAGGATCATGGACAGGACAATTAAGAGCGGTTAAAGCTTGCGAGTTTTCAGTGAAAGTATTTACAAACTGCCTTAATGAAGGAATGTGAGTGGCGGATATAGCGGGTAAGTCCAAAAGTTGGTTTAGGTGCAATGATTGCAGTCTACGAGTGTTGTGATAGCGGTCATGAAGGAGCTTGTAAGCTATGGCGTAGTTTTCTGCGGTTAAAGTAAGACTTTTTACAAGGTTAAAAGGTTCGCCTTGGAGCACGCTCAACAAGTACTGGAATTTCATTACTTCCGAGATGTTAACATTATTATGTATTGTCGTTTCAAACAAGTTTATGAACGACGTCCAAGCGGCAAGTTCCCCGTTAAATTTAGGTAAGTCTAATTTAGGCAGTCGTAATTGCGATCCTGAATTCGTAACACAACTGTCACTGCGGATTTCAGAATTGATAGGCGGGTTGTTTGAGCTTGTGAGCGCTTCAATGAGACTCGAAATATCAACATGCAAGTCAAAAATTTCGTCTTGATCTTGCATGATGGTTTCATGTGATAATTCTTTGTCGTCAAGCGTTAAAGCGCGATTGATGAGCGTCTTAAACTAGGATCTTTGAGACTCAATTTCTAACAAATAAGCGGCAAGTTTCTTATGTTGAACAACAGTCAACGGTTCAGTTTGAGATTGTAAAGCGTCGACAGCAGTTTTAATACTGTTAAAGCGGTTTTTAATTATCAAAGTCGTACGCTTGTAAGTATCTGCTTTAAGAGCGGTTGAACGAAGCGGTGCCATTATCAGGGGTAGAGAAACACAAAATGGAATAAAATTTTATAATAAAAAGAAGTAGAATAGTTTGTCAGAATCACTTATTGATTATTTGTGAACATCCCAAGGTTCACAACTTATTACTTAGTTTGTAGGAATGCACAAACACTTGGCGTTGAACATCATAAACATCATAACTTTTCTGATGTTGTAACAGTGTTAGAGTCCACACCGATCGAGAGAGTGGCAGGGACAAGAAGTGGAAAGAAGAATTGAAGGATAGAAGTTCCATTCATTGACGGAAATAGGTTGAGGGTAAAAGAAAGGATTGAAGGGACTGAAGTTAGTTTATCCATAGCGTGAGTTCTATCCGGCCCGTGTCGGGGACCAAACATATTATGGAATAAAGGGAATGAAATATAAAAACAAATATAAATCGGAGGACCAGGGTAAAAACACCCAAAAATGAAGGAAAGGAAGGATGGCAAGTTAAGAAAAGACGAACATTTATTCACAAGAAAAGGAAAATTGACAGGCACAAGCTAAAAAAAAACATACAAATACCTTTACCCTTCAATGTTCATTAAGCCAATAGCATTCCATACTATTCGCTTACTAGTTCATAATGTACACTGTTATCCCCAACTCACCAGTTGTAACTGAGTCCGTAGGTGTGGGTGGGTAGTTACTTTCACCTTCCATAATGTCAATTAACTGTCACTTCTATGTCCAACATCACTTTTCACTGAATTTACGTCTGCAAAATAAAATACTTGTGCCTCCAAACGAAGCTAAATTACCTTCATTGTGTTTTGGGAACTAAGAATAATAGAATAGAAATATAAACAAACAGTCAGGTGATAATAAAAACATATGAGAGATTAAGGAAATAAATAAGAACAGCTGATAAGAAAATACAGAAGGTTGAAACAAAATTAAGAATTCTTGGGGACAAGGGGGGTTTTTGCTCACTCTCTCGACGGCTAAAACTAAACAATTACGATATGTTAGACATTTCTCAATACCGCTTGGATATTCAAGTATGAAGACACCCTTGTCGCCTAAGAATAGAGGTGTTAGCATCGCATACCACATAAATGCCAGGACTCGATCCTTTAAGTACCTAAGTAGGCAGGACCGACGCCGACGACGTGGTGAGCACTTTGAAGTAAGTTTGAATCTTTAGACTATTTACATATAACTTATTTAAGCTAGCTACATTTATTATATTGTTACACTATGCGTATATATGTTTATTTATTACTATTCTATTTATTATTAGTATCTACAAATTATAATGCCACTAGTATAACTGGCTGTATAATCGTAATAAAGCAAAACGGTTTATTGGTTAAATGTTTCCGAGTATTTCATGTTACGTTTTGATTTATAACAAAATGTGTCAATGTAGAATATGTAATACGATATTGGTATTTGTTTGAAATATAGTTACTGTACATAATAGTAGGGGGCCATAGCCGGTTCTGGACCACCTTAGCAAACTGAGGAGCCGAGGAGCCCCCCCCCCATGACGTCATCCCCCCCATGACGTCACCCCCCCAAGTAGTGGGATTTTGCGGCTTTTGGCTCACTTGATTGACAGCTTCCGGTCACGTGACTTTGATGACGTAGGAATGACGTAGTTGGCGACGTAGTTGGCGACGTATTAATGACGTCATGGATGTTTGGAGTAGGTCAAGGTCGTCTGAAGTAGTTTTTAAAAAGCTATCTTGCACAAGTTTTGATTCGATGGTTTCAAACTATCAAAATTATTTGTTGCTAAACGTTTTACCCAAAGTATGGCATGTGGGTAGTCTGCTGACGCGTCTCAACAAGACGAAGAAGTTGGTGCATTCATAATTCAGATCCGACTAAGGGTATAGCAGTAATAGCGAAAAAACAATATTTTGAAGGTTTTCCGCTATTGCTCCTAATTCCCTCGTCGGATCTAAATTCTGAATGCACCATCTTGTTCGTATTGTTGAGCCGCGCCAGCAGAGTACTCACATGCCATACTTTGGCTAAAAAGTTTAGCATCAAATAGTTTTGATAGTTTAAAACTATCGAATCAAACTTGTGCAAGATAGATATATTTATGGAATGAAAACAATCAAATGAAACCTGTGCAAGATTTCTAACTTTTATTTTTATTTCTTTATTTACAATAATACACATACAATAAAAAAAAAAGTGCAAGTCAGTAGACTTAATTCTAACTATTTCTTTATTTACATTAATGTACACATAGGCAATGATTGTCAGAGAACCGTCGATCCTGCGGTGGCCGTTGCTTCTGTAGATGGGTAGGGTTCACATTCTCCACAATAATACTTCATTCTAGGCGCGGGTGGAAGTGATGTTGGTTGCCACGATGAAGTCTCCGATTCCGTAGAGCTGCCGACATTGAACGAGGCGAGAGGTTCATACTCTTCAAAATTATATCTATTCAGCTGTGTCGGTGGAAGTGTAGTTGCGGATGTTCTCCAGTGTTCTTGAGCTAAAGTGTTTGTTGCAAAAATATCCAATGTTACTTTGTAGCCGTTTACAATCAAAACTTTTAAGTCATCGGAAAGAAGTTGCAAATCATGAACTGTAGAAAGATGAACAGTATTGTAGTGGACACATTTAATTTTGAGAGCCATGATGTTACCTCGTGTACGGCTACTCGCGGAGTGAGCTTCCCACATCCTCGCCTTCGTTTTATACGCACCCCCTCCACTTTTTTCACATCTACGATATGAATATTTTCATCACGTAACCTATTGGAGTTCTGCATATAATGCAATGGTTATACATCAGTCCACAATCAGCGCATGTACAACAGTGTCTACAAGGTAAAAATAGTAAATTTTTCTCAGAGGACAAACATACTACACATTCGTTTCCTTCGCTCTTATTTTCTTCTGCTGGTGTTTTAACAGGATGAGGTTTATAAACTCTCCGATGGTTTTGTACAAACTCTCTACCTTTTTGAACTAACAGATAAGCACACTTGTCAAACCATCGTGCATGTTCTTCCCATGGGTTATCTGTCGCTTGCCAATCCTGCAATCCTCCTCCGCAATTGTAACAAACGGTCTTATCATCTTGCCCCATGTAAAAGAAACCAGCATCTGCAAACTCCATTCTAGACTTGTATAGAAACGAGTCTTTTAATGCTGCATCAAACGTATCCAATCTCGATTGTAACTGTGCATATTTAGGAAATCTCATTCTCCTTTTTACTACCATATGTTCCATTTTTGTAGGTTGTCCCAAGGCAAATGTCGGAGGTATACTGACACGGCGTAAGCGTGTAGGGCAGGTACCTACCCTTTCCCCACCATAATGTTCCCCCCACCAACTCATTGTCAGTCTGTATGAAAGTGATAATCCTTTAACCAATACACCGCATTTTATAAGTTCTAAATCTAGGTCAAGGTCACCAAAGAATGTTTTTAAAAAAGATAAAATATCAGTACTTGGAGTTAATACTGATATTTTATCTTTTTTTTTTTGTCATCCGTTTGAATTTAAAAAAAGCAACACAGCATTATATAAACTAATATACTGCTGTGTTGTTGTGTTTTTATTTCTTTTTTATAGTTTTCTTTTTAATTTTCTTTATTAAACAAACATCTTACAATACAATAAGCTTAAGTCTAACATTGATGACTAGAAATACAAACAGAGAAATACAAATAGAGACATTATGTACAATGATGCGTGATGTGCAGAGTGAGTTCCGTCGAGTTGTTGCCGCTTACGCCGTGTGATACCAAATACAACGTCCCCGGTTGAATATCTCGCAAGTCTTCATTTTGTAGCAGTTGAACAAATCGTTTTGGAAGAAATACTTGAAACTTCGGCTCATCTCCTGGAGTCATAGGTCCTTCGCACAATGATACTAGAATTGCTTCTCCATGTGTGGTTTCCACTTTCTTGATGCTATGAATAATGTAGTGTTTTTGTTCTTTTAGTTCTGAACATTTTTTAGTTAGCAGAAGGTTGGATTTTGAGTGAGTGTTGAATTGATCAACCAGTGTTTGTAGAAATTGTTGTGATGCCATCTTCGACAGTGGTGGTGATGTTGCCTCTTCGGAGTCTCGAATAATACTCGTGCTGGAGCGGTGTTGTCTCCTCGTATTTATAGGCCCCGCTACCCCCACCACATTTCTGTTCTCCGCTACCTCCACCACATTCCTGCGTTTGTTTCAAGTAAGCAGCCAAACGATATGCGTTGTACAATGCACAGTTTGTTTGACCGTGTTTAAGATCTTTTGCAGCGACACAAATATTACCGAGATTAATGTTGAAGTCCTTACTGATAGTTATATCGAAAACATCACCGTGCGTGTACTTTTGTATCCAGTTCTTTTTTTCTAATCCTCTTGTGTATATATGCGAATATTGTTTGCAAAAGTTAAACATAATACTGTGCAGATTACTGTAGCTTATAAATCCTTCATACCAGTGTATGTGATGAAAGTATTTTTTTATCCATTTGTTAGTACTTTTTGTTTTAGCGTTAAGTTTGTTAAAAGAAAAAGGAGCTTCAAACGTGAATGGGTAGGCTACAAATGTAAGCAAGTCTAAAATTACTAATTCCTTGATAATAAACCTATCATCATTATTTCGAAATGCTTGAAATTCTATTACGCAAGGCTTTACATCCACTTCTTCATCTCCTCCGCTCATCATGGCACCTGACGATCAACTAAACTGTTTTCCACACCACGGTAGGTTAAATACCAGGCCGTACAGTTGCAGGCGCGTTGGTGTATATTTAACGTGGGCACCGTCCCCAATAGGCCTACCCCACGTATGTTCTTCTTTATTAAGTTAAACTTTAGTCTTTTTTAACTTCTTCTTCTTCTTCTTCTTGTGTTTCGTTTTCTTCTTCTTGATTTTTTGTTTCTTCTCCCTGTGTTGTTTCTTCTGTAACCTCTGTAGCGATTTCTACAAGTGGTTCAAAATCCTTTAACTTTCTCCACATGCAAACTTCATGAGGTATTCTATTAAAAATAGATGTATCCACAGGTCCGTACACGATGGTGCTATCAGGTTGTTTTTCCAAAGTATCGTGCAAATATTCTTTAATAATAGCGCTTGCAAATACCAACTGTCTCATGTACCATGTAATAGGTTCTGTTGCGTAGTTTAAAACGTAGAATTCTTCACGTGACAGTAGAATCTTATTTTCATGTTGAGTCAAGTCTCTAATTCGCACTTGTAGTTGTCCGCGATGTTTAACAATATCTATTTCATTGTCACAATCCAAAAGTCGAATATGTGTTTTCCTTCCACACAAACTGTTAGTTAAATAACATTCTATTAAATGTACATGTTTCAAAAATGACTCCCAAGCATTTTGCGAAAATAAAACCTTTTTTGTTCCATGGTGTAGTATTACTGTAGGGGAATAATCCAATGATTTCATCAATCCAACTGATACACTTTTACTGATGCATGCTGAGATGGGGTAAAAGATTCGCAAAAAAACTTCAGTTAAAATGTGAGGAGGAATATTTTCTTCAACTTTCTTCTTCCTCTTTGATACTACCTTTGATGGATCTGCATTACTTTCCTCCTCTCTATCTCTTTTACCAAACTTTAAAAATGCAGTTATTTCCTTAATGATTTCTGCTTCGGTATTATCATGTTCCAATAACGGTGCTACCTCTGCATTACCTTGTACAACAGATGGAGAACTCATTTTGTAGAAGACGTTACCCATGCGACGATAGGCGATCAACTGAAGACCCGCATTGTTGCTCCGCTATTTATAGGTTAGCGACAGTGGCGGTGCCGGTGGTGGTACAACGTTTTACAATACTGTCTTTACAATACCGGTCAACGGTGTGTATGTAACAATTTTATCGTGCAAAATTAAACAATACGCAGATGTATTTGCAGGTACGTTTTCTTGAAATTCCATTTCTATTTTTATATCAACACTAGACGATTTTACAGATTCATTTTGTTTGGAGCAATCAATTACAACAATCGGAGCTTTCGATTCAAACTGTACGGGAGATAGTAGAGGTGTGTTTGTTTTGCCGTAGTATGAATTTTGGAACCTAGCGTACATATCGTATAAAACACTGTACCTTTTTTTATCAAAAGAAATATTAAAGTTGTCGTAGGGAAAGAATTGTGAATTCAGGAACACTTTACAGTTTGTTAATTTACAATGGTCAAATTCACCAGCATTTTCAGTTAATATACTTTTTTTCTTCGTTTGTAATCCAAAGATTACATATCTCGCTTTTTCCAAATGAGTAGAAGTTTTTACAGTCCATGTATGCCGTTGTGTTGTAGGTAAAACGGGGTATTCATGAAACTCCCAGCTTCTGAATGGCATTACAATGTCTCGATCTGATTTTAACTTTCTTAATAATGTAATCCTATGTTCATCATTTAGTCGCACATGTGGTACTCTCCAAACAATCTTGTCTAATGTTAATTTCCAGTCTAAATTGGCATCAGTTGTTCCAGCAGCTGCTTTAATTATATCATTATCGTTTGATGATCTTAATAAAACTGGATGATTTTATATGTATTCTTACAGTAATAGCTTCTCCTCTAAAGTCAATAAGGTTTCCGTCTTGATCCACTATGTTCAGCATGTTTTAAGAAGCGAGATTAGTAAATGGTAAAACAAAACATTGACAGTCTATAGTTAGATATAATCCTTATAACATCTGTTTATTTTATTTAATAGAATTAAGAAAAACGCATGTGACATAAACTAAATAAAACTCTCCTCCATATGAAAAAAAAAAACATGGGGACTTGGAAGTCCCGTGCGGCAGAGCCCTGAGGTCTAAATCGAAAATCTAAAGAATGTGACGTTTGTCGTCATTAGAGGAAAGTGTTTTTTTTTAACTTCTGTTAGGCTGTTCAGCTGCCAGTTTGCACATCTGTACACCTAGACGCGTGTGGGGTGTATAATACGTGGGGGGTAAAAGTCTTCTTGTTTACAAAGTTCACATGCAGCGTATTAATGATATAGACAGTACCTGGAGGTACAAGCTTTGCTCGGGGAAGGACAGTCAGTTTCTTTATATGACTAGGAGTCTCTTTGATTATAGTGTTGGATACGACATAACCATTCTAATGTAATCTACATTCAATCATTTCAGTTTAATTTAGTCTCTGCTATCCCTATGAACAATAATATTGAACAAATAAATGTTAATTCCTAAGGGTTTTTATAAATCGGTTTAGTGTAGAGCGCGGTATTTCTAAAGGCTGCTTACCAAGGGAACAAATGCAATTACCATAGTTAAACACTAGTAACTGGATTGGGGGGGGGGGTCGAGCTTTGATCGGGGGAGGGGTAACATTTCACCACTTTCCCCCCACTGATTACCAGATTTGTATAGCTCAAAAAATATCCCTTTGAACTGTTTTGGGTATGGCCACTCTACATATGCAATCTTCACTCAACAGTTTTAGTTACTGCTCTCAGGAAACCACGTGTTAACAATTATAAACAGCACGTGTATTACTTTGACAGGTCCCTGGCAACGAGGTGACCCTGGTTGATTATGAACAACTGTTACAATTATTTTGTTTTGATTTTAAACTCAATAATCCCAATGTAAATTTGTTTAACTTTCCATTTTCGTTGTTTTCCATTATTTTATATTTGCTGGGGATGATACCAGTCTGAACTTATTTTTATCCAAGAAATAAGCTATTTTCAACATTTGAAGGGAAATCTTTGGTGCCGTTTTTTGAGAGATCTCTTTGGTTCTGTCGGCCTTTAACTACTGATTTCCGGTTAATGGTGACAGTATATCGCAAGGAGCGCAGTAAGATTTATTTATGGGCTCCAAAAAAGACAGCTCATCCTTTTATACAGAGAGAATGCTGATTTGATTGGACCTCTAGAATTCGAAGTTTGTTGCTGTAATCCGAAACTTTCCCTCTCAAGTTCGAAGTCAACCTCTACAATACGACCTGTTAACCTCTATAATTCAAACTCTTGATATTTAAAACTTCCTTTAATTCGAAATAAATTGGCTGTCCCTGAGTTTCGATTGTTTTGACCTCAGAAAAAAGTACCTGAAGTTTTGGTAGAGAGTTTGAGAATATCCTGTATAATTACATGACGTGGATCTGGGTAATAAGCATCACAAATACATTTCAAATCATTGTAAACAAAAGTAGAGGGTTCGCGAAGCAATAGAAGCTTTCCCAAGGGTTAAGGCTTTATGTATCAAGGAGCAAGTCTGTATATTGCAAGAAACAGTCTTTGGGTAGTATAAACATATTCAAATTGTAGAGGCTACATTATGCGTTAAAACACTTCAAATTATTGGTATATTTTTTTAAATATTAGAGGTTTTCTGAAGGGAACAGACAAAAGTTATTAATAATAGAGGTTTTAGAATTATCGAAACATGGTATGTGGCTTTGCGTAGTACTGGTATATTGATATTTGCACACTAAATGGATTTTTTGTCGATTATCCCCGTTGCAGCAAACCTGCATACTCGGCCCCCATATTATTCATATGGAGAATAAGTCAAGTTTTATATCTCCCTTAGTTATGAACCTAAATTAATAAAACTTGGTATGTAGCTTCACCTGGTTGAGTTATATTGATAATTGCAAAAATACACATTTTTATCTTCCTCGTTTCAGCAAACCTGCGTACTCAGCTCTAATGTTATTCTTATGGAGAATAAATAAAATGCTATATATCACTTAATTATAAATGTATTTTTGTGAAACTTGGTAAGTAGCTCTATGTAGTAGTGAGACACATATATATGCATTGAAAATTCGCTGAGTACCCAGGTTTGCTGCGACGGGGGTATTTTTAAATATCTGTGTTAGTGTTCTTATTTTTGCATAACTAATCATATCCATTCTTGGAAAATGTGTTGTCAAACCCAGTTTAAAGTACCCATTTTATACGTGATAAGATATTTTATTTGATTTCTCAGTTATTTTGGAGGGTAATCTGAGTCAAACCACCCTCCACCAAGCAAGTTAAAGGTTTCACTTTTACTACTCATACAAAACCCTACTTAAAATGGAGTGATGACCTTTCAAACATCTAAGTTAGTAACATTTGTTAAAGCACCCGGGAGACCGAGCTTTGCACGAAAAGCCAGTCTTTTCAAAATGCATTGACTACTTTTATTCACGGTTTAGGAACCATTGCACCGGAGAGGTCCTAAGCGAGCATATTTTCTTTGTTTATTTGCTCGTTTATTTTCATTTTGGGCATGTCGCTTTATGTTCAATATTCATTTTTAATGGTTCTAGAGGTCTAGTGAGGTCATTAAGACAGACAGAAAACGAAACGTTTTATCAGATATTTTAGCAGAGAAATAACTTATAGTTCTATTGCCACGCAAGAGTTACTGTGACAGCTCACTGATTGTTTTTCACAAGCTCTAATGATTTGTAGAGCTGAACTGATTGGTATCAGCAAATGTCAAGTTTTCAGTAAAATTATCTGAGGAAAATCCAAAAACCTTTTTCCCATAAGATCAACATGGACAATTTTATGAACGCGTTTTTTTTACTTTTCTCTACAACTACTAAACCTAGGTTAATGATTCAAGATACTAAATTATTTGTTTTTTAAGATCTATAAAATGGCTATAACCAAAATTGAGTTTTTTTTTAAATTTTAGGGGGAAAAACTGATTTTTGGAAAATTTAAAACCCCCATAAAACCCCCTTCTCATAGTCCGATCAATCTGGTTTTCGAACTTAAAGTCTTAAATGTTACTCTACACATTTGGGCCAAACTTCATCAAAATCGGGCGTTTCTTTCAATAGTTATCGCGGTAACGGACATATATATAAATTTATATATGCTTATATATAAATTTGAACGAATAGTGTTTTTGGCATCTGGGGACCTCAAAACAAATAGTTATCATGGTCTCGGGCTTAAGTCTTATCATTCCACCTATGGTAATAGCTTCTTCCCTATAGGGGAAATTCGCTAAAAGTATATTTTGACTTGTAATTTTCGGTCTAACTTTTTAAAGGGGCAGAAATTAACAGCCAAAAATCAACCTTATTAAAATTATACTACTTTTAATATGCTTTACAATAATACCAGGCATTAGTGAGGGAAAATGTATTACTAATGCCAACAAGTTAAATAAACTGTTAATGAACACTCAATGTGGTTTGTCCGATAAGAGATATGTTCAGCGCAATTTAATTATAACTAGAGACCGCCATTAGTCGAAATTTGCCTACTATCCAGAACAAAAAGCTGCACAGTTCCATAAACAACCATTCCATTAAATCTGTCCTCCTCCTTGACAACCGCCCCCCTCCCGATAAATGGTATTTATAGAAAACATATGTCGCACGACGCGCGCGCGCGCTACGAGTCACACTTACTCAGCAGACAGACAGACAGACAGACAGAGAGAAACCACCTCTTCTTTATAATGTTGTAGATAGTTACGAATATAGTATAATATTATAATTAGTAAAGTACCCAAATGGAATTTTCTTTCTAGGCAGCCAAATTAATTTACATATAAATGAAATAAATGAATTCTTTGAGTATATGGGTTTACACTGTTATATTGACAACCTGGTTGATTTTTATTGTATGAACAAACGTCCCAGAATATACAGTATACTCGCTTTGCTCGGTCTTCTACACTTGCACTGCACTTATAAATTTGTTAAGTGACTTTTTTTAGGCTAAGGATAAACATAAATGTAGCACACTCGTCCTTCTTGATTATTCTCATACTCTTAATTCAATATGTCACAAACTGCTAATAATAAAACGTAAAAACTTTGTTTGTTATGATACATCTCTAGACTCGAGCATATCGTACTTGAATGATTGATCACAAGTAACTAAAATTGCAAATGAAGGGTCGAATTCCCTCCAAAAAGGAAGAGAAGTTCCACAATGAACTGCCTTGGGCCAATTTTATTTAACCTGTACCTAGCTGACATAATAAATGCAGTCAATTACAGTTCCATCCATCTTTATATTATGTCTATGATTGCCAACTGCTGTATTCTTACGATAAGAACTCAATTACGTTAAGAATGTAATGCATTTAATAAACAAAGATGTTGACTCATTGGCTAAGCGGTCTGAAGCTGAACATAAATAATGTTCTGTTTACATATTGCGCCTCCTGAAATTTTTAGTTAAATTAAAAAGGGAGTTTGCGCAGTGAACTGAAATAAATTGAATTGGAACTTTGAACTTAAATTATGTAAGCGAAGTATAGTTTATATCAGATGCTTTCACTTTAGCCTTCGCATTTAATCATCAACGTAACACACCTCCCTCCTATTTGCGTTACGTCCAATTGTAATTATGTCTTTAATAATTTGTGTCACAAACAAATCAAACTTTAGGAAGTATAATGTCTCTCATCGTTGTTTAGAAACAGTTGTTGATTCAGCTTTATAACAAAACTACAAAACTGCCTAAATCGAAAACAACTACAATTCAAGCAATGAACTGTTATAATGCCTACCCTGTCGCTGTAGATCAATCCATAAGTAATTTACCAGTAATAATTTCCGAGACTAAGGAAAATCAGCTACTTCTGGTTCCATTATCAGTAATAAACACAATTATTTGATTTATTTAGAACGTATAAATCTGAATTTTAACTACAACTTAAATTTCCTAACACTTGAATGCAGTATTATATTAATACAGTTGCTTGTTACATGCAAATCTCAATCCAAAGGTTTAAGATTAAATTATAATAGTTGTTTGCTTTGTTTACAGAACAACTAATAATTAGTTGCGAACTAATAATTGAGTATTAGGTATGATTTGAAACTCCAACAGATTAATAATACAATCTTTAATGTCATTCTGAGTTTTCCAATCAAATTGGAGTTTTCGTGGTGTAGTGAATTTTGTCAATAGATTTTAGAGGCTCAAAAACCATAAGTGTAAGCAAAATCCCTCCGTGGGATCCCGAGATACATTTTGCAGACATACACTGTTTGTTTAAAAGTATGGAATTAAGAACTATGTATGTCTAAATTAATTGTAATAACTATGTACAGGATTAGCGAATAAGTTGCAGAGATATTCAAAGTGCTAAACACGGTAAGTTGTCCAATGTTATCCTTATGGAGAATAAATAAAATGTTATATCTCGATTATTTATGAATGTATATTGATGAAACATGGTATGTGGCTTCGCGTAGTACTGGTATATTGATATTTGCACACTAAATGGATTTTTTGTCGATTATCCCCGTTGCAGCAAACCTGCAAACTCGGCCCCCATATTATTCATATGGAGAATAAGTCAAGTTTTATATCTCCTTTAGTTATGAACCTAAATTAATAAAACTTGGTATGTAGCTTCACCGGGTTGAGTTATATTGATAATTGCAAAAATACACATTTTTATATTCCTCGTTGCAGTAAACCTGCGTACTCAGCTCTAATGTTATTCTTATGGAGAATAAATAAAATGCTATATATCACTTATTTATAAATGTATTTTTGTGAAACTTGGTAAGTAGCTCTATGTAGTAGTGAGACACAAATATATGCATTGAAAATTCGCTGAGTACCCAGGTTTGCTGCCTCATCGTTGTTTACAAACAGTTGTTGATTCAGCTTTATAACAAAACTACAAAACTGCCTAAATCGAAAACAACTACAATTCAAGCAATGAACTGTTATAATGTCTACCCTGTAGCTGTAGATCAATCCATAAGTAATTTATCAGTAATAATTTCCGAGACTAAGGAAAATCAGCTACTTCTGGTTCCATTATCAGTAATAAACACAATTATTTGATTTATTTAGAACGTATAAATCTGAATTTTAACTACAACTTAAATTTCCTAACACTTGAATGCAGTATTATATTAATACAGTTGCTTGTTACATGCAAATCTCAATCCAAAGGTTTAAGATTAAATTATAATAGTTGTTTGCTTTGTTTACAGAACAACTAATAATTAGTTGCGAACTAATAATTGAGTATTAGGTATGATTTGAAACTCCAACAGATTAATAATACAATCTTTAATGTCATTCTGAGTTTTCCAATCAAATTGGAGTTTTCGTGGTGTAGTGAATTTTGTCAATAGATTTTAGAGGCTCAAAAACCATAAGTGTAAGCAAAATCCCTCCGTGGGATCCCGAGATACATTTTGCAGACATACACTGTTTGTTTAAAAGTATGGAATTAAGAACTATGTATGTCTAAATTAATTGTAATAACTATGTACAGGATTAGCGAATAAGTTGCAGAGATATTCAAAGTGCTAAACACGGTAAGTTGTCCAATGTTATCCTTATGGAGAATAAATAAAATGTTATATCTCGATTATTTATGAATGTATATTGATGAAACATGGTATGTGGCTTCGCGTAGTACTGGTATATTGATATTTGCACACTAAATGGATTTTTTGTCGATTATCCCCGTTGCAGCAAACCTGCAAACTCGGCCCCCATATTATTCATATGGAGAATAAGTCAAGTTTTATATCTCCTTTAGTTATGAACCTAAATTAATAAAACTTGGTATGTAGCTTCACCGGGTTGAGTTATATTGATAATTGCAAAAATAAACATTTTTATATTCCTCGTTGCAGTAAACCTGCGTACTCAGCTCTAATGTTATTCTTATGGAGAATAAATAAAATGCTATATATCACTTATTTATAAATGTATTTTTGTGAAACTTGGTAAGTAGCTCTATGTAGTAGTGAGACACAAATATATGCATTGAAAATTCGCTGAGTACCCAGGTTTGCTGCCTCATCGTTGTTTACAAACAGTTGTTGATTCAGCTTTATAACAAAACTACAAAACTGCCTAAATCGAAAACAACTACAATTCAAGCAATGAACTGTTATAATGTCTACCCTGTAGCTGTAGATCAATCCATAAGTAATTTATCAGTAATAATTTCCGAGACTAAGGAAAATCAGCTACTTCTGGTTCCATTATCAGTAATAAACACAATTATTTGATTTATTTAGAACGTATAAATCTGAATTTTAACTACAACTTAAATTTCCTAACACTTGAATGCAGTATTATATTAATACAGTTGCTTGTTACATGCAAATCTCAATCCAAAGGTTTAAGATTAAATTATAATAGTTGTTTGCTTTGTTTACAGAACAACTAATAATTAGTTGCGAACTAATAATTGAGTATTAGGTATGATTTGAAACTCCAACAGATTAATAATACAATCTTTAATGTCATTCTGAGTTTTCCAATCAAATTGGAGTTTTCGTGGTGTAGTGAATTTTGTCAATAGATTTTAGAGGCTCAAAAACCATAAGTGTAAGCAAAATCCCTCCGTGGGATCCCGAGATACATTTTGCAGACATACACTGTTTGTTTAAAAGTATGGAATTAAGAACTATGTATGTCTAAATTAATTGTAATAACTATGTACAGGATTAGCGAATAAGGGGGATTTGTTCCCAAAGGGAGTCTCTGACAGCTGTAGTCAAGCTCCAACATCAAAAGTAACACATGTTATGCCCCGCCACTTTTTGTCCGTCTACTTGGCCGCCCGAGTTGGCTGGCAACGTCTCGTTTCGAATTGAAATTGTTTCCAAACTGCTACTCAGTTGATTACTACAAAAACAAAATTATTAATATTGTATATTAGTATAAGAAAGACTGTATAGAGAATCTGTTTTCTTGTTTCTAATTTATCATTTTACTATAGACGGCATTGAAATTGAAAATTATGCTTTAACTTCGTTGTTTTTAAGTGGTGAATTTTATTTGTTTCTGTCTCCCGTGATATGTAATTACTTAAACCAGCCGTCCCGTTCGCCCCACGGTGATTTTGTGGACAACAATCATTTTGGTGTTTTAAGTGTTGTCCAACCGTTGCAGAGATATTCAAAGTGCTAAACACGGTAAGTTGTCCAATGTTATCCTTATGGAGAATAAATAAAATGTTATATCTCGATTATTTATGAATGTATATTGATGAAACATGGTATGTGGCTTCGCGTAGTACTGGTATATTGATATTTGCACACTAAATGGATTTTTTGTCGATTATCCCCGTTGCAGCAAACCTGCAAACTCGGCCCCCATATTATTCATATGGAGAATAAGTCAAGTTTTATATCTCCTTTAGTTATGAACCTAAATTAATAAAACTTGGTATGTAGCTTCACCGGGTTGAGTTATATTGATAATTGCAAAAATACACATTTTTATATTCCTCGTTGCAGTAAACCTGCGTACTCAGCTCTAATGTTATTCTTATGGAGAATAAATAAAATGCTATATATCACTTATTTATAAATGTATTTTTGTGAAACTTGGTAAGTAGCTCTATGTAGTAGTGAGACACAAATATATGCATTGAAAATTCGCTGAGTACCCAGGTTTGCTGCGACGGGGGTATTTTTAAATATCTGTGTTAGTGTTCTTATTTTTGCATAACTAATCATATCCATTCTTGGAAAATGTGTTGTCAAACCCAGTCTAAAGTACCCATTTTATACGTGATAAGATATTTTATTTGATTTCTCAGTTATTTTGGAGGGTAATCTGAGTCAAACCACCCTCCACCAAGCAAGTTAAAGGTTTCAATTTTACTACTCATACAAAACCCTACTTAAAATGGAGTGATGACCTTTCAAACATCTAAGTTAGTAACATTTGTTAAAGCACCCAGCTCAAACAAAAATGAATGTCCATAATGAATACATGGGAACTTTGAATCCCCGTGGGGCATAGCCCTATAGTATTTTCACAACATTAATATGTCTATATGTTACTCAGGGCTAGAAAGTACCTCTTTGCAAAATTTTAGCAGTCATCAGTATCAGTTTGTGAACAGCACACAAAACTATCATAGTTTTTATAAATAATTCGCGTGGCGAAGCCTGCGGGTAACATTAGAAATAAAATATTTAAATAACATAAGACAATTAAAAAAAAAATTAAAACAATACCTTATCGTTAAATGTTCATACAAAATGAAGATAATTAAATGAAAATATAATATAAATTTAAAATCAAAATGTTGTGGCTTCAAGATTGGATGAAGATTATTTTGTAAGATTCAAGGAATTAAATAATCTAAATTCTATGAGTTATTATTAGCATTACATACTCTATCAATTTAATTATGGCAATTAAGATGTTTACCAATAAAGAAATAAATGTAAGATATAGTTTTTTTTTACATAACAGTGGTTACAGCGATAACCCAAGCCCAACAATTGACTAGAGCACCTTATCGTTAATCCTATACTCTAATATGAGTAAGGTTTGCATGCTGGCTTGATTGCCACTCTGATCTCAAAAACGGCTAGCAATTTTTAATTTGAATATCATCCAGAGATTCTGTTAAACTAATATAACAAAAATTTTAATCTCCGGCATATATAATTTTTTTTTAGAGAAAGTTAGTTGAATGGAAAGGGAAGTTAAAATCGTTGGGGTCGAATCTAGGATGTGAAAACCATTTTCTTATTATTTTCTTTTGTCCTCATATAATCGTGCTCTCAGATTTTTTCTTCAATGATTGTCATATTGCATGTCTTACTGTTAAAATACTGCCATTACTTGTCATTCCATCCTTTTGTTGGTTGGTTGTTTAAACCACATATCAGTAACACCATATTGATCACTATACTCTTGGCAACAATATTTTCAAAATATGCATCATATTTTTCCACACTTGCCACATCAAATCAATATTATATTGCATTCATTCCGTCATCGTATTAGCACATTATTGTTACATAATACGTTTTTGTTATATTATTGCATATTTATCCAGATTATACATATTGTTTCTACTTATATACAAAAATTCTACTCTATTTAAGTTACTTGACGTTCTCGTTCATTGTGCAACAATACAGTAATTGTTTACATTCACATATAATACTTTTTAACGGCATTGACCGTGAAGTAATACTTCACAACTTCCCCCAACTGATTATCAGATTATATAGCTCAATTGCCTCTTTTCTGCATGTTTCAGGTAACTCCAGTTGTTATTTAAAGCTCAATATCCCTTTGAACTATTTCGGATATGACCACTCTATATGTGCAATCTTCACTCAACAGCTTTGTCATTGCTCTCAGGAAACCACATGTTAACAATTATAAACTTCACGTTGTAGAGTATAGTAAAGCAGACGTGTTTCCTACCCTTCTGTGGTAAAAAGTAATCAGATGACTAAATGCTCATTAGAACATAAATATGGTCCATTCTGTGGTAAAAGGCTGCATAACCCGATTTACTTTGGAGAAGTGCCGGGCCAAGGGGCATAACCGTAATGGCGTACAATGATTTAAAACAGCCTAAAAACCTTTTCTCATTCACACAAAAATGGGAAAACATTTTTATACCACTCAAGTATAGTACTTTTTTGTGAAATGCGGAACAAATTTGGTTCATAAACAGGCAGACAAATAAAAAGATTTGAATACAAATTTAAATGTTGCATACAACATTTCACTGCTCAAAGCGATGTATAAACAAAACTTATCCTATGCTCTAAATTAGTAAACAAATATCAACATTGGGCTTATGGAGTTTAAAATCAAAACAAAAGAATTGTAGCAGCTGTACATAATCAACCATGGAACTGTCAAAGTAATACTCAGGTATACCAAACCATATAAGTTTAACGGCAGGGCTGTTACATTCTATTTCAAATATCCAAATTAATATGGCGTCTTCAGAGTTACGCTTCGTTCCTTTTAAAGTTCTGTTGAACCTTTCCTTAGTATAATATTTGTTTAATGCTTGATTTAGGTCAAGGTCGAACTAATTATTTGTCAAGAGGGGAACAACACAGAAAGTGGATTCAATCTTATCCACAGCTTGCATTGACCCCCTTCTTGTTTTGGTAATAATAATATTTTATTTGTAACGAATTTGTTAAGTTTAACTGCCAGTAAAAAAAACTCTGAACATAGGCTATAAACCAGATCATCGAATTTCCTTATTATCATTTTTTTTTCTTTTAAATAATTTTCTGTAATAACAAATGTATTTAGTGAATTACTTAAATCTAACTAATAAAGAAACTCGAAACACAGGCTATAAACATGATTAATGAATTCCCTTATTAGCTTTCATCCTTTTAGAAAATCTATGTAGTAGAATAATGTTTAACTAATAAATAGATGCAACAGTTTGATATTTATACTTTCCAATTGCCTTTTCCAGCGGTAAAAGAATTAACAAGTTGTATTTATATTTAACAAGTTATCGTGATTAGTTTTAGTGATGAGTATTTCTTGTTTTATTAATGACTTATTATGTGATGTAATGACTAGTAACTATGTTCCGAAGCATCACTTATATACCCGCTTACCTCCACCATTTGAATCAAATGATTGACTTAATGTAACATTTAAAAGTTTAAATATTTAGGTCAAGGTCATTGTAATATGTTAAAAAAAGTGTGGACCACCTATTTTCATTCTGCAGCATATGCTGTAAAATTTTAATAGGTTGTCCACACTTTTTTTATTTTTAAACTTAATTTTGAACTTCGCTTAATCACCCTGCCATGGCTTGGGAATGGCTAAAATATCTTCAAAGCATGTTGTTTTACTAAACACTCTTCGAACATATTTCCCGGGGTTAGGCGTTATTTACAAGTGATTTAAGTCCTCGTTAAAGGAAAGAAACACATACGCAAATAACACCCCCTCCCCCTTTAGGTGAAGGTTAGTATTAAACAAACAGGAATTTAATTTTTAGCAAAATCTAACATCACTCTCAATAACTCCCTACTTATGTTTAATTTTTCAAATACTTAACCCCCCCCCCCCCTTAGGTGAAGATTGGTACTAAAACAAAACAAAAATTTAATTTTTTAACAAAAATCTAACATCACTCCCAATTAATCTCTACTTTTTCCAAAATATTTAATATTTTTATGAACAAAATATATTTCTATATTGTCTTACTATGACATAATATGGCCACTATATGTATGGTAGAAAACAATATAGAAACATTTTAAATAATTAAGAGCCGGCTTCAATAATTTTAACACTTTCCGGCGGGGTAAGCGCATGAGTTTTAACGAAATACACGTTATATGTTGGTAACAAAAACCTAACTTAATGGTTATTACCAACAAAATACCTTGTATATATACCTCAATAAAGGGGTTCAACAAGGTATTTTTCCCCGCTTTCAATACTTTTAACAGTTTCCGGCGGGGATACACGTTATATATACCTGGACGGTTTCAAACGTGTTTTGCTTTATTTACCTCACTTAAGGGATATAAGCATTTTAGTGACATTGACCTCAATAAAGGGTTGTACACTAAGTATATAGCTTCGATATTTTAGGCCTCACTAAAGGGATTCAATCGAGCTATCAGTAGATTCCCATCGTGGATTGTGGTGATGTTTTCCTGGACATCGGATCATCTGTTGGACTCCCTGAACGATCGAGTCATCTCCCTGGACCATCGAGTCATCTCCCTGGACCATCGAGTCATCTCCCTGGACCATCGGGTCATCTGATTGTAGAACTCCCCACTCGTACTCCTCCTGCGGCTGATACCTGGACGTGTTTTGCTTTATAGACCTCACTTAAGGGTTTCAAGCGTTGTTTTGCTTTATAGGCCTCACTTAAGGGACTCAAGCGTTTTAGTGACATTGACCTCAATGGGTTGTACACTAAATATGTTTAAGAATAGCTTCGATATTTTTTACCTCACCAAAGGGTTTCAATCGAGCTAGGTGTTTAATATTAGTTGATTAGTAGCTAAATAAAATAATGCAAACATATCATGCTATGTTAATAATCATAAGTAACGCATACATGCCATGCACTCTCTACTGATGCCCACGAGCAAATGCGAAGGTGTTGGAGTGATTTTTCCTTTTATAGACGGGGATTGTGGTGGGGGAAAACAACGCTGCAAACTTAAAAATTACTTCTGTTGCAAGTGTGCATTTAACGCGTGATAAGCTTCAGTCAACGCGATATAATTCAAAACTGAGGTTCTACAAGAGATTAATAATTTGTTCAATATACCTCGGAGGTTTCAAACCAATTATTTAGTTAATATTAGTTTTGAGAACCGCGCAACGAACGAGCTCTGACTGAGGTTTCATTGAGAGTGACAGTGTGGATTACCGGCGCGCTACAGCCGCCTCCCCTCCTCGATAAATGCTATTAATAGCTAACATTTACTGCATTGGCGCGCTCACGACAGATTATTCTTCGACACGCCTTAACTCCTATTAAAGCGTTATATTATAACTTGCGGATTGTTTTAATACAGAAATTTGTAAAATATATTATAGTGACATCCAGCAGGCAAAATTCACTTCTCATTAACATTATTGTTTTTAAGTGATGTTTTAAATGATTGCAACATCCTTTAGTTTCAGCTAAACTTAATAATTAGGTGTTTGGGTGAAATGACATTTTTTGGAAGTATGTTTTAAACAAATATATCGCGATTAACAGTTTAGGAATATATATATAGATGGTTCGGCAATTTATGCGTAAATGCATCGCGTCGCTGTGAGCGACGCTATGACACTCATAGGGTTTAAAAAATAATTATGAAAATTATTAAAAGACACCTTTTTCACAGTTGTGAATAACAAAATATAAACTAAAATCATATCTTTACAGTCTCTTTATTATAAGGATCAAATTTAAATGCAGACTGTTATCAGCTGTTTGTAAATACATTAGCTTTCTGTGAAATTGTTGTTTTGTTTATTTTAGTGGTTTGTTTACCATTGTACGTGAATGAAATGCCACGTTTACGGAGAGGAGGTGCAAATCTCGGTCGACGCACCGTAAATGCATCCCGGTACCATCGACAGGAGACTGCACATGAAACTGATTAGGAGTATGCTGAAACTGAATAATGTTGCAAAAATTTAAACCATCACTTCAAAACAATAATGTTATTGATAAGTGAATTTTGCCTCGTAGATGTCACTACCATATATTTTACAAATGTCTGTATTAAAACAATCCACAAGTTATAACATATAACGCTTTAATAGGACTTAAGGCGACGGTGTATAAGTTTAGTGCACCACATTAAAACTAGGCATACAATGCAGTTGTCTGCTTGCAATATTGAGCGGAGCGAGTATTTATTTTGCATTTTTGATACGCGAGGGCTTCCAAATTATGCCTAAACGATATGATATATTTTGGAAGTTTGTTTTAAACAAATATATAGCGATTAACAGTTTTAGAATATATATATATATATATATATATATATATAGTCTATATATATATATATAGAAAGAGAGAGAGAGAGATTGAAACGACTAATCTAAAGAGATTGAGAGATTGAGAGATTGTTTCAAACTGATACTTTAAATATTAAAAATCAATAGTTTAATCTTAAACAATCCTGTAACAAATAATGAATATATAGTTTCAAAGTATGTTAGATTTTGTTTTGTTTAAATAATTATGAAAATTGTTAAAAAACACACCATTGTCACAGTTGGGAATGACAAAATATGAACTAAAATCATATTTTTGCATTTGATATGTTTTAGATCAATATTTTCCGGGCTTAAGTATTAACTAATAAAGACCTAAACCTTAGTACAGGTAATATCTTTATTAGTTAATACCCCCTCGCCCTTCAGGTGCAGCTGTACTTTAATAATTAGGGTTTGGGTAAACAAATATTTTTGAAAATATCTTAACAAAATTATATAATGGATAGTTTTAGGTCAAATGGATTGATAACAGTATATAAATCATTCATAACGGTTTGTTTGGACTAATCTATTGTTTAAAGTTTTGGTTTTAGATGCTAAAGGTCAATAGTTTAAACACAAACACAACTGTTACAAATAATAAATATATACCGCTTCAGTAACATTTTTTATACTTCTTTCCATTCCATACGCGCTGTGACGTAATCACAAACAAGGCTCCATTTCCCGTTAGGACTTGGTCGTGTCATGTAGCCAGGTAATGGGACTTTATATAGTTTTCCCTTACTTTCTACAATCGGCATATTGTCTTCATATCGTAGTAATTTATACATGGCCGTAGGTTTCAATTTATATATGCGAATTTTTTGGATGTTTGCAGGTTTTTGGTTTTTACATGGTTTAGTTTTGCGAGCTTCTGTTTGGGTAACTGGTTTAGGCGGATCCTTCAATAGGTTTAGCAGAATGTTTTCAAGAGTTGCTAATTTTGCTTTTGTTTCGTCAAGGGTTTTACCCAATGTGGATACACACTGGGAACTTACTTCTTGTGGCCCAGAAGGGTTCACAGACGGTGTAGTTACTTCTTGAGAAGCGGATGGTTTCACCTTACTATTAACGGTAACCGGACCTGCAACTGATGTTTTCAATTTTTTTACTGTTTGACCAAAGTGGATACCGCACTGGTCGCGCCCTTTCAAACACCGTTTGTTACACATGAGACCTTTACTACTTCCTTTTATAAAACGGTGTTTACAGCGTCCAATATGTTGTTCCTGATGTGGGGATATAAGAATTGTGGTTTTCTGTATTTTGGGAGAGGGAACTTTCACTTCAGAATCATCATCTGAGAGCTCCAGACCCATTTCCAAGAGGATGTTTCTCTTTACAACATCGCCTACAACTGCCGTCACGGGTAACGGCGGCAATTTCCGCGAACCTGTCGCTCCAACTTCGATGGTCACCGGACGTGGCAAAGGTGCGATGATGGAGGGTTTAGTGGGTTTGCGTTCACAAACTGATACTGATGCCGACGCCATATTAATTTGGATATTTGAAATAGAATGTAACGGTATCACTAGAAGACAGAGTTTTTAACGAAGATATTAGAAGGAAGAATCAGTTAAATTAAACAACACTTTGATGCAAGATTCCTCGAATACTCCTTTGAACAGTCTGCTAAAAGAGATTGAAAGTTAGTTATATTATAACGATAAATAACACTTGGAGATACAAAAATACACGGAGACTTGATGGATCCAAAGTTAGTTATATGATGATAACACTTGTAGTTCTAAGCTAAAGAGGGATTGCAATTGGTTAAACAGATACAAAGATACACAGTAAAACACTAGACTCAATCTTGACAGGAGCTGCAGAGGTAAGCCTTAGACCAGGTTCTCATTCGATGCAGGAGGAGACTGGTATCGATGCATGTTTTTCCTGCGTTATATAGCAGATGTGTGCATAAAATAAACCTGAATGACTAGTCCGACAATCTTGTACGCGCGATGCGCAGCCGACAATTTATTTTTTGCAGTCTGCGGGGGACATTTCAAGAGGCAGCTCTGGTACGCGCGATGCGCAGCCATCAATTTATTTTTTGCAGTGTGCGGGGGACATTCCAAGAGCAAGCTGTCGCCGTGTCTAGCACGCGTTGAACCATCGTCAATTTTTGTTTTTTAGTCTGTAGGGGGACATCCAGCTCTTAACAATGATTTTTGCTCAACAAATAAGCATAACAGTCACTGTGATTTAAACTAATACATGTATTTATGTGATGCACCTTACGTAGCAAACAACTAGCTAAGAGTGTTTCAACGACAATTATTCTACGACGGAACCGCTGACAATCAGCTGAAAGCGTGGACCTTCTATCTTCATAGTCCAAAAAGTAGTAGGTAGTTGCTATTGGGCTACTAAAGGACACCTTTCTCATATTCCTGTAAAACTGTGACATTTTCATCCGAGGTTTTCAGCTACGATCCACACAGTCTAAGAGCTAAACCCTAACTAACACATATATTGAGGTTATTGTGCGATGTATAAACTTGGTGGGGGAAGGGCGGTTAGGCATCCTACATGCTTGTTGACACGTTATTAAACCTCCAGCTCTTGCCTAGTACACATGAACTCGCCAATCCAAGACATCAACTTGATCCTGAGGTATTTTAAAACATTTTAAATCGGAGCTACGATCCTCACAGTTTAAAAGCTAAACCATTACTAACGCATATACTGAGGTTATTGTGCGATGTAAAAACTTGGTGGGGGGAAGGACTGGTACCTATACTACATGATTGTATCACATCATTAGACCTCCAGCTCGTGCCTAGTACACATGGACTCACCAATCCAAGACACTACTGTTTCTTCCACATCTTCTTATATTAATGAGCAAGCTGACACAAATGAAAATACAACAACAACTTCTGATGCGGAAGCAATAATGCTATCCTTGATAGGTTTTAATTAATGGTAATTTTCGTACACAATTATGGAGGAGCGCATGAAGGGAACTTTTGCTATTATAACTAGACCTTTTGCTTTTCACTGACTTAGAAAATTAAATTGGAAACACCCGATCCAGATATTGTGCACTATATTTTAAGTTACACAGCAAACACCAAGAACTCTGAGCAAACGTCATTTGAGGAAACTTCAAAAACTACACAGAATTAAAATATTGTAAATGAAATGAGTAATACATAAAAGTTAAACCCAACTATCTTGCCCAGGTGTCACAGCGAATAACACATTATTCGATTTGTATTATTGTAAATAAATAAATAAAAATAAAAGTTAGAAATCTTGCACAGGTTTCATTTGATTGTTTTCATTCCATAAATATATCTATCTTGCACAAGTTTGATTCGATAGTTTTAAACTATCAAAATTATTTGATGCTAAACTTTTTAGCCAAAGTATGGCATGTGAGTACTCTGCTGGCTGCGGCTCAACAATACGAACAAGATGGTGCATTCAGAATTTAGATCCGACGAGGGAATTAGGAGCAATAGCGGAAAACCTTCAAAATATTGTTTTTTCGCTATTACTGCTATACCCTTAGTCGGATCTGAATTATGAATGCACCAACTTCTTCGTCTTGTTGAGACGCGTCAGCAGACTACCCACATGCCATACTTTGGGTAAAACGTTTAGCAACAAATAATTTTGATAGTTTGAAACCATCGAATCAAAACTTGTGCAAGATAGCTTTTTAAAAACTACTTCAGACGACCTTGACCTACTCCAAACATCCATGACGTCATTAATACGTCGCCAACTACGTCGCCAACTACGTCATTCCTACGTCATCAAAGTCACGTGACCGGAAGCTGTCAATCAAGTGAGCCAAAAGCCGCAAAATCCCACTACTCCCCCACCATGACGTCACGTGGACACCATCACGTGGACCCCCCCCGTGACGTCATCCCCCCCCATGACGTCACGTGGACACCATCACGTGGACCCCCCCCCGTGACGTCACCCCCCCCATCACGTGTTGTTTACTTTCCTTGTTTGTCACCGGTTTTTTCCCCATTACGGGATGTTTACTGCTCCTCCGCAAGCTAACGCTCATTCCACAAGCAGAAGTCATGTCGACGACATCTTATACTGTGTGGGATGACGCTAGCGTCACCCATTTAATTGACCAAATTAGGGTCCAGGTGGTTAACCGCCTAGTTATTATACGATGGGGCCTCCTCTGCCCTGATGGCCGCCACCATTTTCTACCAAGGAGGTACGTGGCCAACCAGCCAGGTCACTTGGAGGAGGTGGAACTGTGGCTGTTGAACATGGTGCATCATGGAGAAGTAGCACTCCTCCAGAAGAAGTCCTTCTCCCTCTTTTAGTTATAAGTATCATCTTTAATTTATAAGTTTTCATTCTTCATATTTTGTATAATATTCATGTATCATCTTAGATTTAAGTATCACTTTATTATGTATTAATAAAATAAAAAAAACAAAAAAAACAAAAAAAAAAAACAAAGTTTAAAAAACTATATGGTTGTGGACTTATCCACTGAGCAAGCCGAGGACCCCCCCCCCCCGACAACCCCCATGACACCCCCCCCCCGACAACCCCCCGACATCATCCTTGTTTTATTCTTCTATTTTATTTTATTTTTTATTTTTTGTTTTGTTTTTTTGTTTTTTTGTTTTTGGGGACAAAGGAGTCATTTATTATATTAAAAAACAACTTATAACTATAAAACTATTCTTCATTATTGGTATTGGCCGCACGCTCCTGTTCTTCCAAGCGGTCCAATTCCTCATCCAACTCACGCAGCCTGGCCATGTCGGCCATAAACCATCGCCAATGTGTTTCATGCTGCGGCTCAACCACCCACACTCGGTCGATGTCGTCCTGAAGCTCCTGTCGCTCCAGGTACACTTGTCGTGCAGTTCTTGGTGGTTGAGGGTCCTCAGATGAGTCGGAGTGAGGCGATGGAGGCGGTGATGGAGATGGAGATGGTGTGGGCTGAGGCGATGGAGGAGGAGGCCGCTGTAGCCCGCTGGGTCCAGGCTGAGGTGATGGAGGAGGCCGCTGCAGCCCGCTCGGTGCCGGCTCTAGACGCTCCATTTCCTCCAGCTCCCGTATTTGCTGGGCAAACGTTTGTTCTAGTCGAGCCTCTTGCTCCAACTCATCTACGAAATTTGCATTTTCAAGCGCAAACTCGTAGTCATAGTCCGTTATATCATCCTCCCACGGAGCAGCCATGCTAACGACTGAGTGAGAGCCTGTTTGTGTAGATTAATCGGACTTGTTATTGTTGGGGAACTTCCCTAGTAAACATATTAGGACCCCCCCCATTGACGTCAACCCCCCCCCCGTTGACGTCACCCTCCCCCCGTTGACGTCCCCCCCCTGTTTACCACACGCGCCTTTGTTTTAACCTTGTTTACTCCTCTCTTGTCTTCAGTTAACGGTCGAGAGTCGCGGCACCATGTCCTCTGACAGCAGCGACAGCGATACCGAGCGGGTTGAAGTGAGTTTTGGTGAGGAGGGAAAGACTGTGAAAGTTAGGCGATTGAGATACCAGTCTGCGTGGAGACCAGTGGAACCTCGGTACGAGTGGAGGAAGCGCGTTCGACGCATTGATAAGAAGTTTACGGCAGAATGCGTTCCGAGGATCCATTACGACTTGGAACAGTACGAGAGCGACCTATTGTGGAGAGCGGAGCGGTATAAGAACATTCATACTTTTCCGCGTGATGATTATGAGATGTGGGTGGTAGAGGAGGGCAGAAGGTACCTCGCGGAGGACTTTCAATTCGAGAAGGAGTACTGGGAATGGATCCGGTATGAACAGCAGTATTTGCTATTGGTGAACGATTGGAATAGATACGGGGAAGGGTTTGTGGTAAATCCGTTTTTGTAAAAATTTAAAAGAACTAAAATAAATATTGATTAAAGTAAATAGTTACACAAAGCTCTCCTCCACATGATGTCACCATCCCCGTTATACCTCGAGGCAAGCGCTTGTTTACTTGTGGTTTCCTATACACAGACTAATGCTATTTAATGAGCGGTGCCTAATGATCCTCCTCAGTTGATCTGTGAATGTGCTTGAGTGCCTATCTGTGTGCTCCTAACCAGTGACTTCTTCCTGCTTTGATTACCTTCAATAACTAAACGTAAGTAGAAATATTTTATTAACTAAACCATTTTAAATTTTCTTTTATTTCAGACGTACTCTCAACTCTTTATTCACTAATGAAATTTAATTAAAACCCTATTTAAAAAAAAAACAGCTCTATATTAAATGTATTAGGTCTTTCCAACGAATATTTAACGTATCCTTTGTTGTTGTAGAAGAACAACCAACAATTGTGTGAGGTCTGTGGTTGCACCTTCAGCTTTTCAAAAACCTGAGGAGGCATGCAGAGTCTGCCCACAACGACAGACGCCATGACTGCAACGTTTGTGGTAGACGATTTACAAGAAGGGACAACCTCAATCGTCACATTACTACTGCCCACCAACAGCTTGTGGAGGAGCTCCAAGGTTAGTAACTATAATCTACAGGCTACCTTTTCATAAAATACTTCTTTGCATAATAAATAGTGGTAAGTGTTCATACTTCCTCCACCCCCCCCCCCCCGTGACGTCACCCCCTCCCGTGACGTCATCCCCCCCGTTTTATAAGCGTAGTAACTCTCATTATATGTTGTAGACGGAGGAGCAGAGTTGGAGGCTTGGGCAGCCAGGTTCCGTTGCGCCTTCTGCGACAGGGATTTCATGCGCCGCTACAACCGGGACCGCCACCAGACGCGCGGCTGCCCCGTCGTGTTGAACCTCGTCCGAGACCACTTCGGGCCACCGCCATCGCCCATCGCGGAGCCGCAACCCGGACCGAGCAGGGAGCCTCAACCGGGGCCCAGCAGGGAGCCTCAACCGGGGCCCAGCAGGGAGCCTCAACCGGGGCCCAGTAGGGAGCCTCAACCGGGGCCCAGCAGGGAGCCTCAACCGGGGCCCAGCAGGGAGCCTCAACCGGGGCCCAGCAGGGAGCCTCAACCGGGGCCCAGCAGGGAGCCTCAACCGGGGCCTAGCAGGGAGCCTCAACCGGGGCCTAGCAGAGAGCCACAACTGAGGTCTAGTGAGGAGGAGCCGATGGAGGGTGCCGGTCTCCCAGCGTTCCAGCTCGTGCATCGAGCCTTCCGCAGACGCCTCCTCACCTTTCGACTGTCTCAACCGATGGACGCCCTGCTGACAGTCGAGGAAGCGCTCGTCTTCCTGTTCCAGGAGGTCTTTGATCTTTTGACTGACGTGAGGAGCAGGCATCCCAGCATCAAGGTGAACATGGTCCTGGAATGTGAGTTCGCCAACATCCACGGGGCCACCTGCCTGCGCTCCTTCAACACGAAGAACGTCCCGCTGACCGAAGCCTCTGACTTGGGGGATTTACTCTCCGTGACGTTTGACATGATCAAGAACAAGAAGGAGCAGTGCGAGTTGGTGGGCAGTGGATGGACCTACCTGCGCATACGTGACCTGGAGATCCGCGTAAACGAGTACACGCCGCTAGGAGGCAGAGCGTTTATTCCACTGCCAAAGGACATTGACGCCACGCACGCAGTTATCAATGTCCAAAACAACGATGACATGTGCTTCATGTACGCGATCCTGGCCGCGTTCGTCCCAGAGCATCAGCAGAGACCCGCAAGATACACCTTTGACATCATCGCCCGGTACGACTGGACCGACCTGCGCTTCCCCGTCACACTGTAGGACATTAAGGCTTTTGAGCGCAAGAACGCCATCAGCGTGAACGTGTATGGGATAAAGCGCGCGATGGTGAGGAGACGGCCTGGTGGAACACCCGAGTTCAAGGACAGGGTATACCCGTTGAAGATATGTAGGCGGGAGCTCCAGGACCATCGCGACCTGCTGTACGTGACAACCGAGGGTAACAGCCATTACGCGTTCATCAAGAACTTGAGCCGACTGGTCCGCCCTCAGCTCACCACCCACGACCACAGGATCTACATCTGCAAGAGGTGTTTCGCCTACTTCGACAACCAGCCCAACAAGCTCGGGTTGTCAGGCGCTCAGCGCTTGGAGGAGCATAGGCGTTACTGTTACGCTAAGGCTCCTCTCCGCTTGGACATGCCGAAGAAGGAGAAGATCCGGTTTGCGCATCCCGAGTACACCCGGCGAGAGAGGTTCTGCATCTACGCGGACTTTGAGTGCTCCCTTAAGCCCATCGCCGACGACCCCGCTGAACCACCACCCGGGAACAGACCTATGCGCATGCACGTCCCATACGCCTTTGCCTACCAGATCGTGGACTCGCTGGGGCTGGAGGAGTTTGAACCCCGGGTCTACTTCGGGGCCGACGCGTCCAAGGTGTTTATGGAGAGGCTCAAGATGGACGTGTTGATGCTGTGGGAGTTCCTGTTCAGCACGAGAGCTCTGCACCCTTCTCTGACCCGGCAGGAGATGGACGAGTACCTGGCGGCGACTCGCTGCTACCTCTGCGGTGAGGAGTTCACCGAGCTGGACGTCAAGGTGTGGGACCACAACCACGCCCCACCTTACGAGTTCCGAGGAGCGGCGCACCGCTCGTGCAACCTACGGTACAGGGAGCAGCGGGTCATCAACTGCTATTTCCACAACCTGTCCAACTACGACGCTCACTTCGTAGTGCGGGAGCTGGCCATTGACCCCGGCGATGTGGACGTGCTGGCACACACGGAGGAGCGTTACATCGCTTTCACCAAGCGGTTCCACTTTGACCAGCCCGGGGACAACCAACGACAGTCATCTTTCGCGGTGCGGTTCCTGGACCTACAGGTTCTTGTCCATGAGCCTGGCCAACCTGGCGGCGGGGCTTCCCACGGATAAGATGTGTGAGACCAGGGAGCGGTTCCCCAACGACCGGCTCTTCGACCTGGTGCGCAGGAAGGGTGTGTTCCCCTACGACTTTGTCACGTCGTACGACACGTTGTACTAAACCAGACAGCTTCCTCCTCGGGCCGCGTTCAAAAACAGCATGACCATGGAGGATATCAAGGAGGAGGAGTACGAGCATGCCCTCAACGTGTGGCGAGCCTTTGACTGCAACCACCTCAAGGACTACGCTGACAAGTACCTGCGCTGTGACATCGCCCTCCTCACTGACGTGTTCGAGCAGTTCCGCAACACCTCTTTGGCTGAGTATGGACTTGACCCTGCTCACTACTACACCCTGCCCTCTTACGCCTGGGACGTCATGCCCAAGACCTGCGGTGTGGAGCTGGACACGCTGCGGGACTTTGACATGTACCTCTTCGTGGAGCAAGGCATCCGAGGAGGTATCTCCCAGGCCATCACCCGCTACGCCAAGGCCAACCACGAGCGGTGCCGCCCTGAGGACCGACGCCCCGACGAGCCGACACGCCACCTCCTGTACCTGGACGCCAATAACTTGTACGGCTGGGCCATGTCCCAGTACTTGCCCACTGGAGACTTCCAGTGGCTCAGCCGTGAGGAGATTGACGCCTTGGATATCGCCTCGTTGGACGCGGAAGCCGACCGGGGCTACATACTGGAGGTGAACCTCAACTACCCCGCCCGTCTCCACGACCTGCACAGGGACCTCCCCTACTGCTGTGAGACCAAGCGGCCTCCAATAGGCAAGTTCCCCAAGCTGATGACCACCCTGGACAACAAGGAGCACTACATCTGCCACTACAGGATCCTGCAGCAGGCGCTGAACAACGGACTGGAGCTTGTGGCTGTGCACAGGGCCGTCTCGTTCCGCCAGTCTCGATGGCTCGAGCCCTACATCCTGATGAACACTGAGCTGAGGAAGAAGGCCAAGACCAAGTTTGAGCAGGACTTTTTCAAGCTCATGAACAACGCGGTCTTCGGCAAGACCATCGAGAACGTGCGCAAGCGCCTGAACGTCAAGCTGGTCTGCACTCCGGAGAGGTTCAGCAAATACGTGGCCAAGTCCAACTTCCTGGACCGCACTTACTACACAGAGGACGTAGCCCTCATCCATCTAGCCAGGGTGAACATCGTTCTGGACAAACCCATCTACATCGGCATGTCTGTCCTAGAGCTGAGCAAGTGGCTCATGTACGAGTTCTTGCGAAAGATGAAGGACCGCTACGGTGACCGCCTGACCGTAGACTACATGGACACGGACAGCTTCGTGTTTGACATCATCTCTCAGGACATTTACAGGGAGATGATGGAACACCTGGAGGATTTTGACACCAGCGCCTACCCCAGGTCCCACCCCTGCTACAGCCCCATCAACGCTAAAGTCATCGGCAAGTTCAAGGACGAGTGCGCCGGCAGATCCCTGTTCGAGTACCTCGGGCTTCGTTCCAAGCTCTACTTCATGGACATTGAGGACCCGAGCGAGGAGACGGGATCCAAGGCTCTCAAGCGCGCCAAGGGAGTCGCAAAGGGCCCCCAAGGGAGTCAAGAACATCCTTACCCCCGACGACCACAGGGAATGCCTGTTCAACGAGGTGTTGAAGACCACCGTCAACACCCGGTTCCAGTCCCACCTGCACCGCGTCTTCACGGTCCAGGTGGAGAAACTTTCCCTGAGCCCGAAAGATGACAAGCGCTACGTCCTGGCGGATGGGATCCACACCTTGCCTTGGGGACACAAGGACATCCCACCACTGGCTGAAGGAGGACGAGACCACCTCGTTAATCAACAGCAGCCAATGGAGGTGGATGAGGAGGAGGACGTTGATGAAGAGTTCCTTGTGTAGGCTTATGTTTATATGTAAATAGTATTTTTAATTTATTTGTAAATAGCGTTTATAATTTATTTGTAAATAGTATTTGTAAACAATTATATTGTAAAAGTTTTAGTTCACAGCAGATATCCGTGTTGTTATTACCTCACCCGTATTTCCTCATTATATTTTCAAAATCGTCAACATGTCCAAGTTATAACTTTTTTTTCCAAATTAAAACAATTTAAAGATGTGATTTCTAAAATTTAATAATTAAAAAAAATTTAATTATTGGACATGTACTTTTCTTAAATATTGAAGTAAGGACAAATGAACAACAACAAGTGATTACAATATATCGTATTTATTTCAAAACATAATAAGAATATACAAACACACAATTATTAAAAAGAATAAAATAAAGTATCAGTAATGTAGTGGTGAGAAGATGGAGTGGAAGAGCCTGCGGACCAGAGCGTCGTTGACCGTGGGGGACGCCAGATCGAAGAGCTGCACGTAGTCACCGAGCGCCATACCGAGGACCGCCCGGCAGTACAGGTAGGTGAGGCAGTAGTGGCTGCAAACGGAAGTACCGTAGCCCTGGAGTCGATACCTGTTGTAGACGTAGCGGCGGCGCAAGTTGCGCCTCAGGAACCTCTGGTAGTCCGCCTGGTACGGGGACCTGCCGTAACTGTCGAAGTATTCCAGCCGGTCCTCAGAGCAGTAGAACGCCACCCAGTGGTCTCCTCTCTCAGTGTGTGACATAGTGTTGGCCACTATAGCGGTCTGGGGTTGAACGGGCGCGTGAAGCAGGCGGTCGGAGGCGCAGACCAGAACGCTCCTCAGTCCGGGGACTTGCGCCAGGCTCCTCTCGATCTGAGTGGTGTTCATCGTGGGCGGAAGCAGCAGCAACACTCGAGGGCCGATGAGTCCGACCTGTCGTTGGCCATCAGCCAGTCGTGCAGGACGATACAGTTGTGCAGAGCGCAACGGTTGAGGGCGCTCTTATGGTGGCCACAGCGCAGGGTCCGGCAGGAGGGAGGTCCGTTGAGGGACCCGCAACCCAGGTCGTCCATGTCCTGCACGGTGGTGGCAGCAGGCTCGACGATAAGGTGCCGCTGAACGAAAGTCCTCTTCTGCGACCCCTTGACGTAGACGATGGGGCGGTGGATGAAGCAGGCCCGCAGTTTGTCCAGCAGGCGATATCGCCCTGGTCCCACTCGAGTCCATGGCAGTGACGCGTGAGCCAGCCGCTCTCACGCAGTTTCTCGCTGGTCAGGAGGTCTCGATTGAAGGGCGGACGAGCGATGTGATGCATGATTAGCGTGCCGGTGGTCACGTCCACCACGCAGACCTCCTTCAGCAAATAGTCGTTGTCGCTGTCCTTGAAGCACTGCATGTCCATCACCACGCTTCCGTGATGGCAGCGCACTAGGCCGGTGGCGGTGGCGGTAGGCTCGTTGTAGATTGGCGGCGGCACGTCCATCTCGCGAGGTCGGCTGAACTGAGAGTGAGCGCGCGCTGCCTTGGCCTTAAGTAGGTGGGAGGGCGGTGGCGGTGGCGGCGGAGGAGATAACCGTTTTTTTTTTACCCACCAAAGTCCACAGTCACGTTGCGGTGACGGTCCACCTCCACGACGTTGTCCAACTCGGCATACACTATGCAGTTGAACGCCTCCGCCAAGGCTTCGGAGAACCCAATCTCTATGCGCAGGTTACCGTTGCGCACCAGGTTCCAGTGGCTGGATTGAGAGGCCGCCATATCGGGTGTCAGATCAAACGCCATCAGGCAGTATCCGTAGGGGTATTCGTTGCGACTGACTTCGTTACCACAGTCTGAGAAATTGATGCCGGTGCCGGTGTACAGCGTGTGGTAAGCGAGCACGCACATCTCATGACCGAACGTGTAATCTGGTTGAAGCGGCTTACATGGCACTTGCTCACCGTCTATGTACAGCGCGAAGAAGTTCACGTGGCTGTGGGTGAAGTTGAACGGGTTCTTCTTGTAGTCCCCATTGAACGCCTGATTGCTGACCAGACCAACTATAACGCGTTTCGGCAGTTGACCCAGAAACACACTGTCCAGAGTCTTGCTGCTGATACCGGAAGGTAGCGTGAAGGATTTCACTTCCACGCGCGTAATGGGATATTTGGCTGTGCCCGACTCCAGCGTCCTGCTGTGAGCCAACAGCACGCTTGGGTTGATCTTACAGCGGCGCATAAACAGGTTGACTTCGGCGATGTCCACTTTGTAGTCTGTCACGGTTTTGGACATGATGGAGAATGAGTTCTTTGACCTGATCAGGCGAAAGCGCATCTCCACGCCGTTTAACATGAACTTCTCCTGGTTGCACAGGTCGACGTGCAGATGTCCGACCATGTCCGCGTACCGGCTGCCCTTGACAAACTCCCTCCGGTTCCTGAGCCCGGCATTATCCTCTTCAGTATTGTCCATGTACCCAGCATAGTCCTCGTAGAACAACTCCGCGGTGAGGTGCGATGTCTTGGCATCACCGCCATAGGACAACAGGTTCTCCAGGTAGGCGCGATAGGCGTATGTGTTGTTCTGAGGAGACACCAGTTTGTTGTTCAGATACAGGTCCACTTGACTGAACAGCGAGTGCAACCAGTTGTTAATTGGGCCCACCTCTTTTACCGTTGTTTCGCCCGTTACAGCGCCTCCATTCGCCGTTCTAATGGTGGCCTTCACATGCAGTAGCGTCTGTGACAGATCCGTGTACTCGTCCCCATGACCCGGAACTATGAACTCCACAGGCGAGTCGTCTGTCAGGGAGGAGATGGGCTTGTAATGCACCCATTTACCGCTCTCTATACTGGTCTGCGTGGGTGGTAGCGAGAACAGGTCCAACTCGGTCTTGACACACTCGCACGACTTCTGATGTAGAAACGCCATTATCCAAAAATGTCCCTCACGGTACTTCTGCTCTTCTTACATCGCACAACGGTCTTGTTTCTCCTCCTCTTAGCGACGCGTTTTGCAGACTTCCTTTTCCTCTTGGGCGCGGCACGCTTCTTCTTCCTAACTCCAAGGAGTTTAGCCAGAGACTGGGGGGTCACTCGCTGTACGCGCCTCCTCTTATAGGTGCCACCACCACCACTCAGCACGCGATCCAGTTTTTCATCGGCCTTACGTTTCAGTGACCCGGTAAATTGCCTGAGTCGGGCGTTGGCTGCAACTCGGGGGTCGGCTGTGCCCGCCGCCACGTCGCCCAAGAAGCCCACACCGGACCTCAGCGCCTCCTTGCCCAGCGCCGATGCGCCAGATCTGATCAATGGCCATTCAACTGTACGCATCAGCCCACCTAGGAAACTGCCGATGCCGTGACCTCGTTGGAAAGCGGCTCCTCTAAATACCGTGGACACTCCGTGCCCAGACTGCTGTTGGCGGTAGTACGCCAGATAGGGGTCGTTCGGGTTCATTGCTGCTGCTGCTCTCTGCGCAGGTGAAGCTTCATGCACGTAGTCCTGAAGTGGAATGGCAGGTGGCGTCCGACGCTGTCCCTTAAATCGATTTCCACACTATCGAAGGAGCTCTTCATCAGCGGCACGTAGTGAGGGTCGGTGAAGTGCACGGTGATACTCGCGCCGTAGATGTAGTTTTTCGCGTCGATGTTCACAATCTTTAACAAGGGCGCTACAGTGTCACCTACTAGCTGAGGTTCCACCAGGTCACAATACACGTACGTGTGCGAAGGGATCCCGGCCAGTAAGTTGGGCGGTCTTATAGCTTTTCTATGTTTGATCAAATCCACATTGTGCACATCGTATCCCAACTGTAACGCTAGGGTGGGGCTAAATTCCAGTTGCACCACAGTCTGGTCTATCGAGATCAATTCCACCTTCCCAATATCTTTGTCGTACTCAAACTGGCTTTGGTATAAGTCCAATTTCGGAATGGCGTTGATGGCGTTGACCAGTTCATCGATGTCTTTATTGTTTCCAGCTTCCACCTTTACAGCGGTCAGTTCAGGCTTGCCGGTGTCATCCTTAGTGTAGAGATATACGTGAGCGTCCTCCCCCACTGTTACAAACGAGCATGTGTAATGGACCTCGACTAAAGCGACTTCCCATTCACCATTGCCACCCAATCGCATGACTGACGGTAGATGGGTGATGTAGTTAGCCACGGTGTTGTTTGGATAATAGTCCATTGAGCTGTTGCTGGGCAACGTCAGGTACAGCTGCCTGCGCTTTGTCGTCATAGCAGCTGTTGCACTTCAGATGCAGGTACCCACGAGTTGAAGTCCTCTCCGTAACCGACCCACTTGACCAAGTAGCGCTTACTGCGGCCTCACCCTTTAGTGTCCAGTATTTTATCTATTTGGTACATACGGTCCGGGGCAACCGTTACCTTTTGCATCTCGTGCTCGTAGAAGCGCCCTTCCAGCGGCGTCCCGTTCAGGTCACGCAGCACGTACAATGGCAGAGGATGCGACCCGTATACGTGGTCCACCACAAACAGCTCCTTACTCCAGTTGGTCTCATAACCTTTGGCGAACGTGCCCTTCTCCTTGGCTATGCGCACCGTGTCACCAGGCTCAAACCTGGGCTTGCGTCGCCGGATCGCCTTTCCATACATGTGACGCCACACCTTATACACCGTTTTTCCATCGCCGCTGTCCGCGTCCACGGGTCGCAGACCACCACCCAGGCTCTTGTGCGGGCTGCGGTTGTAGGCATCCACAAGCCTGTCCAACACGTCGATGTAGCGATACGTGTTTTTGTAGGTTAGGTAGCGCCACATGCGGTTCTTGAGCGTGCGGTTGACTCGCTCCACCACCGCCGCCTTCACATCAGGGTTCTGCGTGGTGACGTACGTGACACCGTGACTCTTGAACACTCGCTTGGTAGCTGCCCCGGTGAACTCCGTCCCCTTGTCAGTCTGTAGACAGCGAGGAGTCGCCTCGGAGAATATCCTCTCGAACGCTGCCACCACCTCTTGCCCACTTTTCCTCCTCAGTGGTACTGTGAACAGCCGCTTACTGAATACGTCGATCACAGTCAGCAGGTAGTTGACCCCGTCGTTGTGCTGGCTGAGACCGCGCACGTCGTTCAGGTCCGCCTGCCACAGCTCCTGAGGCCCGAAAACGGCGTAGCGGTTGCGGGGAAACCGCTTGCGCGCCAGCTTGTGCAGCGTGTAGGTGTCCTTGGCGCGCAGCCATTCCACCGCTCTGCATTTCGGGAGGTGCACGGCTCTGGCCAGGGCAGCCCTCCCACCGAGGGAACCGGGCTCGCTCGGGTCATAGTACAGCTTCTCCATTACGGTGAGTACGGCTCCCAGTTGTCCAATGACGATTCCCGGTCGGGTTCCTCGGTTATTATCCTTCTCCTGGCCACTGGAGGTCGCGGTCCCAGGCGGTCTAGCATCGGTGTCAACCTCGGTGACAGGGGTGTTGAGGAGGCCGTCGTGTCTCCCCAGGGGCTCGATGCAGTGTCCAGCCCCCCGCTTAGGTAACGCAACGCCGTGGGATTGCTCATGTATTCTTTGGGCACGTTCATGTTTTTCAAGGCGACCATCACTTGATGCCAACCGGTAGGCAATCGGTCCGCCCTTCGCGCTCTCACTATGCTGTGCGCGATGTCCACTATATTGGAATTGGGGACCTTCTCGTTGCTCACATACACCGCCCCACTGGCATCCCAGGCGATGGGGCTGCCTTGCTGGGTCATGAACCGCAACAAGTTGCGCGCCATCGACTTGTAGATTTTTGGGGACGATGCTAACACCCCCTCCTCCGAGGTGCTAGACTCGCGTTTCACGTGACTCGGACCTGCCTCTCCCTCCTCCTCCTCCCCCTCGATGATTGACAGGCCTATGGGTTGACGTTTAGCCGCGGAAAAGTGCAGGAACCGCTGTAACACCTGTTGATATTGTTTCCATTTTTCCGTATCGTTCAGCCGCTTGTCGCTCAGTACGCGATGCATCTCAGCATCCAGGCTGACTGGCTTATTGGTACTGCCTGCTCCTCCTCCTGGTCCTGGTCCTTCTCGCAATCTCTCGATGAGCTCCTGCGGTACGACTACCATTTTCTTAGCGTGCTCCATTTTTTCAAATTACTTTCTGCATTAACACGGGCAACACCGCACTCAACAGCAAGGGCAAGAGGATCCCACCGCCCCGTTGTACAAGGTAGCGTCGCTTCTTGACCCAACCCTCACCGCGTTTCACCAGCCGTCTGAGCACCTGTTTGTGCTTTCTCAACTTTCGTTTATGACAGGTGGAGAGCGGCACGTTCCCGCGTAACACGTTGTACGCACACTCACACACTGACCTGATACGGCTGTTCTCGCACGCTTTTAACAGGACCTTGCGTTCCTTGGGTGTAGCGTGCACCAGAGCAGTCAGCAGGGCTGTGTCTTTCTTCACGCGGTGCGACATGATGACTGACGCTGGCGCGCGCTCAGCCTATTTATCACTTCTTCTTGGGCAGGTACACGTAGTTAACCGGGTCGTCTGGGAAAACGGCCGAACGTACGCGCATCTCCTCAGGTGTAGACTTTTTCAAGTCTATCAGCAGATAGGCGTGAGGATCGCGCATGGCGTCCGCGTAAGCCTCCTCCACAAATTTGGGGTTCTCTGGGTATACTTGGCGAGCCAAGTGTTTGATCTGAGCACGGTCCCGGGGATTCTTGAAACACACTATGTAATGAGCGTTCAGCGATATGTCACGCTGGCCCCTGCCCTGATGAAACAGGTTTTGCGTGATGAAGAACACGCTCATGTTGCGGTGATGGGAGCCCTTGGTGAACAGGTCCGCCACGCCGGGACCAGCCTCAAGCATCATGTCATCGACGATAACCAGGGAGGGCTCGCTACCATCGTAGTCGTCCAGGTCGGGCAGGCCGGCTACGTAGTGCACAGTAGGGTCATCAGCTCCTCCTCCTCCACCGCCGCTACCGCAGTGCCAGGTGATACGGGCGAAACGAGTATCGCACATGCGGTTGGCGTGCCCTATGAAGCGACCCACAAAGTGCGACTTGCCGCTGCCCGAAGGCCCAGCCACGATGGCGGTGAACGGGTGTTTCCACCTCAAGTCCATGGTGGCTACTAACACAGCCACGCACCGCCTCGACTCTTATAATTAATTGAGTTTTTTTTTGTTGTATATTATTTTTATTTATTTTATTTTTTTTTTTTTATTGATTAGGATAAAGGAATAAGGTTTTTTTTTATTTATTCAAACAAATTCTAGAAGAGCTCCTTTGCTGCCGGGGGGACCGCTCCTCTTGACCAGACTCATCCTCGACCCCACACCCACGTTGTACTGGCCGATGACATGGTCTCCCAAGACGGCCAAGTATCTACGAGGCATGTAGATCCTCAGCGGGTCGTCACCAGTCAGCCCCTCCAAATTGGCCATTATCGCCTCACCATAAGGAGTATCCACCTGCTCAAATGACCGGATGGGGTATGTGATGTTGTCCCGCAGATCGGCTATGCGCGTATAACCCCCCGCCTTGCAGCTGTTGAGGGCTGACTTGAGGTCTCCTGTTTGGTCCATGCTGCTCGTTGAGTGTCTGGATGTGGAATGGTTGTGGCTCACCACTGAGTCGTATTATATAGGCTCACTGCGTCAACAAGTTGTTTACGTCATTGTGTGTGTGTGTGTTTTTCCGGGTCGTTGTGGTGTTTACTTCTTGCGCTTTGGGATGACGCAATCACCTCCAGCCTTACGTTTTCCCTCGCAAACTGTTGCGAAATCGCGGGTCTTACGCCAGGCGGGTAGTGGAGTCACGGTCCTGCTAACTCCTATAATTTTAGGCACTCCGGTATCGCTATTAATCCACATATTTTCTAGTCTCGCTAACAGGTCCGTGAGGTATATGCAAATTTCATCATCTCTATCCTCGTCCAAGTACAGGCCGCAACTGTGCGTAGGGCGTCCGCCTTTGAATACCGACATCTTCAATAAAACGTTTCCTAAGTTTGCAGGGTTCTTTACTGTATATTGACATTCGGCATCGCTCCAACTGCATGATGGAGAATCGGTAGGCGTATTCCTGTCCACTGTCCATCCAACAACGGGCTTCTTGCTCCTCTTCTTAGTTATGGTAGGCGGTCTAGCATTCTCATCCATGGCGTCAAGCTCCTCCATCAGAGAGCGGATGGTTCGGTCCACCTCGGTTGCGCTGTTGCTGCTGCTGCTCATGGCGTCTTGGGCAAAACTGAGGCTGCGGTAGCGGACCTCAGGCTTATATACCGGCAGCGCGCGCAACCGGGTATGTCCCCGCCGAGCGGTGGCGGCCAAAGAGGGCGCGTCACGACAGCAAGCCGCTGAGCAATTCAAGGGTGCACCCTTGAGCGTCAGCAAACCGCTGAGTAACTCCTTCCTGGGCAACCCCTTCAGGGCCCGCCTCGACGCGCGCTGCCGACTGCCCCCGGTCGGCGGGGGCTTTTTAAGCCGCACATAGGCCGAAACAGGGGGGGATGACGTCAAGGGGGGGGATGACGTCACGGGGGGGTCCACAACCATATAGTTTTTGATAAAGGAAAACTTTTTTGATATCGTTTATTTTTATAGTTTTTTTTTTTGATAAAGGAAATTTTGTTTATTTTTTCGCTTTAATCTTTATTTACAATTTTTTTTATTATAATCTTTACTTAACCCCCGTTTACAATAACCTTTGCAAAGACCTGGTCGGATTCTAAAAGAAGTAAATTAATCACGCGTTGACAGGCAACATGCGGTTTATTGATGCCATCCAAAGCAGCTTGAACTTGTAGGCGTTTTTGTTCAGGCAACCGCTTCTTAATCCACATCCTGATGGACAATTCGGCAAAGTGACCCGTTTTGTAATACTTCACCGTCTGTAGGAACATCTCCGCATCGATTGACTCAATGTCTTCAATTACAGATCTAACTGTAAATAGTTTTGTATGATAATATTCACCTTCCAGTGTCACATCAATTCCAACATTAAACATTTTGTTAGGTCTACTCAGTGAAGGAGCTTGTGAGCAAATGATTCTAAAATAAATAACTGGAGAACTCTCACTAATGAGATAACCTCAGGCAGTCACGTAGTCCTTACCAAAACATGTTGTAATACTGGAAAATGATGGGGAAGGGAGTATTTTATTTATGTTTTTTTTTATTTATTTTATTTTTCTTTGGTTTTTTATCTTTTATTTTTCTTTATTGAAAGAAGAAAAAGAATTTAGAGTGACTAGAGCCCTCCCAAACTGTTTTTATGGTCATTGACTTTAAAATCACCAAGGTAGATAGGTAATCATTGTTTTGTGGCCAATCCGCTTCCCAAGCACTCTTACCACAGCAAAAACAAGTGTGCTGCAAATTACTAGAGTCTGAAAAGCGATACACTTTAACAATTCTTGCAGGATACAGAACTCTATTACAATAATGCTCAGTGTACTGACAGTAGCGGCATTGATAGACTCTCTTGCCATTGTATCTATTATACAAGTCTAACACCTGAGGATCCGTTTCGGGGTTGTTAAGCACTAACACATGTTCCCGAACATACCCCTTGAGGCAAGATGCAACGTATCGCTGTATAGGCACTGGCAATTGTGCAATCCCCTGACACAGAATGTATTTATTCTTTCTTATTACAATACACGATTGCTGAGCTAGCGACAGTGGGTTGTATGCTTCCATGACTAACTCAAGATTCAGACTGGTCAAGCACTTACTTGAGGAGTCTAGTAAGTAAACAAGTTATATAATGAGGGATTTTCCTCCGTGAATAACAAGTCCACTAATGAGTAAACAAATTATATAATGAAGGATTTTTCCTCCGTGAACAACAAGTCCACTAATGAGTAAACAGATTGAGTTTCTCTAAGTTTTAGTTTAGGTCAGAGAGTCAAACTATTACCATCAATATGGACACTGTTAATGTATGGGAGAGCAGTATTCCTGATGAAGACCTCCTCAAGATCGTTGAGGGAATCGAGGAAAAGTATGCTAAGAGCGTATGGGAAGGTAATATCCCTGATAAGGAACTCCTCGCTACCGTTGAGGCGGTAGAAGAGGAATATGCTCTCCAACTGCGAAGGGAATATGAAGAAATGTGGGAACGGATAACTAAGTGTTGGTGCTCCCAACCTACATTTAATGAAGAATGGGAACAATATAATGCAGACTGGGAGAGTCTTCGTGCTCTTGAGATTGCAATGGAGGAGTTTATAAAATAAAAAAAAATAAAATTATAATTCATACAAAAATAACATGAATAAATAACAATGGAAAAGTAAACCGGTCGGGGGGGAGCTTGGCTATGGGGCAGGACGGGGGGTGGGGGGGTCGAGCTTGGCTATGGGGCAGGACGGGGGGGGGCAGGGCAGGGTGCAGGGCTGATCCTCCCAATCCTCAGCTTGCTAAACTTTGTCACTTTGTTTTTGTTTGTTTTTGTAATTCTTTCGTTTTTTTTTGGATAAAGGAAAAAGGAAATTAGGGGTTTTTTTATCAGAATCTGAGTCCTGAATATACACAACGTTGGGCCCCGGTTCCCCACTCGGCCCCGCCTCCGGCTCAGGTTGTTGCCGCTCGGGCCCTGGTTCCCCACTCGGCCCTGCCTCTGGCTCCAGTTGTCGAGGCTGCTGCTGCGGCTGTGGCCCGCGCTGGAGCTGAGGTCTAGGCCTTGGCCGCCGCTGTTGGAGGATTAACCCCCGACGGATCTCACGATGGACCCTGTTGGCCTCCTCCTCTTCTCGCCGCCGCTGTTGCTCGGCGTACTCAGGGGTCCACCATCCCTGAGGTACACGGGTCGGCTTGACGATAGCTGCAAATAACGAACCAACATTAATATTCATTTTTTTAACGAGATTTATTGATATTATAATAATGAGAAACTGAGGATTGCTACTCACCAACTGGTTTTTCGATGGGTCTCCTCTCGGGGGTATTCGTCTGAGTAGAGGCATCGACACAACGCCTCGTGGCAGGAGCAGCGGGAGTAGCAGCGGGAGCAGCAGCGACAGTGGCCGGGGCATTTCTGTGGGTGGCAACATGCCGAGCCACCTTATCTTTTCTGCCAAATTGTTTCCCACAGATTGGGCATGGGAAAAGCGGTGCATTACCATGCTTCAGCATGTGCCGGCGCAAATGGTCACTGCGCGAGTAGCTCTTGTCACAATACATGCAAGTATACTCCATCGTGGCTGCAGTAAGAATGATTAAGACGTGGAGAGACCGGCGGGTGAAAGCGGAGGCGCGCGCGGTAAACATCATGTAGGCGATAAACAAGGAAAGCAAACGGCACGTAGTGGAAGAAGCCATTAGTAAACAGGGGGGGGGGTCCATTGGGGGGGTCCATGGGGGGGGGGTCGTCAACACAAGGCTGATCCTCCCAATCATCAGCTTGCTAAACTTTGTCACTTTGTTTTTTTTTTGTTTTTTTTTGTTTTTTTTTTGTTTCTTGTAATTTTTTCTTTATTTAATTCATTTTTATTTCATTAAGTGATACTTAAATCTACGATGATACATGAAAACAAAATATGAAGGATGAAAACTTACAATACGATATGATAATATAAATAAGCTTAAACTAGGGGAATACATTTCACCCAGAGGAGGGCCACCTCTTCGTTGGCGATGAGGTTGTGGAGGCGCTGCTGGACCTCCTCCAGGTCACCGGGTTGATTCGCGACGTAGCACCGCCTGATATAATGGTGACGTCCATCAGGACCCAGACACCCCCATCTCAATATGACCAATCGGTCTAAGATGGCAATTTCAACTTCGACGATCACATTTTGGATCACCTGGTGGTCCCACAGTGTATAAGTTGCTGTAGACATGGCTTCTGCTTGTGGAATGAGCGTTAGCCTCCGTTGAGGAGCAGTAAACATCCCGTAATGGGGGGAAAAAACCGGTGACAAACAAGGAAAGTAAACAACACGTGACGGGGGGTCCACGTGATGGTGTCCACGTGACGGGGGGGATGACGTCATGGGGGGGATGACGTCATGGGGGGATGACGTCATGGGGGGGGACTCCTCGGCTCCTCAGTTTGCTAAGGTGGTCCAGAACCGGCTATGGCCCCTACTCATAATTTATAGTTAGATAATACATGTTTCGACCCTTTGCACCAATAAACGTATAATAACTGAACACTGAACAGTTAGCAGCAACTAAATAAAACAAGTTTAATTTATTTTTAATTATTCTTAGTAGACCAGGATTGCTTACCATTACACTACTCTCTATAATGGAAACCAAGGGAGGTGCAACAAGTCTTCCAGTTAAAAAAGTGAACCCTATTTACTTCTAAATATTAACGAATTGTATTTTTTATTTGATTTTATGTAATTTTAAAATTATACATATTATTGCTTAAAGTAATGTGCAACTCTTCTAATTGCATGTTTTAATAATTTTAAAATGATTATTACTTATTTTATCATTTTGGGATTTAGTTTAACTGGGTATAAATATTAGTGTGTCCCAACGAATAAGTTTGTATAACGTATCTAAGCTATAGACAGGTTTCTCGTAAAATATCTAGGCTGGAGCCAGATTCCGTATCTAATATCTTCGGATGACTTACTACGTAATCTGGAGCACTGCTGAGCACTACTAGAGCTTCAATGTAAAATGTTTGACTTGATTATACACTCACACTTTGTGATAAAGTTGAATTCTATCATTGAGTAACTCTGTGTATTCAATGCGTCTATGTTGTTTACGTTGTTGAAAGCATTATATGACTTCTTTTAACAAATTGCCAGGATATAAGGTTATCCATTTCTATTTGTGGCTGTCGTGTAATTGCACAGAGAGGAAACAGAAGCCAATGATAATTAGGGATCTGCAAACACATATTAGCAAACACACATTCGTTTCTATGGCAACCACGTCTGCAGTCACTGACCCAATTATTAACAACTAGAATATGTTGTACTAGTGGCTTGAAGGGTCCAAAGCCCCTAACCTTTTTGCAATACTCTGCCTATCTGGTTTATTTTACTCTTTACATGGTGAGGAAAAAAACACGTGTCAGTTCGTAAACAAAGTAGACACTTAATCACATGTTTTATTGTAGACAAAGCAGACGTTTTTAAATACCCATGTTTTTCTTACAAGGAATGTTTTACGTTATTTCTTGTTTGCTTGTAAATTTTTAGAAATCCTGTTATTTTTCCCAAGTTCCTGGGATCAAGACCTTCAGTTTGAGCCATCTCCTATAGTCCTGCGATTTGCCAAACTCCTTAAAGATTTTGCTTACAGAATTATATATAAAGATATATTTTTATATTTTATATTTGTTTAATAATTCTATCTGAACTGGCTATAGGAAAATGGTAATAATACTAACTGGCTTAAGGAAAAATGAATTCACCGTTTTATGCTGTAACGTTGGTGTTTTAAATAAGTAATTAACCTCGTTACCAATATTTTAATAAAAATTTTAAATTTACAATTTTATTTTTTATTTAGACTTCCTACAGTGATTCGACAGTAAAATGTTCATGGTACAAATGGGTTATATTGTAGCTATCAGGTAATTCCGCAACTCGATTAATGAAATATTGAGGTTTTAAAGGATTTCTTATGTGGACCTCAGAAATAATTTGTAATATTGTTTATTTTAATGCGAGAATAAATACATAAATTTACATTGGTAATAACTTTAACAATGGAATAACAACTAATTAGTTGTAATTAGTACTAAACAAAACTGTCAGTTAGATAAATTAAAATGAAATTGATCAGCAAACCAGACAGTATTCTGTCTAAGATGTGTTTCATCAAGAACCTATCGATCTGAGGTGATAAGGACCGTGACGTGGTTCAGTCGATACAGCTCATCTGTGGTGACAAGCCAATAAACTGTTCAGCGGTGTATTCAATATAGCGGACACCGCCGCTTATCAAACTTGTAGCATCGAACGTCTATGCCACGTAATCTCGAGTTTAAAAAGTTTTAAAAATAGTTAGGCAACCAAAGATGTTAAATATTTAAATCCGTATTTGTAAAATGTCAATATTATATAAATCTTTGCAATTCATTGTTGAGTTAGTTATTTCGAAAATTGTTGCAGACATTTGTAGACTGATTGAGAATAACCAATTTCACTCTTTGTTATATTTAACTGTTCTCGATCAGTGGTAATTGTTCTTAATAATTTATCTAATAACAATAGACATTCTATATAGATCAACTACAATCATGCCTTTCAAAATATACATTGAGTATTGTTACAGTTACCATTAGGTTTTTAAATTATTCAGTTGTAAATTTTATGAGTTGAATATTTGTTGTGCATTGACACAAATAAAGACCCTCAGACAGCACCGAATCATTTGTTTTGTAACTAGAGGTGTTTCATTTAATGGTTACATTGATTTCTAAAGCTCTACGAAGAGCTTGAGTGACAGTAAATCTTTTATGTAAATGTCTTACGTCGCTATCAGATAACGCTAGACGTTCGTAAATTTGTTTTCATGTAAATTGAACACAAGGTGCCCTATGGATCTTTACAAAATACTACCGATTAGTTAGAACTGATCACTTTTAAAATTGTCAAAACTTTGTTTTTACTATGATTGCAATTTACATTTGTTATCTACCAATTCAATAAAAACTATGCATGCGTTTGAATAGTCACAATCACCTCAAAAGAACTAAACAAAATGTAGACCTCAATATATTCGTTATAAAAAAATAATATCCCACACAGCACAAGATTGTCCCCAGGACATCCCAAGGACATCACAGTGGGATATGCAGGATGTCCCAGGATATCCCTATCTCATCCCATGATATCCTCAAGATACCCTCAGGATGTCCCCAGGACACAAAAATGTCCTCTCCCCACGATATCCTGGGGACATCCTTCAGGATGACCATGGAATGTCCCTTGGACCTAATCAGGACATCATAATGAAAGCCATATGACATCCCCAGGATGTCCCACAGGATTATCTGGGGATATCCCTCGGACCACAAAAGGATATTGTATTTTGAAGCCCTAGGACATCCCCAGGATGTACTGGGGACATCCCTCGGTCCACAAAGGGATATTGTACTCTGAAGCCCTAGGACATCCCCAGGATGTCCCACAGGATTTACTGGAGACATGCCTTTGACATGTATTGAAAGGTGTCCCATTATTCTATCAGTATGAATCGCATAACCCCACAGATATCCCTGCCTCCCCATGATAATTCTGTGGTCATCCTTAGGAGGCCATAAGGCTCCTAGTAATAGGTAGTGTGTACCCTGAAGCCATATCACCTCCTAAGGATGACTGCAGAATTATCATGGAGTAGGCAGGGATATCTGTGGGGTTAGGGGATTCAAACTGATAGAATAATGGGACACTTTTCAATATGGCCACACAATCTGATAGGAAGACAGTTCTAAAATAAATTACAGGACAACTTTAAATTATTCTTTTATAAAAATAATACTATAATTGTCCATGCCCAGCTTGCACATAGAAAACAAAGTTTTAACTTCATATTGGTGTTATTTTTTTAAACAGGTTGACCAGTGTATAAACGTTAAATACCTGTAATCTTCCTCGTGATCCTAGGATATCTTTTTAATTGATGACACGTTTTGTCAAAAGTAATTTTGTCATCTTTAGACCCATACAAAACTTTAAATTGTCACATCACAGTCCAAAAGCAAAAATCCTTTAAAATCATGTTTTAAAACTTTATATTGGTTACCATTGTCATATTTTATGCTAATTTTTATCATTACTATCACATGATTTATTTGTAAGTGTCACTAATGTCCTGATTATATGTACTTAATTGGATTGACACTGAATATATACACAACTTAGGACTTTTTATTAAAATTTACTCAAATCTTTAAAAAAAATAGTTGTTTTAACAAGTTTATAATAAAATGAATATATGCATGTGTAGGCCTAAACATTTCTCAGAACAAAAGTTGAATTAATAAATACAGATTTAAAAAATTAAAGGATGGATTCCAATTTATAATTGTTCGGTGATGTGATACAAACAATTAAGGATTTTTTTTAAATAATACAGTAATGAATTCAAACAAAATGGCAGTATAGTTGCAGTAAAAATAAGTACATAAAAAAATGTAAGTCATATAAACCAGGCTGTATAAACACACAGTAAGTATTGGTAGTTGATTAAATTCCTTCTCTGTTTTCATCTTCATCATGGCCTCGCTTCCTGTAAATAAAAAAATAAGCTAATACTGCATATAGCCTTGGGTAATATTTTATCTAAAAATACCCCCGTCGCAGCAAACATGCGTACTAAGCGAATTTCCAATGCATATAAATGTGTCTCACTACTACATAGAGCCACTTACCAAGTTTCACAAAAATAAATTCATAAATAAGTGATAAAGGCCTATAACATTTTATTTATTCTCCATAAGAATAACGTTAAGGCTGTGCACGCAGATTTGCTAAAAAAAGGAATGAAAGAAATGTGTTTTTTGCAATAATCAATATAACCCAAACAGGTGAAGTTAAATACCAAGTTTTATTAATTTAAGTTCATAACTAAGGGAGATATCAAACTTTACTTACTCTCCATATGAATAATACCCCTGCCGCAACAAACCTGCATACGCAGCAAATTTCTAATGCATATAGCCCTATATGTTTCTTACTACCACAGAAAGCCACTTACCAAGTTTCATAAAAATACATTTATAAATAAGTGATATATAGCATTTGAGTTATTCTCTATAAGAATAACATAAAGGCTGAGTACGCAGGTTTGCAGCAATAAGAAATATAAGAAATGTTTTTTTAAGCAATTATCAAAATAACTCAATCAGGTGAAGCTGCATACCAAGTTTTAATAATTTATGTTTATAATTACAGGAGATAGATATAAAACTTTACTTATTCTCCATAAAAATAACACATGGCTGAGTATGCAGGTTTGCTGTTACAGGGATAATCAACAAAATACAAATTTTTGTGCAAATATCAATATACCAGTACTAGGTGGTTTTTACCTATTTTGAACTCTCTTTCCATAGCCTGATCGATCTGGTTTTCGAACTAAAGTCATAAATGTTACTCTCCACATTTAGGCCAAATTTAATCAAAATTGGGCATTTATTTCAAAATTTATCAAGGTAATGGACGCATATATATATAAATCTAAACAACTTATGTGTTTGGCATATGGGGACCTCAAAACAAAAAGTGATCATGGTCTCGGCGTTAAGTCTTACCATGCTACCTACTGTAATGCCTTTTCCCTATAGAGGAAATTCGCTAAAAAAATATAGAAATGAACTGAGAAGTAAACAAGACCAAACATTAAAAATGTCTTCTCTAGTAATAAAATACCCCCGTCACAGCGTGAAAACTCATTTTATTTCTGCTGCTGCCATTTCAGTCGCCTTGTTAATGATTATATTACAGTTACTGGTAACAACCAATCATTCATACTAAAATGAAATATAATGTTATGAATATTAATGATGAAAAATGTAAAAGAAAATTGTCAGCAATATTGCAAATTTAATCTCCCCTTAACATTATATTTGGTAAATATGTCATTGAATATTTTGTGTAGCCATGTGTTTATAAGGTACAGTTTAAGTGCTTAAAGAAACATCAAAAAGCATAAGTGGTCTTCAATTTTGGCAAATCAGTTGCAGAGTCTATTCACCCCTAGTTTTCAGTAGACCTGACCCCTTGGCCACCCTCAAATTTGTACCGTAGTGCATGAAGATGATGAGCAAATAATTGTATTAATAATTAATTATGCGGAAAAAATAAAATGATAAATGCGGTAGCCAGTAGCCTAACGTATTCTAAAAAATTAAATCAAGACAAAAAGGATAACAAATAATACCCCGCACACAGAAAACCAGCATTATCAGCGAATTTCCAATGCCAATTTATATATCTACCACATAAAGCCACTTGCCAATTTTCATGAAAATACTTTCATAAATATAAGTGATAAATAACATTTTATTCACTCTCCATATTAACGCTGAGTCAAGGAGGATGAGAAATGTGTTGTTATGGAATTATCAGTAAAACTCAACCAGATGAAGCTATATACCAAGTTTTATTAATTGAAGTTCATAATTGAGGGAGATATATCAAACTTTACATACCGTATTCTTCATTAAAATAGCATTAGGGCTAAGTAAGCAAGTTTGCGGCTTCGCGGACAGTAAAAAATATTTTTGTGTAAATATCAATAAACCACAACCAAGCAACATACAAAGTTTCATCAATATACAATCAGGTAATAGATATAAAGACTTAACTCTTAACCCATTGGCTTAGAATTACGTACTGGTGCCGTTCCTGACCTGTAATTTTTAAAACCTTTGAAATTTAATAGGAAAATCATGTTTTTAAATGGATTAATGGTGTATTTTAGTTAAAATATTGTTTTCTTTCAGTTTAAATATTGAAATTGGCATACACACAGAATAGACATAAGTAAAAAATAGCAAATTCAGTGTTGACCATGTAACACACAAAAAAATCAACCGATCCTGTTAACTTTGAATGTAAAATGGTTATTATATATAGGCCCTTATTATTGATTTTAACTTATGACACCTTATTCAGGCAATTGTGTAAGTAACTAAATTGTGATCATTTTGATAGGTGTTAAGGCTATCATAGACCTTGCATAATCGAATGAAGTAGCCTACTTTACCTAATCATAGTTTTCTGACCTACCTTATTTAATATACAGAATTGTTTTTATAGTTTTACCTGGATTTCTCTTCTTATGAAGAGTTGATTTATTTGGGGTTTTAGCCAATCCATGAAATCAATATGTTTTACTTTGGCCTCGGCAAACTGATTCTGATCAGCTCCTAAACAGAGACACATGCTAATTTAAATACCTAATTGATTAGCAAACAAACTAGGCCTAAACATTTCCTGAAAGCACATAGTTACGTCATATGCCTACTTTTAATGTACCATATACACTCATCAGGCACTGTAAGTTTCAGTTCATACGGCAATTTAGGTTGAGTTTTTAAAGATTTGATTTATTTACCTAATCGTACGTCATACGCTTTTTATTAATTCAATAGTAACTAAAGTACACGATGAAGCTGATTTTTCTTTCCACCTAGCATCAAGATTATAGTATCTTAAAATAAAGAGTTGATTTACCACACTTCAGTTAACCGAATGATAAAATTCAATATGTTCTTCAATATTCTCTTCAAAATTTGCATAATTTTTAGGCACTAACAAATAATCATTAAGAAACCATTATTACTTTATGTATCGTACCTAAGGCCTATTTAGGGGCAAGTGGGGAAACTGGGCACACCTAAGTTAAATCCATTATACCGTACTCAAAGATTTTTATAGTTAAACTCCAATTTATTCATATTGCCTCTAGGATCGAAGTTTGACTTAAAATAAAACAGGGTTTTATACCCTATCGTCAATCAATCCCCTGGTTTACTAGCAGATAACTAATTTTGGGACTACTGTCCCATTATTAAATCTGGTGCCGCTAAATTAAAATATGAACACATAACTTTGCCACAATATATACACCAACACAACACAAACGGACGCTACGATTAAAACAAATATTTATTTGGTTTGGTCGACCAAGAACAAGTCCAGACAGGGGGGACAAGAACACGCGGATGCCTGCGACATGACTACCTCCAATACCTAGGCCTACATGACTAACTTACCTCCTACCAATGTACCTTGTCACATTGTAGCATTCCGCGTGTTCGTATCCCGCTGTTTGGACTTGTACTTGGCTTGTGTTAGTGTATATATTGTGACTATGTGTTCGTATTTTAATTTATTGACGACAGATTTGATAATGGAACAGCAGTCCCGAAACTAGTCATATGCTAGTAAACCAAAGGACTGACGACGGAAAGGTATGTAAAACTGTTTCATTTTGAGTTAAACTTCAAACGAATACATATAACTGCTCCCCGTTTAGCTTATTCATTTCTTAGGAGGAAATTCCAATTTAATCGATTCAACCATTATTTGTACAGAAATTAATGTCAAAGTATGCAAAAGCGCCCAGTTCCCCGACTGGTGTGTTACTGTGCGCATTGGGTAAGGTAACTGTGCGCAGTACCGGTATAGCCTAATTGCAAATTTGGGTGAATAATACAAATAAAAGGCTGTTACCTACTATCAGAGTTAATATAATACAACACATATGGATAAGAATTATATATTTTGTAAGGAAAACAACTTTAAGCTAAAAGTCTTCAGTGTTCTTATGATTAAATAAATTTAAATCCAGGCTGCCCATAAGACTAGTGTTAATTGTAACATTTGCCTTATGGAAGTATGGAAAGCCTAGTTTTTTCATTCGTGCAATACACTTTATAGGCCTAGATAGTTTTGAGGTTATGGTAGTTCTTAGTATGAGACTGACTAAACTGATTCAGTAGGTACGGGTACTTTCTATAAACAAACCATCCTAGTGGAATAACTCTTTATTACATTATGAAGTAAAATTAACTATAGTTAACCTGTAAATCTGTTTTAACAAAGTATGTTACTTACCAAGAAACAGTACAGTATTCAAAACACCTGAAGTAACTCTTGAATGAAGATATATTTTTCTCAATTCAAACCTCCAAAACTTAAAACTTGGTAGCCTAAGTAGAAAGTAACTGAAACATAATTTACCAAGCCAAATACGGATTGACCGTTATATAACGCACGTCTATCTGCTCTGTCGTCTGTAGACATAGAGTTTGGTTGGGATGCTGCGATTCTGCGCAGACGCGAGGCGCCGCGTCAGATTTTTTCTCTTTTCTCTAAAGGGGATTATGGGAGATCGGATTGACCGTTAATTTAATAGTGTACCGGTAAAAAGTATGCAATTTTTCTTTTCTTTTCTTATAAATTGACAGAATTCTATGCATATTTCATCGATGTATAAACTGTAAATTCATTCTTTCTTTATACATGTGTTATTTTAGATATCTAATCATTATCCTTGTTATTCAATTTGGTTTGAATACTAAAACTCTAAATACAACTTTTAATTAATTATTAATAAAATTGGTCTGGGATATAGAGGATGTCGATGGGATGTCCCCAAGATATCCACGTTATCCCGGGATTTCGTGGACATCCCTGGGACGTCCACAAATGTCCCGGGACATATCAGGATATCCTAGGGATGTCCTGTTTATCCTGGGATGGCAATGGGATGTGTGGGACACAATCCTGATCCTGGGGACGTCGTGTGCTGTGTGGGATGTTACGATGATGATTAATACCCACAGTAAAAGATAAATCCAAACTATGAGGTTGTTTCAGTATGTTGATGAATCTGATAATGTGAAGAAGGGAAAAGTTTTCCAACATGAATTATCCTCAAAAACAAATTAAATTACTCACACCGAACAAACTAAGTGCCCTTCTCCGAACAAAGCTTGGTCTATTTGTACTTGGTGTGATACAACTGTGGTAAACAGTATATTTAAGTTTGTTCAATCACTGGTAAAATGTGACATACGATTCAGAGGCATTATTACGGTACGTCGTGGACGTTAGTTTTGCCAGTCAGGTTTACAGCAGGTTAAGGGAGCTAAGTTATGTCATTACGAAAGTTGAGATGGCAACTTAGGATGTTGATAGCGTGGCTCTGGTCTCTCTTGGCGATACAATTTGTGGATCCAAGGGGATGAAGGATACGGCTCAGTTTTCTGAAATGCTGCAATTGATTTTTCATGAATCTATTTTGGTTACACTTGTATTGATACCAATAATTGATTATTAATATTAGTAAATATTACGTATGATTTATTTATTTTTCGGCTTCATATCTTTGATTTTTATCTTTACTAAGTGTTTTTTTTAATGAATTTCTCATTTGAAGAGGTTGTACAATTTTAGATAGCACTCTTTACAATGAGATCTTAAACTCAAATAACTAAATTCATATCAACTAACATCCAACCTACCCCTATCAACTACAAATAAATGGAACCAATTTAATTAATCATTTATATAATAAATGGATTTTCCAAAAACACTATTAAAAGACTAATTAAATCCCTCCCTCCGGGAAAATAAGTCGTTGAGTTTAAGTTTAATTAACAGTTTAAGTTTTAGCTTAAAGGATACGTAATCCAGGAATATGTAGTTTTCTCTTTCAAAAAGGTTATACATTGTTGTTTTTTTTATTAAAAAAATTAAACCCAATATTGCAATGTTGATGACGATAAACGTTAAAACAATAATGATCATATGACAAAGTAAATATAGATATAAGTTAGTTGTTTGAATGTTATGTGGTATAAAGTGTGTGAAATTATTTCTTTACAGTTTCGCTGTCATGACTTTCTCCCAATTTCTCTGTTAGTTTTTCCTTTACTATTGGTATTTATAGTGACATTAAAAATAATTTAATCCCTAGCGATGATTAAATATTTTTTAAGATTTCTTAACATAAGTATTCTTATGGTTGGCGAAGTATCCTAATAAAATCTCTATAACAAGTTTAACACAATTTAAGTAGCTGAAATGTAACATTTATACTTTTGCTATTTTTACCACCAAAATAGGTTTAATATAATATGAAATTTGTAAAAACTAGTTTAGTACTCTATAAAACCCACATGCAGTTTGATTTTATTTTCATATAAGGCGTTTGTTGAAATGCATAATATTGAGAAATTCCGTTCAAGCGTGACATTACTATATTGAACTAGAGATATTGCACTGCTGGTATTGTTTGGTATCTTTATTAGTTTCACACTTAAAACGTTGTACGCATCTTATTGTTCAGTGTCATAATGCAATTTATAATTGACATATACGACAAATTTGTCAATGTTTAATTTTAGGATGCATCTTTCATTAATATTTAAAATAACACATGTAATACTGTATTGATCGTTAAAATGTCATGGTCTACACGTCTTAGGTGCAATAACTAGAAATAATGTTACTGGTAACATGGACAAGATATTTAATGAGTTATCTTTGATTTTTGTGGAGAGGGAAAATATTAAATGGTTAGTTGTGCTGCAATGTGAGGTGAGCCTAGAAAGCTCCCTTTATTGTGCTGCTATTCGCGGTAAGCCTAGAAAGCTAGGTTGTGCTTCATTGTGCAGAACGTTTAGAGAGCCTTCTCAGATGTGCTGCACTGTACGATAAGCCTGGAGAGCTTTCTCAGTTGTGCTGGACTTTGCGGCAAGCCTAGAGAGTTTCCAAGGTTGTGCTGCATTGTACGGTAAGTCTGAAGAGCTTAATCGGTTGCCCTGCACTGTACGGTAAGCCAGGAGAGCTTCCTCGGTTGTGATTTACTGTGCGGTAAGCCAGGAGAGCTTCCTCGGTTGTGCTGTACTGTGCGGTAAGTCTGAAGAGCTTAATGGGTTGCCCTGCACTGTACGGTAAGCCAGGAGAGCTTCCTTGGTTGTGCTGTACTGTGCGGTAAGTCTGAAGAGCTTAATCGGTTGCGCTGCACTGTACGGTAAGCCAGGAGAGATTTCTCGGTTGTGCTGCACCGTACGGTGAGTTTGAAGAGCTTCCTTGGTTGTGCTGCATTATATGGTAACCCTAGAGAGCTTCCTCGGTTGTGCTGTACTGTGCGGTAAGCCAGGAGAGCTTCCTCGGTTGTGCTGCACTGTGCGGTAAGCCTAGAAAGCTTAATCGGTTTCGTAGCACTATACGATAAGCCAGGAGAGCTTCCTCGGTTGTGCTACACTGTGCGGTAAGCCAGGAGAGCTTCCTCGGTTGTGCTGCACTGTGTGGTAAGCCAGGAGAGCTTCCTCGGTTGTGCTGCACCGTACGGTGAGTTTGAAGAGCTTCCTTGGTTGTGCTGCATTATATGGTAACCCTAGAGAGCTTCCTCGGTTGTGCTGTACTGTGCAGTAAGTCTGAAGAGCTTAATCAGTTGCGCTGCACTGTACGGTAAGCCAGGAGAGCTTCCTAGGTTGTGCTGTACTGTGAGGTAAGTCTGGAGAACATAATCGGTTGTCCTGCACTGTACGGTAAGCCAGGAGAGCTTCCTTGCTTGTGCTGTACTGTGAGGTAAGTCTGAAGAGCTTAATCGGTTGTGCTGCACTGTACGGTAAGCCAGGACAGCTTCCTCGGTTGTGCTGTACTGTGAGGTAAGTCTGGAGAACTTAATCGGTTGTGCTGCACTGTACGGTAAGCCAGGAGAGCTTCCTCGGTTGTGCTGTACTGTGAGGTAAGTCTGGAGAACTTAATCGGTTGTGCTGCACTGTACGGTAAGCCAGGAGAGCTTCCTCGGTTGTGCTGTACTGTGAGGTAAGTCTGGAGAACTTAATCGGTTGTGCTGCACTGTACGGTAAGCCAGGAGAGCTTCCTCGGTTGTGCTGTACTGTGAGGTAAGTCTGGAGAACTTAATCGGTTGTCCTGCACTGTACGGTAAGCCAGGACAGCTTCCTCGGTTGTGCTGTACTTTGAGGTAAGTCTGGAGAATTTAATCGGTTGTTCTGCACTGTACGGTAAGCCAGGAGAGCTTCCTCGGTTGTGCTGTACTGTGAGGTACGTCTGAAGAGCTTAATCGGTTGCGCTGCACTGTACGGTAAGCCAGGAGAGCTTTCTCGGTTGCGCTGCACTGTACGGTAAGCCAGGAGAGCTTCCTCGGTTGTGCTGTACTGTGCGGTAAGCCAGGAGAGCTTCCTCGGTTGTGCTGCACTGTGCGGTAAGCCTAGAAAGCTTAATCGGTTTCGTAGCACTATACGATAAGCCAGGAGAGCTTCCTCGGTTGTGCTGCACTGTGCGGTAAGCCAGGAGAGCTTCCTCGGTTGTGCTGCACTGTGCGGTAAGCCAGGAGAGCTTCCTCGGTTGTGCTGCACTGTGCGGTAAGCCTAGAGAGCTTAATCGGTTTCGTAGCACTATACGATAAGCCAGGAGAGTTTTCTCGGTTGTCCTGCACTGTACGATAAGCCAGGAGAGCTTCCTCGGTTGTGCTGCACTGTACGGTAAGCCAGGAGAGCTTTCTCGGTTGTGCTGCACCGTACGGTGAGTTTGAAGAGCTTCCTTGGTTGTGCTGCATTATATGGTAACCCTAGAGAGCTTCCTCGGTTGTGCTGTACTGTGCAGTAAGTCTGAAGAGCTTAATCGGTTGCGCTGCACTGTACGGTAAGCCAGGAGAGCTTCCTGGGTTGTGCTGTACTGTGAGGTAAGTCTGGAGAACTTAATCGGTTGTCCTGCACTGTACGGTAAGCCAGGAGAGCTTCCTTGGTTGTGCTGTACTGTGAGGTAAGTCTGAAGAGCTTAATCGGTTGTGCTGCACTGTACGGTAAGCCAGGACAGCTTCCTCGGTTGTGCTGTACTGTGAGGTAAGTCTGGAGAACTTAATCGGTTGTGCTGCACTGTACGGTAAGCCAGGAGAGCTTCCTCGGTTGTGCTGTACTGTGAGGTAAGTCTGGAGAACTTAATCGGTTGTGCTGCACTGTACGGTAAGCCAGGAGAGCTTCCTCGGTTGTGCTGTACTGTGAGGTAAGTCTGGAGAACTTAATCGGTTTTCCTGCACTGTACGGTAAGCCAGGACAGCTTCCTCGGTTGTGCTGTACTGTGCGGTAAGTCTGAAGAGCTTAATCGGTTGTCCTGCACTGTACGGTAAGCCAGGAGAGCTTCCTCGGTTGTGCTGTACTGTGCGGTAAGTCTGAAGAGCTTAATCGGTTGTGCTGCACTGTGAGGTAAGTCTGAAGAGCTTCCTCGGTTGTGCTGTACTGTGCGGTAAGTCTGAAGAGCTTAATCGGTTGTCCTGCACTGTACGGTAAGCCAGGAGAGCTTCCTCGGTTGTGCTGTACTGTGCGGTAAGTCTGAAGAGCTTAATCAGTTGTGCTGCACTGTGAGGTAAGTCTGAAGAGCTTCCTCGGTTGTGCTGCACTGAGCGGTAAGTCTGAAGAGCTTCTTCGGTTGTGTTGCACTGTGTGGTAAGCCCAGGAGTGCTTCATCGGTTGTGCTGCACTTGCCTAGAGAGCTTTCTTGGTTTATGATTAAGAAGTAAATCCAGAAAATACATTCAATAAACATATTACTAGAGGGTTCACCTCAAAGGAATTTCAACATTTTGTTACACCCAAAGGAGACACGATTATCACATCACGTTGTTATGTCATATGATGCATGGCATTTTGTTATCAATACCCTCAACTTTGGCGTTGGACAAATAAAAAGTGCGCGTAGAATCTGCGTAACTACATAATACGATAGAGGATTCTGAATATGTCGTGTTATTTCGTGTGAAACAATCATTCTAAATAAATAACCAACACAGCGAACGAAATTTCCTTTTTTGAAGACAAAATGTTTCTCGGAATGCAAACATAACTTCATGCCCTTCTGCCATCATTGTTCTGCAGAGTTATTATCTCAACAAAATTATTTTTCATCGTATTCTCTAGATGTATAAGTTACGACAGTATAAACTGTCTTTGATCGCTAATTGAGTTGTCACTTATGCAAGTGCAGTATCGTTACTCTCAATTACCTTTTCCGTTTGTACCGTTCTGAATGATTTAGGTTATAATTTTAGAGGTTAATTTTGTAACACCCGTTACTGTCAATATATTTTAATATTGGTTCATCTTAGAAATAAAGAGAAGAAAAGATTTATTTATGAGGTTAAAACTGTTGTACCTGAACCAAGAATGTAATCGGAGTTATTTTTTTCCAGATACTTCATTTTTACTCTACCATTTATTTTTATTCTTTCAGTTATTTTATCAGGACTATATCTTAGGACTCAACCCATTTTTCAACGCTAACAATTTAAAGTTATCTTCCTCTCCTTCCATGTATATATATATATTCATCGGCATATATGATACTCGATTAATTATTTGTCTATAACAACATATTGTAAACTGGTTACATTGAAAGAAAGTAGAGAAAAAGGTATTAAAGTGTGAGTTTTTGCCAGGGACACAGTTTAGGTGTTTAATACACAATTATTCTTGTTTAAATCAAAACTCTATTTCTTAAATATAATTTTTTACAGTGCAATGATTTAAATATAATTAAATAACTTGCCATTAAAAATGTATAGTACTTTGGAAGGTAGATTCATTGCAATATTAGAAGTTTTTACTATGAGACTAAATTAAGAAGTAATTTGTGATATAGTTGGCAAAGAGTTATATTGTATTCGTGGGTGTAACTGCATACAGTATCCTATATCCCATGTAATTTTAATCTAAGTTATTTAATAAAATAAAAGTATGTATTTCTTCAAACCCTTTTTTCACTTTGATATCTTAAACATTTATCCCCCACCCAATGTTATCAGCACAGTGGTTCACCCCCTCCCCATTAGATAAGGACGCCGGATGACGTCACGCCGGGTGACGGATGTGAGCCATAACAACGACAGGTGCCGGTTGGCCAATTTGTACTGTGCATTGTTACCGTCAGGATTTGCTCCCTCTGGATTTTCCTGTCTAACGTTATAGCTTTGCATTTTCTTCCAGGAATATTCATGGTGTACAAGATGTATTTTGTTGTTTAAAATAGAGTAGAGTTTGTTAAAGCAGGTCTATAATAAAGCAGATGAACTGTTAAAATTATGGTTCAGGTACAGTTGTATTTTATTTCAACCATATCTTATATAGTCTTCATTCAAGATTTTAATTTGAATGTTCTTTGTTTGTAAGCTAGTGAAATTGAGTGATTCGTATATAATGTTAACTTATTTTTAAAATGCATAATTTTATATTTACAATTTGTAAACAACTGCCTGTTGCAAATTAATTATTAAATTTATTCTGTGTCAATTTGTATTTATTACTTTACCGGGTACTAGTTTTTATTAGCCTACGTTTTATAATCGTTTATTTTAAGACAAATACTCCAAAGTGGATTTCTTACTGTGAAATATAATGAAACACGTAATAAATCACAGGTAAAAGTATATCAGACACTTCCACTGTACTTTACATTCTAAAGTGACATGCATTTCAAATCGTTTGGACGCAGAAAGACAACGATCAAACGACGCTTGTTATTTATGACAGGGCTGGTGGCGCCTCTGCGTCGCGACGCGCTTATCTGAAACTCGTTGTTGATGGAGATGATTCCCCAAACTGAAAACTTTACCTTCTTTTAAAATTATTTGGGTTGGATTAAACACAAAATAGCATAGCCATGAGTTCATTTTATACCAAACATTTCATTCTAAAACATTTTTAGATGGTGTAGTTGGTGAAGATAATATTAGCGAATTTCCCCTATAAGGAAGAAGCTATTACCATAGACGGCATTGTAAGACCTAGGTCCAGGACCATGATAACTTTTCGTTTTGAGGTCTCCAGATGCCAAAAACACCATTCGTTCAAAACTGTATATATATATATATATATATATCCGTGAGCACGATAACTCTTGTAAAAATTATCCGAATTTTAATAAATTTGGTATGAACATGTAAAGCAGCATTCATTTATGACTTTAAGTTCGAAAACCAGGCAGATCGACCTATCCGACGAGGTATTTTGCGGGGGGGGGTTTGTACCCCAAAAATGTTTTTTTTTTCGTTTTTTACATATAATTTTTAAAAAAGTCAATTTTTTTATTGGAAACAGCTTAAAAATACGCACAATTTGATGTTTTGATCATTGCTCTACGTCAAATGGTTACAGAGATATTGATAGTGCTGAACACAGTACGTTGTCCAATATTATTGTTATGGAGAATAAGAAAAATTGTATACCTCGCTTAGTTATCAACTTATCCTGATGAAACTTGGTATATTGCTTCATATCGTTGTAGTCTATTTATATTTGCACTAAAAAACATTTTTTCCCTATAGTTCCCGTAGCAGCAAACCTCCGTACTCAGCCCCATTGTTATCCTTATGGGGAATAAGTAACGAGTTATCTCCCTTAATTATGAACAAAAACTAATAAAATTTGGTATGTGGCTTTACCTACTTGAGTTGGATTAATATTTGTATAAAACCCCATTTTTTGTGTTCCTTGCTTTGGCAAACCTGCATACTCAGCAGCCATGTTATTCTTATGGAGAACAATTAAATCGTCATAAATCGTTTATTTATGAATGTATGTTGATGAAACTTGGTATTTGGTTTGATGTGGTATTAAGATATATATATATATATATATATATATATATATATATATATATATATATATATATATATATATATGTATTGTAAATTCGCAGAGTACGAAGGTTTAATGCTACGGGAGTATTCGTGTATATAACCATAAGCTACTGTATAAAGTAATCCTACAGCTTTGGTATCGCACTACTTTCATCACACAAAGATTATTTTACAATACGAATACTAACTTTGATTTACATTTTAGAATTACCGTCAGTAAAATAAATTACATTAATACAAATAAAAATGCATGTATTAAATATTATAATATAAATATTAAATATTAATGCATGTATCACAGTAAAGCTGCAGTGTTTGTAGGTTTGCCGTCTACGTGATTTTAGTTACGGGGCTGGGGGCAGATTAATTGCCAACCTGGGGCCGTATATACGGTACATATATAACAACATGTGCGAGAGCCTCCGTGGGTCTGAGCTATGAACCGACAGTGTGGCATTGGCTTGATTTAAATTGTATAAAACCAAATTTTGTGTTGCAAAATTTAAAAACTGAAGGATTGAAAACCAGAATAACAATACTGGATATATCATCATTAGGAATGTATTAGTGGTTTTTTCTATTGAGAGAAATTAAAATAACTAGAATAATTAATTTCTATTTGGGCCGATTTGCTAAAATAATAACTCAATCAGTTGCTTTAATAACATTATTTAATTTACAAGTAGGCAAATAATCATAAAGAATTTACATACTTAAAATTCTTAGATTTACTGTAGAAAAAAGTCTTTGACAAACATTATAAATGCACAGCTAGCAACTGTAAGTAGTATATTACGAGTCTTTCTTATTTTTAAGGTTAATTATCAATAGTCATCATTTTACTTAAAATTATCTATCATTTTACCACATCCTACCTAAAGATTTTTAAGATTAAATTGTTTTTCAGTGTTAAATCAAAAAACTTTTGTAAATTATGCCCCAATAATAAAGAAATGGAACCCCACTTTGATAAATAGTTAAAATCATCGTAATACTGGTAATAATATTTATATATTGATAATGAATCTAATTCAAATCAAAACCTCTTCAACCGGAAGTGAATTTTACCTTATGATTACAGCACATTTCTACCAAAACACGGGTTTAGTAATCTCTCACTTCTTGCTGTCAACTCGTGTGATGAGGGTCCGACATCCGACAGTTATGCTTTCGTTAACATCTAACTGATCGAAATGGAAAAAATAATTAGTGGTTTCAACCTTGTTTAGGAAAGTTATTATTTCAATTTAAAATAGTTCTCATACTCACAATTAGATTCGTTTAGCGATTAGATTTTAGTTAAACAATACAAATATGCAGATTAGTTAGCTTCTTTAAACGCATTTATGTGAAAGGAAACTATACAATTATGTTAAAAATGTATTGTATATGACCTGTAGTAAAAAGTGAAAACTAATTATACCTTCTCTCTATTCTCATGGTTAAACCTTCATATATAACTAATAATTTAATTTGTTAACCAGAGTTAGGTGGAGAATCAAATCTTCATCCATGGACATTTTTTAGACAAATTGAAATTAAAAACTACATGTTAAGATTAAACAAAATATGTTATATAATGTCTGAAAGCTCATATATTTGGCAATATATATTACTGATTACAAACTATTTATTATATTTACCATCCCTACACTTACAACAAGATGTTTTCTTTCTAAATTTACCTAATCGGTTTAGGTGTGTCCTATTCATTCGAATGTTTACTTAAGTTATGTGAAACACTTAAATCACTATATAGCCTTAGTGTTTATTTTCCTGATAGTAATGCAAGTCATAGTTTTAATAATAATAATCACTTCTATTGAAAGTAATATAATTATAAATATAATGACGATGGTTTTTGAAAAGACATGATTAAGTTACTAACAATCATTGGCCATATTTACAGGAGTTACTTGACAGTTACCAATATTTTTTAAAACCAGTAAATATTTGTGAACTCTTGAGCAAGGAAGAGTAAGCTGATCTGAGATCTTTACATATGTTATGACAAATCGCCCGACTTAACAAAGATTTCCTCTAAAAGCAGACACGATGCTTACCAAGATGGCGTCGTTTACTGAGGAGACTTCTAAAGTGAGTGACATCTGCTAAGTGGTAAGCTTTATTTGATTTGTCTCGTTTAAAATTATATAGTTACATTTATATAAAAATATATAAAAGTTATTTTTAACACATTAACTTATGCAAACACAAATGACCACTTAGAAATTAAAACGTCTATAATATAGTGACTTGCATTAAGGGGTTAAATGTCTCGGTGGAACAAAGATCACTCTATGGAATATACACTGAATAGTTTAATGTAGTATTTTTAAATTGAATTTGTATTTTTTCTAAAACATAAAGTCATCGCCTATATCAACGGTCGTTATTTATTTTTTTAGAATTAAAATTTTATTTTAATTCTAAATGTTCCAAGTAAAAAATAAATACTACTTATGTAAAATTAAATTGTATAGTTGTTACATTTGAAACAGAACTGATTTAAAAATGATTCTTAGTTCTGTAAATAGTTATTTCTGTTCTTTAAAAATAATATTCCCTTGTAAAGGGGTCTGTCATCAAAGTGTGTGTGACCTTGTGTGCACGCCGTTGCTTTTTATCATCAAACGTCACAGCAGCCGGAAATTCACCTCAACGTGGGCCTTCCCCACATATATTGAAAATGTGTTCTCTCAACCATGACTTAGATTATAAAACTTATAGCTATAAAATATAAACTAGTCTATCTGTAATGTTACTTATATGTGTGTTACTATTACGATATTACAAATAAATGCTTAACAATATCCTTAATTGTATATTTATATATCTGTACAGTATGGTTTACTGTATTTTATCACAATAAAGGGATTATAATAATAATAGTGCAATTTTGTTTCAGCAACGTCCAGGCTAAAATCATTAACAACCTAATAGCCAATTCTTATACAGTGCATTGCACGATTGATGAACCAGGTTGTCCATAAGCCCAATTTTAAAACTAAAACTAGTCTTGTGACAGCCTGGTTTTTAACTCGTGTAACGCGTTTTAATTATTAAAGAACTAAACCACGCTGTGAAAAATAAACGATCCCGAGGTAGATGTCCTTTCAACAACATTAATAAATTAATTTCAGCCCTTTACAAATCGGATTATTATTCGCCTGACTAAACAAGTATTTCACCTAGAACAGAAACGAAGTTTAATAGATGACGTCATTCACTAAGTGATCTTCCAAAGTGATCAAGTAGCGTCTCCTGAGTGTTGCTCTTCCATTAATCGGATAGAGTAATAAAAATATTATTTTTAAACATAAACTTATTCAAACACAACTGACCACTGAGCATTGCCGTGAACATCGTCTCAGCGTGAGGCTCTTCCTCAGCTAAGCTGAAAATATTAACCACTATTCATATTAGATATATGATTGCTATAAAATATAACATTAACGTTTTTGTGGCTTTAAAATACCCTTTACTTTCGGGTTACCAGTTTTATCAAAACAGTCTTTCTAAATTTGTAATAATAAGTTTGTATATGCCACTATAACATTTAAACTCCAAACCATGTCAATGCAAAATTATTTGTGGTTTTGACCGTCAATGAAGAGGCTTATGCCATGTAAATTAAAATCTTGCTTATAAAAGGTGATAAAACCGTTCCTATTTATGGGCAACGTATATAATTATATACATATACATTCAAATATGCAAAATAGTAGGGGTGTGTGAGTAGTGATTTTTAAAGTCTAGTCGAGATTAGGAAAAACTCGCAAATTTCGAGCTTTTTCGAGTCAAGTTTTTTTTAAAGAAGAGGAGATACTGGTTAAAAAAGTTACCTATACATTATCAGCATTATGTAAAAAATTATATCTGATAAAATGAAATGATGACAGAATAATTACCTCAGACAGAATAATTGAACTTCCCTTTGTCATTCCTTTCGATTTGATGTTTATTTTTTGTACCTTGTATATTTTACCAAAATAAAACAATAAACTAAAATAGCCTACAGTAAACACTAGCCTAAACTCCGCTACGCCATATTGATCGCATCGTTTACACGTTGCTGACATAGACATTCAATTCGTCATCGAAACATTTGTAAAATAACATTACAGAGTTCCGGACTATAACAAATCTTCAACTTGAATGATTCAACAACAGTTGACTTTACAAAAATAAAAGGAAAATCTTTCGGTGAATGAATGGTGAAAAAACTCCAAAGTACAATTGTGACGTGTTGAGTAAAAATATGAAATATATAACTGATATCCATACACACTATAGGCAGCCGATTTCCACTTTTCAATCATTAGATTAAAAATTAAAACCATAAGGAATGTATAAGTTCACTTTGAATATTGTTCACGTGTTCACGTTGCGTTGGGTGGAATAAGCCCGACAGCAACTAAAAACCGTAGAAAAAAGATCCTAAGTTTACGTCACTCAAGACAGTGACGTTAGAGAACTCCGGCTGAGTCCGGCCTTCTTTTTAGTTCGAGGTGGTGCTACCTCGGCGTGGAGCGCAAAAGTAGATCCGAATGCGTGTACTGTTTCATAGACAAAGCCAACGTGATATGAAGTGATGTTAAATTTCTCTTGTAAAACGTACAGAGAACAATCTAATTCGTTTTCACCTTGACTCGGGCGCATTTATTGCTTTTGTAACTGTCATTTGAGACGGTTTGAGTGTTTAATCACTGTATAAAAAACTCGGCTCAAAAAATACTCGATATACGAGAACTCGCACACCCCTACAAAATAGTTACTTAAAAAGATTAAGTGTGGCTTTCAGTATACTTTAAATGACTCTATAAAGAAGTTTAAAACAGTATTCTTCTATTTTGTAAATTCGCTTAAGGTAAACAATAAAATTAATTGGACAAATACTGTTTTAGTTTGTAGCTTTAAGTTTTTGCAACAAGATTTTTATTTACAACAATAATAAACATAATCTACAAGTCTTTAACTTTCTGAATTATAATAATAAATGAGGTCATTGATCACAATTATCTTGCATTTTAATATTTTTTCCTGATAATGTGTGTTTTTCTAATGAACAATCTTTTAAGAATACGGTTCTCTGGTACTTTATCGTAATGTCAAAGGACTTAACAAATAATTCTCCTAAAACAAGAATGAAGTTGACGAGATGACGTCCACCAAACAAACCAACAAAGTGACAACTTCTGGTTCTCTCCCAGTGGCTACCTTGTTGAAACCTTTGTATTTGTTAAACAAGCAAAATGTGATGCATCACATGAAATGTACGGATGTAATGAATGTGCATGACTAGTTTGAACGTTCCTGATGCATCATCATCATCATTGTTGCGGATTAGGAAACCCCAGCATAGCTGCTGGTCACATCTTCCACAAGCTGGAATATTGCGCAGGTTACCGAAAAGATAGGATATAGCAGGAAAGTAAAGGGTGTGATGGGATGGCAGCCAATTCGACCCTTCAGAGACCCCCTCACGTGCCCCTGTGACAGCTGGGGTGAGGCTCTCAAACAGGGGACCCGCATTCTGACTCAAACTGGTCAACTCAACTGACTGGGTATCCATGTACAACATGTACATCCATTCTCAGGTTGGAAGGTTGGAGACCAAACCCAGAGATTCTGTCTCTAGCCACTGCAAATGGAGGGACCAAAGGTGAATGGGAAGTTTGTCATAGTGTACAGCCAAAAGACGTACCATATGTAATGACAACTTCATTTGCTGTACCCAATGTCAGCCTTAAAACTGGTATAGACCAGTTTTAAGGTAGTCCTGGGACGTTTCTGATGCGATTTTTGAACAGTGTATATTTTTAAAATTCGTACTGAGTTTAATATTCGAGTACACATAAAATCAAATTCCATTACTCCTTTATTTCTAACCTTTTTTAATTAAAAGAATCGCTCTCCATTAAGACATTACACAGCGCCAAGCCAAAATGGACTGGAATGGTAATGGAAATCGTCTTAATTCGAATAATAATACGGTTTTTAATAACTTATTTATGAGCAACAATAATACAAAATTTGCAAATACAAAGTTAATTAAATATAATTTAATATAAAATATTAAGGCTTTTTGTTAAATTACTGTAAAAATCAAAGATATTGGAAAATTAACTTCAGAGCGAAATAATAGGTAAAGGTACTCTGGAAGTTTTGTTTTCAATCTAATGACATTATTAGTAGCACTATTCGTGAACTCAAGTGAAAAAATTATATATATATATATATGTGTGTGTGTGTGTGTGTGTGTGTGTGTGTGTGTGTGTGTGTGTGTGTGTGTGTGTGTGTGTGTGTGTGTGTGTGTGTGTGTAGACAAATTATGCTCTCGAGCAATATCTCTTCTTTCTTGTTTGATTGCAGGAAACGTTGAAGACAAAAGAATAATCAAGAAGATCTATCATTGCTGAATTCATCTCTCAGCCTACACTGTTTGGGATTGATATAAAAAACACTATCAACTTACATCATTTTTCATATTTTTCATTTGTTATGTTTTGTAAATTTATTTAGTTTTTCGTTTTTGAAAAGTAAAATATATCTTTAAGATACAGATATATGAATATACTTTTATTTAATTTAAAATTTATTTAAATAAGCAAAAAAAATGGATGTTAAATTACAGCTTTTATGACTGGCATATAATGTCAAACCCCTAACTGAAATAACGTTAATTGGTAGCAAAAAAAGAGCTCACAAAATTCAACAACAATTTTAGTCGACACTAATATACTATATTTCCTGAAAACATGTCTATAAAAATGTTCTATAAAATATTTTCTGAAATATTTTATTCAGGAATGTGACTAATAAAAGAGGCTAACTTAAATATACTTATATATTTTTTCCTAGTCAACTTCGACGTGGGATAAATTTGATGCTCTCCTGAAATTAAAACGATACTCCACTTCTGGACAAGAGTGTCATTGCACTAAACATAGCAATTCTCTACAGACATTTATAGGAACAGGTTGGCTAACTGGAGGGAAAAATACCCATATGTGAAAACAACTGAATATGTGGGAAAAAATCGAGCAACCAGAATAGGTACTAGATGGTATTATAAGCCATTTAGGGAGGGGAGGGGAGGGGAGGGGAGGGGTGGGGAAGGGGAGCGGGTGGGGTGGTGTGGGGAGGGGGAGGGGGCGTGATGTCAGAAGTCAAAGGTCGAAAAGGACTCAAAGAGGGTCTATAGTAGTTATTTAGTTAGTTTGTTTTCTATCCCTAGGTGAATGGGTAATTTTAAAACCTATTTTTACAATACTCATGTAGTAGGAGTATGCGAGACTAATAGACCAATAGAGGACCAATAGAGGTTGTATTGGGTTATCTAAGTTTCGGTTGGTAACTCTGAGAGTAAAATAAAATAAAGATCTATATATGTTGGGTTGGCACCACTGTGGGTGCCGGCACGGTGCGAGAAGATGAGCGAGGCGGGTCTGGGAATCCGTGACGTCAGGGGGTAAAGGTCGAAAAACAACCGGGGGGGTGGTCCAGTGGGTTGTCTGGATAAGTACTATGTTCGGATAAGTAAGAGGTTCGGACAAGTAACAGGATTGGATAAGTCACATACTCGGATAAGTAACAGGTTTGGACAAGTAATAAGATTGAATAAGTCACATGTTCGGATAAGTAAGATGTTCGGATAAGTAAACAAGCGGGTGAGAGGGGGCCGAGCGCAGCAAACGAAAGTAGCGTGACGTAATAGTTATATACATATAACAGTCAGTATAATTTAGCGTGACATAGTATTGCAAGAAAAAAAATATAGGTTGGCAATACTACGCAAAAAAGTTAGGTTGGCAACACTCCACAAAAGTAGGTTAGAAGAAATGGAAGGAGGGGGCCGGGAGGGGTCCGGTGGGGAGGGGGTGGGGAAGGGAGCGTGACGTCAGGGGGCAAAGGTCGAAAAGCAGTGAGGGAGCGCCTATAGTAGTGCCGGTTGACGGATGTGAGCCATAACAACGACAGTTGCCGGTCGACCAATTTGTGCTCTGCATTGTTACCTTCAGGAATTGCTCCCTCTGGAGTTTCCTGTCTAACGTTATAGCTTTGCATCCTCTTCCAGGAATTTTCATAGTGTAACTTGTGTGTTTTTGTTGATAATAGAGTAGGTTGTAAATAGGGTTTTCGTAACAGATATTTTTCTAAAACGTAGACAAAGTTGATTTTAATTTAAAAGGATATACAGGAGATACACATTTTTTTAAAGAAAAAAATAATCATCATCATCCTTTATATTAATACGCTAGGGGGTTTTCTTCAGTCATAACTCGTTAACGGCTGGACGGATTTTAACGGTTGAGGTGTCAAATTAAAGGTATTTTTACGTAGATTTGCCAATACGTCTCAGAATTTTAAGAAAGTGCGTCACTTAAGTAATGTAAAGGCATGAAATTTTGGAACAGTGGTGCTATCCGACGGTGGAAGTCTAATCTACGTTTTTATTGAAAGTTCGTTGTTATCATCAGTTTTAATATCAGATGTTTTGTTTTTTTTTTATGTATGCTAACGACTAAATTAACCTTTCGCTGGGTACAAACTCGCTTGGATTTGAGCAAGAGGGCAACTAGTATAATTAAATAGTTTAGCACCCATGGAGGAAGAAGGTTAAAACCTTGCAGCTATCAATACTCTATTCAAACTAGCTTAATAGTTTAATATCGCAGGATACGAGCACTCGGTAACCCTCTGAAAGGGTGGCAGATTAAAAAGTACACGATCAAAACTTTAGATATATTCATAAATGCACTACATTAGTAGCAGTTTTTAAAGTCAGTAACATAATTGTAACATTTACGATTAATATTAATTTCTTAATATTATCCCAGATCAATTCAAAACGTTAATGTTTTCGTATATAAATAATCGTAGACCAACACCTCCTCTGAATTTAAACCTCTCTAATATGCCTTTCCCAATTTATTTATTTATATGTATTTATGTAAACGATATTTGTCATGCACATAATTTTAAATTGCACTAATACCATTTTTAGGAGCTTTATGTTTCTACTTCCAATTAATACTCGGGTAAGCACCCATTTTTGATTGTATAGTCTAGTTTGTGGTACTAAAAAGTGTTAAAACGGATAGTGCAAAGATATTTATCAATATAATATCATTTTTTGCGTAGTTACAGCACAGTACACTACAAATACTGCTTGACCAGTGACATTGAAAATCGTTTAGTTTGTCATTCCATTCAGAAGTGACACGTATTCAACATCGTTTGGATGAATAACGACAAAGATCAAACGACGCTTGTTATTTACTACAGGGCTGGTGGCGCCTCCGCGTCGCGACGCACTTATCTGAAACTCATCGTTGATGGAGTTGAAACTCTAAACTGAAAACTTTACCTTTCCTCCTTCTAAAGTTATTTGAGTATGATTAAATTACAAATAGAAGAACCGAAGGATTATAATTTGCCCAAATATTAGTTTTTTAGGTTTAACCGTACTGTACTAAAATAAAAGAATCGTAATTAATACTATTATTGCATGGTTTTTAAACAATATACGAGCATGTAAATGAGGGCTTTGACATGTTTATGTCATAAAGGAAGAGAAATGTCGGAAACGTTACGGTTGTTGGATATGATGAAAGAATAATGCAATTTGATGATGTCTAGACTTGCTCGAACAGTCACTGCAACACTTATTTATAAGTATTCCAAAATAACACAAAAGAAACACAGCTGCAGAATTTAATGAAATAACGTGAAAAAATTATACGTTTAACACTATAAAGTTATACCTTTGCCACTATAAGCACCTAGTTTTAGATATAGTTTGTACCGGGTAATTTTCATACACAATATACATGAAAAACGAAATATATATATTTTTGTAGAGTAGCGTAGGTATTGTTTCAGAGTTATAGTAGAAGGAATATCGATAGTAGAAGATATAGTAGAAGAGTTATATCGATTCTTCAGTGGAAGTCAACATTAGATTGTGTTTTATATTGGGTAAACAGCTCTTTTATGTTAAACGATAAGTTATAAAATAACCTTAATTAATAATGTTAATTTAATACGTTAAGTGGTATTCTACCACTTTCATTACCCGTAGACTTTTTACACGAATATAGTTGTATGGTACATTTTAGACGTGTTAAAGTAAATAAATAAAGTAATGAAATAAAGGATTTATTTAAATAATACCAAGCACATTTTTGGAAATTGATTGAATCACAATGAAGCTGGAGTGTGGGCAGGTTTGCCAAGTTGCTTTTAGTTACCGAGAGGAAATTAATGAGCACTTAGGGGCCGCACACAACCACACAAATAGGAGCCGCCGTGCGAGTCCGAGCTGTGACCCACAACGAGATGTTTGGTGGGTTTAAAAAATGCGATACTGTTTGTCGTTGAAATCTTGAAAAACGGAATGATTAAAAATCATAATTGCACCTACTGAGGTATATATAATCATTAAGAATGGCAATCACTGGAAATTTTTGTTTTTTGAGAGAAATTAAAACTAAGAGAAGGTGAAGAGTACATATCTAGATATACCTAGATACCTTTTAGACATACCTTTTAGATACCTAGGTGACTATTCGTGAAGAGTACATTTACGAGATGTAATAAAAGACGTCTGGCACCACTTAAAACATATTTACACTTACTCTTTTTTCACAAATCAGACGCTAAACATATATGAAAGGTACAATGAATGGTACAAGGATATCGATTTCGACCAGACACACCGGTCATCAGGCCCAATTAGAGAATGAGTGATCATAGATTCTCTTACTCTGTAATAAAGTGTGTAAGACGCTATTATTACATTCTATAAGTAATAACAACACGTACTATGCTAATCAAAATTAGTTTATTTAAGAAACATTTAATACTAGAAACATGATTGTATTATGGTGAAGAGTCGATATTGAAGTCATGAAGAGTCGGTATTAAAATGCACAACCGGCAATTAGGAATAACGTATACACAATATACTATTTTTAGATGTTACAACTCATGGCTGGTGAGTGGCTCGTTGGACAATATCTTGCTCTTATTGTCTAAACTTTAGTGATCCTCGTCACAACACACGGTCCCGTTTGTTGTTTCCCCCCGGTTCCCTAGCACTAGCCTTGGTGTTAAATCTCCTGTCAATGCGTTGATAAAATTGTACAATAGGTATTTAAGAGACTTGGATATTTTAATAACTGTGTTAAATCATTTCGCCAAGTTGTTGTAAATTTAATTCCTAATACCTAATATTTCCTTATTATTGTTAATGTATATACTTTTTTTATTTGTATTAAAATTATATCACTTTAATACTAGATTTTTTTGGTTTTTAAATAATGATTTTTAAGTAGGACGATTATTTGTAACCTTTATGTCCAAACAGTGAAATAGTACTTTGTTTAAAACCAATTGTTGGTGTTGTAAGTTTGTGTTTTTAAGAAGTTATTTAAATTGTTTTTTTATAGTTATAATAATGTTATAACTCACGTTTAAAATACTTATCATGATAACAATACAGTTTGATGCTTCTAAAAGTGTACAAGCTCTGTTAATAATCTAATATAACAATGAATATGTCTGTACTAGTGATTTTAAACCCATAGATATCAAAGACAACAAATCATTACAGTACAATAGTCATTATGTTTCATTTTTGGTTATAAAATACAGACAAAAACTTTAGACTCATTTGTATGGTAGAAGTTATGTGATAAAACTAGAAATATGACTTAAATAATGATCGGAATCTCTTGTAGTTGGTAATATGTTTTATATGTGATAAAAATACGTATTACAATAACTAACAACATTTTCAGCACTGGATGGCTACCCTCCAGTAGTGAACACCAAGATTTATAAAAGAGAGGTGTGTGCATGATCAGCTGAAGTGACGTAGATGGGCTCGCTCGCTGGTGCAGCCAATGACATGACTGCAAACTTTACTTATTTAGGCTGTTGAAATGACAGTTTTGTGTTCTATCATATTATCCAAATGTTAAAGCCATTGCTTGTTTAATATTATTGCGAGCCCATTTACGTCACATCAGCTGATCATGCACACACCTCTATTTTATGCATCTTTAGTGGATTCCTATTCTGTAGCAGTGTATGCCTAACCTACATCAGTGTATACCTACCCTACATCAGTATATGCCTACCCCACATCAGTATATATATACCTACCCTATATCAGTGTATACCTACCCTACATCAGTGTATACCTACCCTACATCAGTGTATACCTACCCTACATCAGTGTATACCTACCCTACATCAGTGTATACCTACCCTACATCAGTGTATACCTACCCTACATCAGTGTATACCTACCCTATATCAGTGTATACCTACACTACATCAGTGTATACCTACCCTACATCAGTGTATACCTACCCTACATCAGTGTATACCTACACTACATCAGTGTATACCTACCCTACATCAGTGTATACCTACCCTACATCAGTGTATACCTACACTACATCAGTGTATACCTACACTACATCAGTGTATACCTACACTACATCAGTGTATACCTACCCTACATCAGTGTATACCTACCCTACATCAGTGTATACCTACACTACATCAGTGTATACCTACCCTACATCAGTGTATACCTACCCTACATCAGTGTATACCTACCCTACATCAGTGTATACCTACCCTATATCAGTGTATACCTACACTACATCAGTGTATACCTACACTACATCAGTGTATACCTACCCTACATCAGTGTATACCTACCCTACATCAGTGTATACCTACCCTACATCAGTGTATACCTACACTACATCAGTGTATACCTACACTACATCAGTGTATACCTAAACACTGAACGACATCGACGCTCACGCAAGCCTCAATTGTAGTTTTCTTTTAAGTAGGGAATGTCCTTACCCATTCACTCCCATTCATCGCACCCATTGATACATTAGTATCTTATGGTGGTAAGGAATGTATTAATTACATATTAAAACTATGATCATCGTTAAGTGTCTATTCCTCATGTTTATGAATCATAGACATTTATTCGTTATTACATTCATATACAGTAGCTGTCCATGTCTTATGTTTAAATAATGTAAGTTTATCCATCTACAACCAATCTAAATAAAACAAAACAATTCAAAGGAAGAGTACAACTTAGCAGATTTCACTTCATAACTTTAAAAGATTCCTTAGTGGATGACGTCAGCTAGCAAACTCTGCGTTTCTGCTTTCGGATAAAATATTTATTCAGTCAGGTGATTTGTACATTTCTTAACGTCTGAAGTCAATTTACTTTCTTTGCATAAAAATTGTTTTGAATTTTTAGAGACCTTTTTTTAAATACATGTAGAACGTTAAATACAATAAATAATTGTAAGTATACATTTATGTAGTATGGATATTCACTTATTTGGTGTAGATGTTCATTGCTGTAGTGTAATCTAAGTATACACTGCTATCTAGGTATACAATACTACAGTATATACAGTTTGATCTGACGCATACACAAAATGGGGGACTATCTTCATGACAGAATTAATTTATATTGAGGTACAATTATCGATTATTATTTTACATTCATATTTTATCGATAAAAATTGAAATAATAATGTATTTAATTTATTAATTTACTATAAAATTCAATACTTGCAAAGTGCCATTACACCATGAAATGTTTAGGGTACATAAAAATTAGAGAAAATAAAATATAATCCATGTTATAATTAAAAACCGACATCATTGCTCTTTAACAAACAATTAAGTTGCTTTTCTTTAATCCAAAAACATTGCTTGTCAAGGAGGGGGGCAATTTCCGAAAGGATTACTTTTTCTTTTGATATTTACCGTAACCATACGAGAAACCTAGAACATATTGCTAGAACACATTATTTTCCACGTAAGTTGAACCTTTTCTTATGTTCCACTCTAAAACCATGTTCCACCTGATCTGTGCTGTAAAACAATCATAATGAAGTAATAGTATAGATTTTATATTTCTAAACACTGTACTATATAAAATTGGTTAGATAAAAATAATCAAGAGGATATAATGTGTTCGACTATCATTTTGATATCGTGTATCATATACCTATTAGAAAACAATAATTAATCTATACTTAAATAACAATTTAACCGCAAAGCAAGACATTAATTCCTACATCACCTTCGATTTTTGAGGGATTTGTACTACTATAATTGAGTGGATTTTCATTGAAGTGGCATGTCAATACTTACAAAACCCATTGTTAACAACATTTATTAACAACAAAGAAGATAAGAAGGTCTCATTGGTTTTTAGTTGTTTGCTGTGGATTTGAAGTAAACATTTCTCTAACTGTATGTTTAAATAGCAAAATTATTTCGATAATTCACTGTTCAATTTAATGCTGGGTCTAATTAAATAAATATACACATCTTTATTTTTCAACACAATGTTGGATACAAAATTATTTCAAAAAATACCAAGAAATAAATCTATCCTAAACAAAGAAACCAGGCTGACCTATAAAAATTAAATTATCATGAAGAAAAAAAGGGTCCATTTAGGGGCTCCTTTACAACAACAAAAAATATTACTAAGTTACATAGAACCCTGCGTTCCAGTTGAAATGCAGAAGATAGTTCCGAGAAATCTTAGTGTCCTAAAAGTAAAGTAAGTAAAGATATGTACAGCAGTACAGCAGTAGTATACTCATTAGTCTTCATCGCTAAATTCACTTTTTTTACATTACACAATTGCACAATTGAGTTCTGGATGAACGGAGGAGCGATTTAAACGGGTGTAAACAAATAAATGTTGTTTTATTCAACGTAATGTGAACATTCCTGAAATTTACAGCTACAGTGCTACACTACTTAAAGTTGTGGTAGAACAATTTATACCTTTGTGCCGTTAGAATTATGCAATTTATTGGTTTGTGTGGTGCAAAATTCCACAAAAATGTTCATCTTTACTGAACAATATCAATGGTACATTTTTGCTACAGTGCATTGCACGAGTTAAAAATCAGGCCGTCTATAAACAATGTTAAAATTAACACTAGTCTTAATGACTCTTAAGATTATTAAGACTATCATACTTCTTTATCATTGTTTAAAACACAGATAAAACACAGATAAAAAGGAGAAACAAGGTTTTAGAGCGGAAACATATGAAAAGGTTCAACAGACATGGATAATGATGTGTTCTAGCAATATGTTCTCGTTTGCTCGTTTGATTACGGTAAATGTCAAAGAAAATAAGATAATCCATAAGTGCTGTTGTCAGTTATTGCTTCCCACGGCAGGCGATGTTTTGGATTCAAGATTGAAGAAAAGCATTTTCAAATAGGAATGATCTTGGCATTTTAACTATAACATAGATTATATTTTATTTACACTCATCTGTAATTAGTAATCATAATAATAAAGATACAGACAAATTAAAGCTTAAGTGTGGAAAGGTTGAGTGACCACTACAATTGTAAACGTGATTACAATTACTTTACTGTACATAGTGATTAAAGGCACTCCGACACTCAAATCTTCAAACCTCTTTGAAAACGAAATAGTTGAGATACTGTAGTTGAGATGCGTTTTCCCTGTTTGAAATGTTGAAAGAGTATCCAATAAAAATATTGTAATTTTGCAGTTAGAATACTTCCTAGCCACTGATAGATGTTACGTGGGATTCGATATAACTTTGTGTAACATAACTAACAAATGTTTGTTAAACACATTAAACAAATTAACTATTTGGAATAGGGGTAAAAGTATTTTTTCTATGTTCTCTTGTTTACAATTAAATTTTCTAAATATTTCAAAAAAGATTTATCATGTGATGCAGTTTTACCTCATAAATAAGACTCCCATACAGGGTCCCACGTTTCGTAGAATCCTAAAAACAAATCTGTATTCGTACTTAGAATGTTCTAACTAACATTGTAAAGTTACAGCTGTCAAAATAAACGTTATCGTGAATCAAATTTCTCTAACATACAACTTTTAATCGTTTCGTTATAGGTTGGTAATTAATGGTCAATGTGATTAACTAATAAATTTATAGACAAGATGAGTATGAGGTAATGCGTCATTTTTAAAAGTGCGCTAAGGTTTTAGTCTATGGATGTAACTAGTTTTCGCGTTTCTGTTGAAACAGTAAACGTGTTTTCAATTAGTTGAAAATGCACTGAATGTTTAATCCAACCATGAGTGTCTGTTTATTGGATGAAATTTCATTATTCAATTAGTAACGTCTTTTTCATCTGAAGGGTCGCTCTATTTTATCGAATAAACACCAATTACAGCCTGGTCAAAATGTAGTTTCCCGGTAAAACAGACACAAAGAAGACATGATAAATTGCAGAACTATTTTTTTATGTAGGGGAAATGATTTATGCGAGAACCAAAAGGAACAGTGTGGGACTTCCTCCAATAATCTCGATGGAGAGTTACCCATTAAAACCCCTACGGACCCACATAACTCCAGGCGGTGCTGCTTGGTTAAGTATTGCTTCGCCTGGATGTGCTGGCTAATTTCACAACTTTTTTATGCGTTGAGACACCCTTCCCTGTTTTTGGTGCGGAGCACCATCTCGGAGTACACCGCAACCGCTTGCAATTTCTCTTCGGACTAAGCGATTTTTTAATTGTTTCCGATTAGGGTATCCGATCGTGAAAGCCAGCGTCCGCCTTGCTACCTCAAAACGGCTGCAGACGAAGAAAGTGGACAGCCGACTGTCAAGCGTAACCCCCAGGTACTTTGCCACCCTTTGGTCTGGACCACTTCAGAACCCACTGTCATCGGGACAATGGTGGGTATTCTCCGCTTGGTCAGCATGACGATCTCTGATTTGAAGAGGGCCAGCTGGAGTCCATGGTCTTCCATCCAGACACTGGCTCTGTTCATGACTATCTGCAATTTGATCTGGACTATCTCGGCGTTCCTGGCAGTTATTACCGCCGCTAAGTCGTTGGTGTATCCAACCAGAGACACACCAAATGGTATTTGCAGTTGGAGCAGGCCATCGTACGAGACGTTCCACAGGTCAGAGCCGAGAACCGAACCCTGAGCAGCCCCTGTGGTTACCTCCCTCACGCTAAGTCCAGAGGAGGTCTCGTATTGTAGGCACCTCTCCTTCAGATAGTCCCTAACCATGACTAGCCATGACTATGTGGGTACTCGGGAACACTGAAGCTCCCCTGCAACGCATCGATCATGACGCTCCAATTTGCCGAGTTCAATGTGTTTTTCACGTCCAGTGTCACAAGCAGAACAGCAGAACTATATCACGGGCTTGATGACAAGCGGTTTCCGCTTGCTGCACAGCTTCAACCACTTCTGCGACAGCCATCACAGTGGAATGGCCTTTGCGGAAACTATGCTGGCTGCTGCTAGGTCTCCGGCGTCTCGGATGGCTTGGTGTAGCCTAAGCTGTGGGAGCTTCTCTAGGAATTTCCCCGCAAATTTGCAGAACAATTACGTAATCACTACTCTTTGTTATTACCCTGCACAGTAGATAATGTTAGGTATTGGAAAATACCATACAACAAGGTTGAATAAAAAGAACAAAATCCATGATAATGGGAAAATAATATTACCTAACAATCTTTCTTCACGTCTCGTTTCACGGCAAGAGATTTTGAAACAAAGGAATAATCTGGAGAAGGTTCTCCATGTGATTACCTTTTCCACAAAACATTCAAATTCCACAAAAAACGCGGCTGATATGAAACATTATGTCTCAAATGGTCAAACACACATTTCTATATTTATTTGAAAACAAATCTTTGAAAACATACGGAAATATTGGCAATACTGTAATAAAACTTGCTTGATAGTAAGAAAAGGAATTGAACATTCGATTGTATCCGTATAAATTATCACGGTATTCGTCGTATTGGCTACTACCGCGACGTATAAACTATGAGATAAAATATTAACACAAATGTATTTATAGTTTCTGAGTTGCAAAAGCTACACGGTTTTCGTTTAAAATAGCACAACACGAAGACAGGCAGGACGACGTAATTGCCTTGATTAGAAACTAAGTCCACAAACTTCAAACTTACCCAGTACACCCAGTTTATTATGTTAAACACAGTAATGCACTTCCTCACAAGAGATATCTGGCTTGACGTAGATGGGGCAAATTCTGATAGGTAATTGTAGTAAAATAATTCTGAACAGACATAAAATTATAAATTTTAATTAATTGAAGTCTGAATTAGCACTTTACTAAATATCTATAACTAAATCACGACTTTTTGTCTTATGTATGTCATGGAAACGGATATTTTCAATAAACATTAAATTACATTTTAAAATATCGGGTTTTAAATGGGATTTTAATACTAAGTAAAAGTCTTCGGTTTTGGATTTTGTGAGATCCAATGGTTTACTTTAACTACATCTCACGTTCGGAATATTTAAGTATCCAAATTAATATTTTGGAAAGGAAACGTGATAAACACCACCAGGCGAGATAATTGAGACCACCAGACACATTTCCGTATGTTTAATAACCTGCGATTACAGTTTTCAATATAGTTTTAGTTATTTGCTCAGTAGTTAATTTAAAAAACTATTAATTTGGCGTCAAAATATAATGAAAGAGAACTTTAGCTGTGAATGGTAGTATAGATTATTGCCTATTCACAATTTGAAATTTAATCTGTCACATTAAAGTTCTAATTTACTCCTCTACATAAAATTTCCGTTTTATAACATGCTCCTATAAATGTAATGTTTGTCAATCCGAAACCGCCCAACTACCTATTTTTCTAATTAGAACTTCAATATAAATTATATTTTTGTTTTTACTAGTAAACCCAGCATTACGTGTTTAGAAACTATCTTACTAGTTTTAAGTTACAAATATCAACACATGCTGAACCATAAGGGTTATTTTCTTGGAACAATATTTCGAAACAGTGAAAGAGCACAATGAGCGACGACGGCAGATCAGCACATGGGGGGACGCCGAGCCATAAACAGGCGGCAGACTTTACAGCCATCACCGCTCCTCCTCACCATCGGTTTAAAACTACCGCTTACACTCTGAGATAAACAGTGAGAAAGCACAATGAGCGACGACGGCAGCTCAACACATGGGGGGACGCCGAGCCATAAACTGGCGGCAGACTTTACAGCCATCACCTCTTCTCCTCACCATCGGTTTAAAACTACCACTTACACTCTGAGATAAACAGTTAGAAAGCACAATGAGCGACGACGGCAGCTCAACACATGGGGGGACAACGAGCCATAAACTGGCGGCAGACTTTACAGCCATCACCTCTCCTCCTCACCATCGGTTTAAAATTACCGCTTACACTCTGAGATAAACAGTGAGAAAGCACAATGAGCGACGACGGCAGCTCAACACATGGGGGGACGCCGAGCCATAAACTGGCGGCAGACTTTACAGCCATCACCTCTCCTCCTCACCATCGGCTTAAAACTACCGCTTATTCTCTGAGATAAACAGTGAGAAAGCACAATGAGCGACGACGGCAGCTCAACACATGGGAGGACGCCGAGCCATAAACTGGCAGAAGACTTTACAGCCATCACCTCTCCTTCTCACCATCGGTTTAAAACTACCGCTTACACTCTGAGATAAACAGTGAGAAAGCACAATGAGCGATGACGGCAGCTCAACACATAGGGGGGACGCCAAGCCATAAACTGGCGGCAGATTTTACAGCCATCACCTCTCCTCCTCACCATCGGTTTAAAACTACCACTTACACTCTGAGATAAACAGTGAGAAAACACAATGAGCGACGACGGCAGCTCAGCACGTGGGGGGACGCCGAGCTATAAACTGGCGGCAAACTTTACAGATATCACCTCTCCTCCTCACCATTGGTTTAAAACTACCGCTTACACTCTGAGATAAACAGTGAGAAAGCACAATGAGCGATGACGGCAGCTCAGCACATGGGGGGACGCCGAGCCATAAACTAGCGGCAGACTTTACAGCCACCCCCTCTCCTCCTCACCATCGGTTTAAAACTACTGCTTACACTCTGAGATAAACAGTGAGAAAGCAAAATGAGCGACGACGGCAGCTCAGCACATGGGGGGACGCCGAGCCATAAACTGGCGGCAGACTTTACAGCCATCACCTCTCCTCCTCACCATCGGTTTAAAACTACCGCTTACACTCTGAGATAAACAGTGAGAAAAACACAATGAGCGACGACGGCAGCTCAACACATGGGGGGACGCCAAGCCATAAACTGGCGGCAGACTTTACAGCCATCACCTCTCCTCCTCACCATCGGTTTAAAACTACCGCTTACACTCTGAGATAAACAGTGAGAAAACACAATGAGCGACGACGGCAGCTCAGCATATGGGGGGACGCCGAGCCATAAACTAGCGGCAGACTTTACAGCCACCCCCTCTCCTCCTCACCATGGGTTTAAAACTACTGCTTAAACTCTGAGATAAACAGTGAGAAAGCACAATGAGCGATGACGGCAGCTCAGCACATGGGGGGACGCCGAGCCATAAACTGGCGGCAGACTTTACAGCCATCACCTCTCCTCCTCACCATCGGTTTAAAACTACCGCTTACACTCTGAGATAAACAGTGAGAGAGCACAATGAGTGACGACGGCAGCTCAGCACATGGGGGACGCCGAGACATAAACTGGCAGCAGACTTTACAGACATCACCTCTCCTCCTCACCATCGGTTTAAAACTACCGCTTACACTCTGAGATAAACAGTGAGAGAGCACAATGAGTGACGACGGCAGCTCAGCACATGGGGGGACGCCGAGCCATACACTGGTGGCAGACTTTACAGCCATCACCTCTCCTCCTCACCATCGGTTTAAAACTACCGCTTACACTCTGAGATAAACAGTGAGAAAGCACAATGAGCGACGACGGCAGCTCAGCACATGGGGGGACGCCGAGCCATAAACTGGCAGCAGACTTTACAGCCATCACCTCTCCTCCTCACCATCGGTTTAAAACTACCGCTTACACTCTGAGATAAACAGTGAGAAAACACAATGAGCGACGACGGCAGCTCAACACATGGGGGGACGCCGTGCCATAAACTGGCAGCAGACTTTACAGCCATCACCTCTCCTCCTCACCATCGGTTTAAAACTACCGCTTACACTCTGAGATAAACAGTGAGAGAGCACAATGAGTGACGACGGCAGCTCAGCACATGGGGGGACGCCGAGCCATAAACTGGCGGCAGACTTTACAGCCATCACCTCTCCTCCTCACCATCGGTTTAAAACTACCGCTTACACTCTGAGATAAACAGTGAGAAAGCACAATGATCGACGACGGCAGCTCAACACATGGGGGGACGCCGAGCCATAAACTGGCAGCAGACTTTACAGCCATCACCTCTCCTCCTCACCATTGGTTTAAAACTACCGCTTACACTCTGAGATAAACAGTGAGAAAGCACAATGAGTGATGACGGCAGCTCAACACTTGGGGGGACGCCGAGCCATAAACTGAACTGGCAGCAGACTTTACAGCCATCACCTCTCCTCCTCACCATCGGTTTAAAACTACCGCTTACACTCTGAGATAAACAGTGAGAAAGCCCAATGAGTGACGACGGCAGCTCAACACTTGGGGGGACGCCGAGCCATAAACTGGCAGCAGACTTTACAGCCATCACCTCTCCTCCTCACCCTCGGTTTAAAACTACCGCTTACACTCTGAGATAAACAGTGAGAAAGCACAATGAGTGACGACGGCAGCTCAACACATGGGGGGACGCCGAGCCATAAACTGGCAGCAGACTTTACAACCATCACCTCTCCTCCTCACCATAGGTTTAAAACTACCACTAACACTCTGAGATAAACAGTGAGAAAGCACAATTAGTGACGACGGCAGCTCAACACATGGGGGGACGCCGAGCCATAAAATGGCTGCAGACTTTACAGCCATCACCTCTCCTCCTCACCATCGGTTTAAAACTACCGCTTACACTCTGATATAAACAGTGAGAGAGCAAAATGAGCGACGACGGCAGCTCAGCACATGGGGGGACGCCAAGCCATAAACTGGCGGCAGACTTTACAGCCATCACCTCTCCTCCTCACTATCGGTTTAAAACTACCGCTTACACTCTGAGATAAACAGTGAGAAAGCACAATGAGCGACGACGGCAGCTCAACACATGGGGGGACGCCGTGCCATAAACTGGCAGCAGACTGTACAGCCATCACCTCTCCTCCTCACCATCGGTTTAAAACTACCGCTTACACTCTGAGATAAACAGTGAGAAAACACAATGAGCGACGACGGCAGCTCAACACATGGGGGGACGCCAAGCCATAAACTGGCGGCAGACTTTACAGCCATCACCTCTCCTCCTCACCATCGGTTTAAAACTACCGCTTACACTCTGAGATAAACAGTGAGAAAACACAATGAGCGACGACGGCAGCTCAGCATATGGGGGGACGCCGAGCCATAAACTAGCGGCAGACTTTACAGCCACCCCCTCTCCTCCTCACCATGGGTTTAAAACTACTGCTTAAACTCTGAGATAAACAGTGAGAAAGCACAATGAGCGACGACGGCAGCTCAGCACATGGGGGGACGCCGAGCCATAAACTGGCGGCAGACTTTACAGCCATCACCTCTCCTCCTCACCATCGGTTTAAAACTACCGCTTACACTCTGAGATAAACAGTGAGAGAGCACAATGAGTGACGACGGCAGCTCAGCACATGGGGGACGCCGAGACATAAACTGGCAGCAGACTTTACAGACATCACCTCTCCTCCTCACCATCGGTTTAAAACTACCGCTTACACTCTGAGATAAACAGTGAGAGAGCACAATGAGTGACGACGGCAGCTCAGCACATGGGGGGACGCCGAGCCATACACTGGTGGCAGACTTTACAGCCATCACCTCTCCTCCTCACCATCGGTTTAAAACTACCGCTTACACTCTGAGATAAACAGTGAGAAAGCACAATGAGCGACGACGGCAGCTCAGCACATGGGGGGACGCCGAGCCATAAACTGGCAGCAGACTTTACAGCCATCACCTCTCCTCCTCACCATCGGTTTAAAACTACCGCTTACACTCTGAGATAAACAGTGAGAAAACACAATGAGCGACGACGGCAGCTCAACACATGGGGGGACGCCGTGCCATAAACTGGCAGCAGACTTTACAGCCATCACCTCTCCTCCTCACCATCGGTTTAAAACTACCGCTTACACTCTGAGATAAACAGTGAGAGAGCACAATGAGTGACGACGGCAGCTCAGCACATGGGGGGACGCCGAGCCATAAACTGGCGGCAGACTTTACAGCCATCACCTCTCCTCCTCACCATCGGTTTAAAACTACCGCTTACACTCTGAGATAAACAGTGAGAAAGCACAATGATCGACGACGGCAGCTCAACACATGGGGGGACGCCGAGCCATAAACTGGCAGCAGACTTTACAGCCATCACCTCTCCTCCTCACCATTGGTTTAAAACTACCGCTTACACTCTGAGATAAACAGTGAGAAAGCACAATGAGTGATGACGGCAGCTCAACACTTGGGGGGACGCCGAGCCATAAACTGAACTGGCAGCAGACTTTACAGCCATCACCTCTCCTCCTCACCATCGGTTTAAAACTACCGCTTACACTCTGAGATAAACAGTGAGAAAGCCCAATGAGTGACGACGGCAGCTCAACACTTGGGGGGACGCCGAGCCATAAACTGGCAGCAGACTTTACAGCCATCACCTCTCCTCCTCACCATCGGTTTAAAACTACCGCTTACACTCTGAGATAAACAGTGAGAAAGCCCAATGAGTGACGACGGCAGCTCAACACTTGGGGGGACGCCGAGCCATAAACTGGCAGCAGACTTTACAGCCATCACCTCTCCTCCTCACCATCGGTTTAAAACTACCGCTTACACTCTGAGATAAACAGTGAGAAAGCACAATGAGTGACGACGGCAGCTCAACACATGGGGGGACGCCGAGCCATAAACTGGCAGCAGACTTTACAACCATCACCTCTCCTCCTCACCATCGGTTTAAAACTACCACTAACACTCTGAGATAAACAGTGAGAAAGCACAATTAGTGACGACGGCAGCTCAACACATGGGGGGACGCCGAGCCATAAACTGGCAGCAGACTTTACAGCCATCACCTCTCCTCCTCACCATCGGTTTAAAACTACCGCTTACACTCTGATATAAACAGTGAGAGAGCAAAATGAGCGACGACGGCAGCTCAGCACATGGGGGGACGCCAAGCCATAAACTGGCGGCAGACTTTACAGCCATCACCTCTCCTCCTCACTATCGGTTTAAAACTACCGCTTACACTCTGAGATAAACAGTGAGAAAGCACAATGAGCGACGACGGCAGCTCAACACATGGGGGGACGCCGAGCCATAAACTGGCGGCAGACTTTACAGCCATCACCTCTCCTCCTCACCATCGGTTTAAAACTACCGCTTACACTCTGAGATAAACAGTGAGAAAGCACAATGAGCGACGACGGCAGCTCAGCACATGGGGGGACGCCGAGCCATAAACTGGCGGCAGACTTTACAGCCATCACCTCTCCTCCTCACCATCGGTTTAAAACTACCTCTTACACTCTGAGATAAACAGTGAGAAAACACAATGAGCGACGACGGCAGCTCAGCACATGGGGGGACGCCGAGCCATAAACTGGAGGCAGACTTTACAGCCATCACCTATCCTCCTCACCATCGCTTTAAGTCTACCGCTTACACTCTGAGATAAACAGTGTTTATACATTTGAAATAAAACGTATTTTAAAAATATATCTTAACTATTATCACCGAGGTATTAAAGATTGATGTACAAATAATTAGATATTTTAGGAAAGGTTTCTTGTAATATGTGCTTATTTGATTAAATTAGTCTACTGTTTAATTTTAGGATATGTTTTTTTTCCCTCAATTTTTCCACCAAGACCTTCAAATATGTTTGCTAATGGGTGTCAGGTTAATTTTTTTATTGAAAAATGTCTGGACCATTCTACACATATAAAACGTTATTTATAGATAAGGTAAACAACTTTTAAGGCGTATAAGTAGATGACTCTTGTTAGTGAATTTCCTTTGGAAAGTGAACTATTAGCATGACCCGCACGGTGAAACTTAAGCCCGGGACCACCATAGAAGTTCCTAACATGACCCCCTGAACACGTTTTGGGGGGTCGTTCAAAATTTTATATATATCTATATATATATGTCTATATATATATATATATATATATATATATATGTGTGTGTGTGTATGCACTCTAGCGGTCGCATTTTTTGTCCGATTTATTTCAAATTTGGTAGGGACTTTCCTTTCTATAACTTGTTGGACAATTTCGTTGGGCAAAACAATCGGAAAACTCTAAACCCATTTTTTGGGGATTAATCTTTCAAATTTTGGGTTTTTGGGCCCAAAAAAGGTCAGAAAAGCCCCAGATGTAAAATTAATGCATGTTAAATGATGGGAATTAGAAAGACGAAAGTTTTAAGCCCTCTCTCGTCATTCTAGCATAAATATTTACCGAGTTATTAAAGAAAATGTGTATCGAGTAAACACAGTACGTTGTCTTATGGGGGTTTTACACTAGAAAAGCCTGTTATTCCTTTATTAGAGTACTTTTATTATCCCCAGCAACCCCACGCCTACTTTCAAGCCTGTCTGGACCTTCTCCTAACCTTATAAGGCGTAAAATTGTATTCCCAGCTTTGCAAGTAAATGAAACCAGGAGTATCAGAACAGCCAAAAAAACAATGTTTTCAGATTTCAATAAAAATTGGACAAATGGAGGTTTTTACACTGATTTTGAGTTTTACAAGTTTGTATGTGGAAATTCACTTCCCTCACGTCAGCGTGCTGCGTGCGAACTCGTTATTATTATAACATAACTATATTTACAGTGTTTACCTTAGGACTATATGTGTTTGTAATATACCACTTATCCAACACACAAATAACATTTCATTATAAAACGACGGACTATTATGATTTGTGTCATCACATAAGGTTAGGAGTAACGTACAAAGACTTGGAAAGCACAATAAACATTCCACAAATGCGAACCTATTGTTGTGCATGCTCTTTATTCCTACCGTGGATTAATTTATTCTGCAAAAATTGTCCTGTCTGAAAGGTACACTTGGAATTTTATTAAAAATATATTCGAAAGTATTCTACGTTTTTAATTATTCTATGGATATTTTAAAAGTACTCAAATCATTGATATTCTCTCTGTAAGACGCCGACGAAACTAAGGCGTATTTTAATGCGAATGATGAGTGTATTGTCAAGCGTCAAATACAAATTATTAAAGATTCATCTGTAATAATAGATGGACTATCCAGATATAAAGTGTTTGGTTTGTAATACAATTTTTCTAATGTAAAAACAAAACTTGGTGTATGTTATATTAAAGGGGAAAATCAGCTAAAGTTGCACCTAGTTTCAAAGTGGAGTAAGCAATAAACTTCAGAACCTCCTGACTCTAATCAACCCAATCTCCATCTTCATTACTCCTTCTTAAGAACTGTATCTTGTGTTAGCTTTTAAATTTCCATCAACCTTTATATTTAGGTAGTAGCTGGCTACTTTTCTTCGTAAATCCTCCAAGACGTATAATAAGCCTGTGAAAATAGGTTTTAAAATAGAAAATTGCAAGCATCAATATTTTTGCTGGAAAATGTGTATAAAGTACTTCTGTTTCAAATACCAAGTTTTCTACTTCGGGATCATTTGAGCTTTCGTCGCCAGTGGTGGAGACGATTTTTGAATTATTTGTGCCATAAAAAATTAACGATTCATTCGATTTTGCTAAAAATTGGAATAAACATGGACAATTACCATATCTTGGACGTTACGAAGCCATACCCCACATTTTATGATCCAACTAGTATTTTTGTGGAGTTTTCCTTTAAAAAAGTGGTTTTTAAGTTTTTTGACCATCAATTTTAGTATATTTTAAAAAATACTTGCATTCATATTGTAGAGCTTAAAAAACGAACATTTTAGTAATTTGAATCATGATTTTATCTTGAGTAGTTCTGGAGAAAAGTAACGAAAGCCTACCGATGCAAAATACAGTACGATGTCTATCAATGTTATTATTATCGGAAATAAAAAAAACAAATTCAGACCAGAATTTACCTATTTCAGACCACAGATCAAAGTCAGTTGAATTTTTTTTTTAAATTGTGTCCAACAATTTAAACTCTTTGGCACTCATATAAAGCAATTTAAACCATTTTCAACAGGTTAGTAGGGGGAAGAAGTTTGAGACAACGTACTGTATTAATCAAAAAATTAATTTTTTAACTTTTCTCTGGAACCAGACATCGTATAATGATGATTCAAAAACAAAATTTTTATTTTTTTAAGCTAGTTTTAACTCAAATTTTATGTTTCAATAAATTATTAAAAACACAAGAATAAAATAAAAACTCAGTGTTTAGGGTAATAATTCCTTCAATTTTGTATACTTTTTAGTCAATTAAATTACTTTTTCTTGTATTTATGACAAGGTAATCAAGATCAACACATACTGTAAACATTTTATCGAAATTGGATAAAAACCATACTGTTTATGAACAATTTCATAAAAATAGCATCATACATTTCTATGTAAAATTGACGGAAAATCCAATATGGCGGCGAAAGGTTACTTCTCTTGACGTAGAATACTTGGTATTTGAATGATGGGAAATCAGGTAACATTTTATAGCAAACATATTTCTGCTTGCAATTAATTTGTTCATTATTATCCTATTTTTTCCTAATTTCCCTGGCCTATGTAATAGTATTTCGTTAAAGAATTACTTATTTCATTTTGAAAAATAAACGTATACATTTTAAAATTCTTAGTTAATGAAGAAATTACATCAAGTGATTTTTTTTTTGATTTTTTGCATTACACAGGGAAAATGTAAGCTTAAACTTATCTAGAACGTATATTACTAATGCGTCACCAAACACTGAAAAGCTACAATTTAGCATACGTTTCAACACGATCACGAAACTCGTTTCATATTATAATTTATCAAATCTACCAAAACTGATTCAATCTTGTTAAAACGCAATAACTAATAGCTTATAACACGTTATAGCAAAACAGTTATTTAATCCACACTAGTGCATATTACACGTTGGCTACGTAATTTCTCAGTTTCATTGCTCACATAAAAATAAAAATTCTTCAAAAGGAAGGCCTATATCAATATTTCAATGGCCCATCCTTTGACGCTTAACCAAGTCTTGGTCTAGATGTCAACACCTAACAGTAACATAGTATCACGCACTGTTACCGTCATAACACTCAGATATGTGGCCAAAGACATTACCGTGACAGGCCGAACAATGGCGTAGATTACAATGCGACTTGACAGGCCGATAACCTGTGACTTGACTGTGACTTTGTACCACTAATTGGAGCAACTAGAAGCAACCCATATTAAAAATTAACCTTTTCGTTTCTACAGTATAAACATATCAATTTACGTCTTTTGTATTTTTTAAACAATAAATTTAAATATTTAAAAATAACAATGCCCAAACACAAATCATTTCAATACTGTCATCTGAATGTTGTTTTGCCTGTAACAATATTCAATAAAACAAACATATTCCATTTACAAAACACAATAATAATTATGTTTAAATGCTATTAGGTTACCACACATCGCTTTTCGTCTATTGAAACGTGCAGTTGAGGGAAAAAAGAATATAATCTAATTTTTAAATATTAATCATGCTCTGCGCTATATACATTTCGTAATCCAAACTCAAAATTATCCACCTTCACTTATAATCATGCTAAACCTCATTTATAATAACCCAAGTTATGATTTATTATAATATAGCACATATTTGTACGTTTATTTCACAAAACAATTATACCACGATATTTTATGGAATTACCCCTAACTACAATTATCTCTTCCTGAAATTAGATTCTTTAAACACATTAAATCGTTTATTAATGCATATTTGAAGCGGTTACAAACACCACTGCACGTTTCATTGCTTTGGCCTTTTTACGAGAAGCTGTCATTAAAAGAGACGGAGGGCCCTTGAGACAAGCCAAGGCTCAAGACTCTTACCTTCACCCCCGACTACATCACAAGGGCAAGGTAGACGTTCACTAGGAACTATATTCAGAATGCCCCTACACTACAGGTCGAAACTTCAATGAGCTACTCTATACGAAAAAGCAAACTAATATTTCTTAAAAACTGAAATTGTAATTATTATTCCGTTTACAAACCTTTAACAGTTTAAACATTATTCAATCATAACCTAAGCAAAAAAATTGGTATACCAAAATTGTTTTAGATTTTCTAGGTTTCATCTTTTAGAGTTTTAGTATGATTGCTGATGATGATAATTGAAGGCTAATATATTCAAAAACTTAAAAATAGAAAAAATTACACGATATTGTAATATGTTGACGTGTAAATAATTATATAACAGTTGTCAAGGCCGGATTCCTATTTACTCAGTAGTTCTATTCTTAAAATAATTTAAGATTCAGTAAAAATATGAACAATAATTACGACTAATATAACCATGTTAAATATTCCACGTATATAATATTCCACCTGGCCAGCTAAATCATCGTCTGCCACAGATAAACATTGAAGCTTAGGACAATGAGACGAAAATCTGAGGAAATTGCACTTTCTGAAATTTAACACGATAAAGACTAACGAACATTTTAAAATGTAATATGATAGGGTTTCGTTAAGATACCAGCTAAACATTTTGCGAACATTACATTTGATTACATACATTTTTTAAATCACAACATAAAGGATATATATATATATATATATATTATGATAACTTATGGTACAGGAACACGTGAAACCAGCTAGATAAGATAATCTGTTTTACTATAAGTTTAATACCAGGTCATATAAAACATTCACTTTCATCTCAGCACTTTGTCCTCTCTCGTGGCTTAAGTGCTGTGGGGCTCCGGGCCTCTTTTGGGATTTGAAATTCCGGGAAGAGGGACTTGTGCTCCTCAGCACCACTCCTGCCCCTCTCACTTAAATTAGAGTTCAAACTCGGGTTGAATATTGAGTACGGTACTTGGCTTAACAGCGAAAAATGATTGTTATCGGGAAGGTTTAGTACTAAACAAATGTTTCTAGCTGTCAAAATGTAAAATAAAACAACTCAGTGAGAAAGTAGAAATAGCTATTGCGTGAAAAGTTTTATTTTTAACTTATTTTATCCGATATTTCACACGATTCATAAATCATGTAATATATTTTAAATACTTTTAATAAATCAATATTGTCATAAAGTAAGATATACTAGGATAAAAATAGTTAGGCCTATGTAAATTTAAGTATATCAATTAAATTGGTACTATCAGTCCAACATTTAAGAGATACGTTGTAATTCATAATATTATTCATCATCCACGATGCTTAAATTACGGAGGAAGAACGAATATAGTGATAATGAATAGAGAAAGTTTGGTCTACAAAGTCCGAAGTCATTGCAGGGCGATACTAATGTTGTAATGTTATACTAATGTTGTAAGCTACTGTAATATGTAGCTTTGTCAGTAGTCACTGTTGTCGGAATATGATATACAATCCATATTACGTTTTCATCAGATTTGCTAATTTGCTCATGTCAAAGATAAATAACAATGTTTGCTTTACTGTTCCTCACTTAGAAACACAGTTTTGACGCACGGTGACAAATGTGCTAGATATCAGTCTTATAAAACAGTCACAGATTTTTTTTCTTGTTTTCAGCGATCGTTTTACTGATAATATCCCAAAATGTAATGTATCTTACACATTTTAATAATATCATATGTGGGGAGAAACCTAGCTCTGAATAAAATAAGTAAATTTTAAAAGAATAAGAGAGTGTAGTTCTTAAGGTAGGCGAAGGACCATTCTTTTTTTTTATTTGTGAAAAGAATAACACATTATGAAAATACATGGTAATTATATTTATGACGAAGAAATACTAATACAAGGGGAAGTAAAATGTTTAACAATTAATATTTTTTTCATAGTTATTTGACAAATTATTTACAAAACAAATTATACCAAAAAAAACACAAAATAAGATCGTTCTTTTACTTTATGTCACACTTAATTTTTGTTTCTTCAGTTTTATAATTAACGATGTGTTCAAAGATAAAACCCAGACAGCAAAAATTCACCAGGTAAAATTCCTTTATTGATCATATTACTTGTTTAACCAACACTCCAACACTTGATATTAAATTCAGGTGTTTTTCGTTATGAAAAGAGGTATTATTAATGATAGTAAGGTGTATTGAGGTAATGAGGTATTGAGGAAATTATAATAAAAGAATGGTAAGGTAAAAAACTGAGATGAAACAATAGATATTAACAAATTGTATAACAACAATAACCTAGGCTATAAGAAAATAAATATAGTAAGAACACGTGACTAAAAGAATGAACAGCTAGAACAAGATTACCAATGATATATAATTATGAATTATGGTTACTAACATGTAATGACCGTCGCTTTCTCTCTCCCTTTTTACATAAATACTGAATAGTAAGAATTATTACTACACATGGATATTATTTATTTCTATGAACGCTATAAAATGAATTTTGTGCAAAACATATCTAAAATATAAACCATCAACCAATGCATTTGGTTATACAGACACTTGAGTATTTGAAACTGATTTTTATTATTTTGGAACAGTTTACCTATCTATCATAAAGGCAATACTTAGGCATATTTAATTGGGCGCATATGTTTTATCGACCAGCCACACTAGTTAGGCCTACACAACACAGCGCCAGCGTTGTTAACATTCACAATCGTTCCGGGTAATTAGAGCTGATTCTGGCCTAAATAATTAATCCTTCTTCCGATGACGCACCCATTTCCTTAACAATTTCTACAGTTCTTTGACCCATCCTTTACAAACTCTTCAAATCATTTAATATTCATAAAGATTGCTGAAGATAAACATGGAAACTGCAAATTCTTAGACCAAATTTAGGTGGTTCGTCAGAATGTTTAATTTTTCCTTATCTGCTCTCAAAGAGTAAAATAAAAAAATTTATGGTTCAAAAATTGATGTAGCGTCATAGCTACTGACTGTCTCTTGTAGCCAAGAAAGACGCTCACACTCTCAACATTTGTATTCTGTGGACTCAATCATATTTAGCTAACCACAAACAATCTTGAACTTTTGTAGAGTTTTGCAGTTTCCATAAAACTCAGTTAAAGAATTATATAGCATACATAGGACTATTAAAAAAACAATTCTCTTACCATAAGTATTTTTGTATTGTTGTTTCCTATGTTTAAATACTATCGGAATAACTTACTTAAGACTTTAAATATTTTTTTTTTATTAAATATAGAATATATGAGGAATACGTAATGTGCAGTTCTTATTAGTAAGGAATAAATTAAAAACCGTATGGTAACATTATGCTATGCTACAAAATTAAAAATTGTGATTTAAATAACTTTAGTTGATTAAAATATATGAGTTTGTAGAATGTAAAAAACCTATTTATTACTGATTAAAACTTTTAATTTGATAAATCGTAAATCGTAAGTGCTTTTAGTTTTAATTTATATTTGTTCACACCTGCTTTACGGTATGTATTTTCCACCTCAAAACTAGTGTTGTTAATTTTAACCATTTTATAATTACAGATGTCACACACTAATTTTTCCCATACGTTTTCATTTGTAAGAAGTAATAATAAATTCCCTAAGTTTCTCGACCTTCAAAAAGGTCTTCCCTTCTCGGTTAAAAGCCACACTACTAAAAGTGTGGGTGATATAGAATCAACACGTTTAACGGTTTATGAGAGTTTCTCCGTTCATTGTGGAAGACACAAGACAACGTCTGAGGTTGTAGGTACTTTGCTTTGTATATACTCTCATAATTGTAGATACCTTCACATTGTAGCGGTGTCGCACCCGCATCTCAGGTGCAAGTCTCAAAGGTCAAAGTTTTATGAGGACTTTACGGGCCAAAACTTTTTACATGCAGATAACTCACATTTGTGCTTAATATATACTGTAAAGTGCATGTTTGAAAAATTTAACCTTATTTTAAATATACATACATGGTTTAGTTACTATAACTAAGGATAGATTACGCCAGTCGTTGTACTCTCTTCTCGTTGACACTCGATCGGAACAGACAACATATACCCTTGTCATGTAATTAGGGTCATACATTCTCTAATAATGTAAAACTAACATCTAACGGAACAGTTAATCAGGTCAGATATAATTTATCACTTGCTTATAGATTAAAGAAATTTCTCAATGCAATTGTAAATTGGAAAGTTTTCAGCAATTTACTAGAACGATTGGACCACATTAATAAAGAATATAATGTATCTCGTACTCCGTTTAATGGTCCCAAATCCATTAAACAATAAATTACACTACCAGACTATAAATTACACTACCAAACAATAAATTACACTACCAGACTATAAATTACACTACCAAACAATAAATTACACTACCAGACTATAAATTACACTACCAAACAATAAATTACACTACCAGACTATAAATTACACTACCAAACTATAAATTACACTACCAGACTATAAATTACACTACCAGACTATAAATTACACTACCAGACTATAAATTACACTACCAAACAATAAATTACACTACCAGACTATAAATTATACTACCAAACTATAAATTACACTACCAAACTATAAATTACACTACCAGACTATAAATTACACTACCAGACTATAAATTACACTACCAAACTATAAATTACACTACCAAACTATAAATTACACTACCAGACTATAAATTATACTACCAAACTATAAATTACACTACCAGACTATAAATTACACTACCAGACTATAAATTACACTACCAAACTATAAATTACACTACCAAACTATAACTTACACTACCAGACTATAAATTATACTACCAAACTATAAATTACACTACCAGACTATAAATTACACTACCAGACTATAAATTACACTACCAAACTATAAATTACACTACCAAACTATAAATTACACTAACAAACAATAAATTACACTACCAGACTATAAATTACACTACCAAACAATAAATTACACTACCAGACTATAAATTACACTACCAAACAATAAATTACACTACCAGACTATAAATTACACTACCAAACAATAAATTACACTACCAGACTATAAATTATACTACCAAACTATAAATTACACTACCAAACTATAAATTACACTACCAGACTATAAATTACACTACCAAACTATAAATTACACTACCAGACTATAAATTACACTACCAAACAATAAATTACACTACCAGACTATAAATTACACTACCAAACAATAAATTACACTACCAGACTATAAATTACACTACCAAACTATAAATTACACTACCAGACTATAAATTACACTACCAAACAATAAATTACACTACCAGACTATAAATTACACTACCAAACTATAAATTACACTACCAGACTATAAATTACACTACCAAACAATAAATTACACTACCAGACTATAAATTACACTACCAAACAATAAATTACACTACCAAACTATAAATTACACTACCAGACTATAAATTACACTACCAGACTATAAATTACACTACCAAACAATAAATTACACTACCAGACTATAAATTATACTACCAAACTATAAATTACACTACCAGACTATAAATTACACTACCAAACTATAAATTACACTACCAAACTATAAATTACACTACCAAACAATAAATTACACTACCAGACTATAAATTACACTACCAAACAATAAATTACACTACCAGACTATAAATTACACTACCAAACAATAAATTACACTACCAGACTATAAATTACACTACCAAACTATAAATTACACTACCAGACTATAAATTACACTACCAGACTATAAATTACACTACCAGACTATAAATTACACTACCAAACAATAAATTACACTACCAGACTATAAATTATACTACCAAACTATAAATTACACTACCAAACTATAAATTACACTACCAGACTATAAATTACACTACCAGACTATAAATTACACTACCAAACTATAAATTACACTACCAAACTATAAATTACACTACCAGACTATAAATTATACTACCAAACTATAAATTACACTACCAGACTATAAATTACACTACCAGACTATAAATTACACTACCAAACTATAAATTACACTACCAAACTATAACTTACACTACCAGACTATAAATTATACTACCAAACTATAAATTACACTACCAGACTATAAATTACACTACCAGACTATAAATTACACTACCAAACTATAAATTACACTACCAAACTATAAATTACACTAACAAACAATAAATTACACTACCAGACTATAAATTACACTACCAAACAATAAATTACACTAACAGACTATAAATTACACTACCAAACAATAAATTACACTACCAGACTATAAATTACACTACCAAACAATAAATTACACTACCAGACTATAAATTATACTACCAAACTATAAATTACACTACCAAACTATAAATTACACTACCAGACTATAAATTACACTACCAAACTATAAATTACACTACCAGACTATAAATTAAACTACCAGACTATAAATTACACTACCAAACTATAAATTACACTACCAAACTATAAATTACACTAACAAACAATAAATTACACTACCAGACTATAAATTACACTACCAAACAATAAATTACACTACCAGACTATAAATTACACTACCAAACAATAAATTACACTACCAGACTATAAATTACACTACCAAACAATAAATTACACTACCAGACTATAAATTATACTACCAAACTATAAATTACACTACCAAACTATAAATTACACTACCAGACTATAAATTACACTACCAAACTATAAATTACACTACCAGACTATAAATTACACTACCAAACAATAAATTACACTACCAGACTATAAATTACACTACCAAACAATAAATTACACTACCAAACTATAAATTACACTACCAGACTATAAATTACACTACCAGACTATAAATTACACTACCAAACAATAAATTACACTACCAGACTATAAATTATACTACCAAACTATAAATTACACTACCAGACTATAAATTACACTACCAAACTATAAATTACACTACCAAACTATAAATTACACTACCAAACTATAAATTACACTACCAAACAATAAATTACACTACCAGACTATAAATTACACTACCAAACAATAAATTACACTACCAGACTATAAATTACACTACCAGACTATAAATTACAATACCAGACTATAAATTACACTACCAAACTATAAATTACACTAACAAACAATAAATTACACTACCAGACTATAAATTACACTACCAAACAATAAATTACACTACCAGACTATAAATTATACTACCAAACTATAAATTACACTACCAGACTATAAATTACACTACCAAACTATAAATTACACTACCAAACTATAAATTACACTAACAAACAATAAATTACACTACCAGACTATAAATTACACTAACAAACAATAAATTGCAATACCAGACTTCACCAAGATTCAGAGTTCATAATCTGTTTGTGAATACACCAACCGATTTTATTTAAATTTCTCGTACAAGCAAGATTTTACTACCAAAGTTGCGCCAGTTTAAACATCACTGCGGCAAACATCAATCTAAATTTCTACAAGACAACATTGTAAAACAATATTAATTTTCTTACGATGATCACAGTATTCAACATGCACAAGACGCTTTTGATATTCCCACGTAATCTGTTCCCATGTTGATGAAACCTCCAGCACCGTGTCACATCGGCATCTCAAACACAAAGGAGATGTTTCAAAGACAAAGGAGCCATATATGTAATTAGACAGAGTTGATTTAAAATGAAAACCTGTTAATATGAGCTACTGACGCTTATTTTTTATAAATATATATTAATTTAACGATGCGAAAAAACTACAAATACCAAGTCAAACAGCTCAATATAATTGATGTGGTACAGTTATTGTCTGATGTTAGAATACGTAATTATAACAAGGTAAAATGAGCATTTGGCTTTCAAGCAAATGTTTTTCCAGGCTAGATAATTTTAATGTTAAAATTAATCCTAAGATCCTATGTTTCACGATTTACTATTCATGTACAGACTTAAAGTATATATATATATCTATATATATATATATATATATATAGTTAACTTCTGTCATAAATATACAGCTTATAATATTGTGGGCAGGTTTAATGATTCGCTTGCATGTAGAATGAATGACAAATAACAGTATAATCAACAACGGTCGTCCATTCTTTAAGTTACCTTGAAAACCTTTTAACTTATAACTTTGGTTATAAACGGACCTTGTTTAGCTATTGAGGGGTTGTTAGTATTAAGCTTATCAATAATCCTCTACAACTTAGGGACCAGGGTATACATATGTTATTATAGTTTTAGGTAATTATAAAAGAAGAATATTCATTTAATTTTTGTTTTCGTTATTTAAAAGCTTACAAAGACCGGTCGTACTGGTCCTAAGACCATAGCAGTGACAGAAAAAAGATTACTGAACTGAAATTGTAATTACAATTTGCAAAACTTAAAGTTAACTTTAATTTGAAAAACAGAATTTCCGTTTTAAAAAACACAGGTTTCACTTTTCTTGTTAAGGGCATTCTAGTTAACTGATCTTAACTAATCTTTTAATTTACTCTATTGAAATAAGTTAAAACATTTCAAAGTAAGCTAGAATAAATATTATAATAACTATAATGTGTATTTACTTAAACAGTTAAACTGATAACAGCAAAGCACTTTGAGAGTACCTCATCAATATTATGACAGCAACTACAGAACTTGCGGTACTTCCTATAGTGTCTGGAAATTAGTAAACTTAACGATTTACATATTAATTGCCAAGATAGACAAAGGTTTATTATGAACCTCGTTTAAGAATAATGTCTTTGTCAAGGTTGCTGTTGATGATTTACATTAAGTAAAACACTTCGTACTTGTTTAAAAAAAATAAAACTATGCAAATGCGTTTTACATTTATTCGCTGGATTTCGAACTTATATTAATGTTTTGTATCCAAACACTTTTTACAGATATAATACATTTTAATTAAACTACCAATTTTGTAATTTCAACTGAGCCTGTTCTAGCCACTGTTTTTTTTAACAATGTGTGCAACTAAATACCAAATATCTGTTTACATGACAGCTATTTATAAAAACCGTTTTGATTTATATATTTTAAAATCTAGCAAAAATATTTACGAACATTACTTAAACATATAGTTTATAGTTATTGTTATAGTAAAAAAACATCGGTATAACAACAACGAAGTAGTTTACAAAGTCTTATTCAACAACTAAGTCTTCTTATACCTCTGATATTTTATACCGTAATTTAATTTCAAATTCTCATAGTGACCGTATTTTTGATTCCCCTTCAACTGTTGGATTGAAAAACTGGGTCACTGAGCCAATTTTCACGGCTCACATATGATATAGTACTCCTGCTTCAACCAAAACCTTAATAAATTCAAACAAATCTTTAATTTATTTTCCCCCAACAAAAAACTCTATGCATCAACATGTTGTTTTTCTTTTTCCAAAATAAAATTCAGTTTAACAGTAGTTTATCTTTTATCATCAGAATAATTTTGCTAAAATTAATTCAACCATAGTCTACGCACAGACAATCTGCCCATACAAGCTTATTTCCTTGGTTATTTTTCAGTAGTTTTAAATAAATATTTTAAAGTGCTATTTTATATACTGATATACATATAATGCACTGTTTCAAAAATAGAACCATTATTTTATTAGTTTCTGTAAGTTTGAGATTGAGATAAGTATTGAACAATTTGTAATTTCGTGGTTTTCGTTGTAAACAACCCTTAATACTTTTGTGTTCCGAGCACGGTTAAGGTCCCGGTGTGGTCATCAATTACTCTCAGGTACTGAAAACATCTACGTGGCTAACACACATTGTGCAGTCTAATGTACACTGTGCAATGTAATTAGTTCAATCTTCTGTTTTAATCTTTTTTATTGTAGGACGTACAAAGAGTATACAGGTTTTCATGAAATGGTATACAATGCTGGAATCGAGTGGTATTTTAATGCTTATCTATAAAATTTGTATCCTAGACCAATGTAAGTTAATAAAGCCTTTTACTAAGATCGATACGTTATCAAATAAATAATTTTCATGTTTTATAACTATTAAACTCTGAATTGAGTAGCCGCAACATATGGGTTGGAAGATGTATTTATGCGGTTAGAAAATATTCCCGTAACTCCATTTTTTACAGTTAGAAACAAAACATCCAAAAATCTCCATCTCACTCAATCCTATCGCTAATTCACCGTAAACACATAAAATAAATTATATATCTCAAATTTCACCCATTGAATACCGAACCTGAGTTATCAGAGGCTTTTTAACTCCTTTGGCGTTGACATTTAAAATAAATTGAAGGTAATGAACAGTTTAAAAACTAGTAGGCCATTAGTACCTCAGTAAGAGTTTGTCTGATTGGACAAAGTATATAGTATATATTTGAAACGACGTTTACGAGATGACGTCATCCACTAAATGATCCTCTAAAGTGACAAAGTGACAGGTGCTAAGTGGAACTCCTCCAGAGCTTTATCTCTCTAATTCTCAAGAAATCGGCTTGTTTATGAGTAACCGAAATATTATTACAACCATTTCTAATCTCATACCACTACAATATCCTGCGTAAATTGTTAATACTTCCTTTGAAATATATTGTTTTTGCTTTCAATCAAACAAACAGGGAATCTGATTGAAAAAAATATACTCTACAAAATTATTTTAGTCTCTAAACTTAAACGTGTCTTACCTAAGGTTTTTTTAAGGTTTTTAATTTATTGTTTCAAAATAATACCTAGTAAATATCAGGCACTCCTCCGCATTCTGAAAACTAAGATGACAAATACCGTTAGTTTATAATCCATATAATAAAAAACCAGTGCTGCCGGATTACCTTCAGATGCTATCCTGAAAGATAGTGAAAGGCCTTGTTAATTTCTTACTAGATTTTTTCATATTTTATGTTTTATTTTTGAATATCTTACAGTTTAAGATTTATACGAATGACGTGGAGACCTTTATGTGAAATTGTGGTTTGTGAGGATTTTGTGGATTTTTCTTTCCTTATCTTGCGACTTCTGATCAGACCGCAAGTCCATTTAATTACCATATAATTATTGTTTGGAATAATTCGTTTTCCTTGTAGTGCATACATTTGAGCGAAACAAAATTCAGCCGATTTGCTGACGAAGTCAAAGAATGTCATTATCTTATATTAAAAGTGTTATTAAAAGTTATTTGACTAGAAAGCAGTCCAAAACCACAATTATAACTTTAAGGTGATCCGAGTGTAACTTAGTACATAAATTATACGGACGGTAACTAAATAAAGGTTTTTTGTATACTCTTACAAGAACTTGTATCGTAATATGTAACCTTGAAAGATAATATTCTTATTAAGCTCACAGATATTTTTAGATTAATAAATTATAACAGCGAGACTAGGTTATAACATAAAATATAATGCACATTTTTATTTAGTTCTTATCTATATGTTTTGACTTACTAAGCAACAACAAGATATCGCCTATAATAATTATTCAAAAAGTAAACAATCAAAGCACTCATTGACTTAATTTCTATAAGCCTTATACAACAAGTTTAAATTGCGAAAAATAAAACATAGTCTATTCAAACTTTTGTGCTGGTGTCAATCCAAAATACAGGTTATAAATTGTTTTGCTCTATTTGGCTCAATCGTAGTAAGCTTTAAAACAGCTTAACCTTTTAAACATCGTTTTATTAGCAATTTGGATATTTTAAAATTAATTTCTTTAACAGTATTTTCCATAACTTTTTCAAAGCAAAATGAATACAAACAAACAAGATTTTTAGTAATAATATAAACAACAAAATAAACTATCTCATCAAATTTAATTTATAACTAATACAAGTACAAAATAACTTAAAACTAAAGATGTGGGTGGCATTGCGCAATACACCCTAACACTCTAAAACAACACAAAACATAGGTGTAAAGCAATACAGAATTTACTCAAAAGTGTCACATTTCGGTCAGTCTGCACAACATAATAAAATTAACACCCTAATCAGCGAGTAGTGACAGTGTGAGGAAGATTGCCCTAGGGACTACGTGATCGGCAAAGCATTAGTATTATTTTTTTATAATTGTCCACATTAATTGTTGTTTTGCCACGTTCGTTTAAGGAGTAAAATTCGCTTTACAAGAGTACACGGGCTATATATTTTCTAATAGTTGTGAAACACAGTTAAACCTAAACTACCTGCTTTTCTACTACGTAAACTTTAAATTACAAAACTTTTGATAACTTTAAGCAACATTGCTTCCAACCAGTGCCGCTGTTGACCGTAAAGATTAAACTCCGGAAAATTGGGTGACAAAGTCGATATTAAGTTAGATCAGGTAACAAAACTCGGCCCGGCGCGGAGTCCTGTGCCCTGGTCCTGGTCCTGGTCCTGTGTGGCGGCAGGATCAACAGGTGTTGTCATGGCAACTGTGACGTCACCAGCAACAGGTGACCCTCCCCTCCCTCCCTCCAACACCCACATGACCCACCACTAGACGTCACTCCATCCCACTCACGACTCACGGTGTTTCCAAACAAGTTTACTGGATGTAACAATAATAAACAGTTTTAGAATTTCGATTCAAAATATTTTTCGTCCAAATTTGCTTTAGATAAAATATTATGTTTACATTTTGTTTTATGTATATATTTATAGATTGAATATATGTAGTTTATAGTAATTTTAATTGTACTGTTCATAATAATAAACTATTTACTTTATAGTTTTTTATCCATTGCCATATTACTCAAATAGATTCAAATAAACACAACATGGATGTCGCCTTTGCTCACTGCATCTCGGGGGATTTTCATGATGTCAAACAAATGAGTCAGGGTGTGGCTACAGTTTTTAAGAGAAAATTTTGAAAACCATTAGCCGTTAATTCTCTTAACAAACATCTTGTCTGTCAAATAAAAAATAATGGTGCTATGGTTTATGGTTTGGTAATAAAACCAAGATTTGTCAATAAACCAGAGGTTAAAGAATACGATACAGCTTTTGCAAAACTTACAGATGACTTCAAAAGAAGAAGATTAAAACATTTAATTTGTTCTCCCATGGGTTGCGTGCTAGATATCACATCACTCGATAAATTTGCTGGAAATATCACTCAATTTCAAAATAAAACTAAAGCTAATATTTATATTGTTTCATATGATGAAAAACCGGCTAGAACAACAATTAAAAAAGGGCTTATCCATACAGAGTTTTTAATACAGCTACAACTAGCTCTTTATTTAAATGGACTTCAATAATCACTTCGGATTCTTGAAAATCTGCAGCACAAAGAACCCCAGTTACCAGCTTTTTTAATTTCGGCCGAAAACCTTACACAAAGGGAAATGCTACCGGAGATGACTCAGCTCCTACACACAAGTCCTGCCTTACACAAGGGGAAATGCTATCGGAGATGACTCAGCTCCTACACACAAGTCCTGCCTTACACAAGGGGAAATCCTACCGGAGATGACTCAGCTCCTACACACAAGTCCTGCCTTACACAAGGGGAAATGCTGCCGGAGGTGACTCAGCTCCTACACACAAGTCCTGCCTTGCACAAGGGGAAATGCTACCAGAGATGACTCAGCTCCTACACACAAGTCCTGCCTTACAAAGGGGAAATGCTACCGGAGATGACTCAGCTCCTACACACAAGTCCTGCCTTACAACGGGGAAATGCTACCGGAGATGACTCAGCTCCTACACACAAGTCCTGCCTTACACAAGGGTAAATGCTACCGGAGATGACTCAGCTACTACACACAAGTCCTGCCTTACACAAGGGTGAATGCTACCGGAGATGACAGCTCCTACACACAAGTCCTGCCTTACACAAGGGGAAATGCTACCGGAGATGACTCAGCTCCTACACACAAGTCCTGCCTTACACAAGGGTAAATGCTACCGGAGATGACTCAGCTCCTACACACAAGTCCTGCCTTACACAAGGGGAAATGCTACCGGAGATGACTCAGCTCCTAGACACAAGTCCTGCCTTACACAAGGGGAAATGCTACCGGAGATGACTCAGCTCCTACACACAAGTCCTGCGCCTTCACCAACATCTGGATCTCAAGTGTCAAGTGTGTGTGAAAGTGTAAATGGTGATTCTGGTGAGCCTCTGTGTTGTGCTGAGGAGGATGGGTCTACTTTAAACTGCTTTTGGAAAGCAATGAATGTAACTTTGCTGAATTTTACATGAAGCCAAACTATAAATATAATTTAGCTTTAAAAATAACAACTTTTGTGTTATTTGTAATAATTATCGTAATTTGGACCTATTTAATAGTTTAGAGCGTACAATTAATTATACTTCGCCAGTATGTAATTTGCTAAATCTGACAACAAGCTTTTATGGTTAATGCATTTGAATATTGAAGGTTGAGTAATCAGTAAAAAAATTAATTAGAGATAATTTTTGAAGAGTGTAACACATCAGTGGTTTGCTTAAATGAACATTGGCTATAAAAATGAGAATATTTACATATTAAATAGTATTCAAAATTACACTCTGGCACATTTTTACTGTAGAGATGTGGGAAACCACGGGAGATCTTGTATCTTATTAAGATGTAATTTGGAATATAACGTGAGGGATGATTTGTGTGTACTTAATGAAGATGCAGTTTTTGAAGCATCTTGTGTTGAAATTGTAACTCTTAATACTATAGTAATTTCCATTTCCAGAACTCCAAATGTTTTGAATTTTAGTATTTTATAGATAAATTTGAAATGTTACTACAAATGCTAACTAAAGCCACTAAGATAAAAAATGTTTTTATAACAGGTGATTTTAATGTAGATGTTCTGGAGGATTGTAGTTATCCTAAACAAAAACTTGACTTTACTTCCTTGTTAAAACAGTATAATTAAAATTTAATTTTTCATCACCTACAAGGATTACACAATCTTCAAAATCATGTATCGACAACATTTTAACACCAAGATTTAAATCCCAAGTTCCAAATCTGACGATGAATTTAGAATTAGGTCACAGGTCACATAAATATTTTAAGTGATACTGATGAGGAGAACAAAAGGAGCAGGTATAAGAAATGTAAAATAAATAATATTTGCTAAGGACAATATTGACATGTTTGTAAATTGTGTAAAAGTAACCAAGTGGGATGTATCTGCCAATGATTGTTTTGAGAACAACTGTTCAATTTTTTTTTATTCTTCCAAATTATGTTTGAGGAAGCATTTTCTATAAAGTTTTATAGTAACAGGAAACAACATTTAAAAAATCCATAGGTTATTAAGGGTAATAAAATATCCAGTGTAAGGGAAAGAGAGCTTAGTAGACTAGCTAAGGAGTCCGAAAATGTGAATTTCATAAATTATGTTAAAAAGTATAAGAAAATTTGTAAACAAATTTTTAATAAGTCAAAATAATTTTGTAACGGAAAATTAATAAGGGAATCAGAAAATAAGAGTAAGGCTGCTTGGTATGTAGTTAAATCTGAATTGGGCTTGGGAAAGACTGATGGTCATTTTCCTGATATTAAGGTAGATAACAAGTCTGTTGGTAATTCAAAGGAAATTGTATTTTTAACAACAATTAATTAATTAATTTTAATTTAGTATTTTAAAAACAAATTTATATATATCACTAAGGAAATTGGTTTACTCCCTTCAAAAAGTGAGGCATTAAAACTAACAAGGAATTCAATTGAAGATATACAACCTCTTATGTTTAGTTTTCAAATAATAAAAAAGGAAGATATTATTAAGGTCATAAAATCCTTCAAAAATAAGAGATCAGCGAGCTGGGATGAAATTCCTTTTGATCTGATGAAAAGTTTCTCAGATTTCATAGCTGAACCTCTCTCAATTATTATAAATCAATCTTTCCAAAATAATACTTTTCCAAATCATCTCAAATGTGCAGAAATCAAACATATCTTTAAAAAGGGTGAGAAACAAAATCCAGGCAATTATCGGTCAGTATCACTCTTGCCATCATTTTCAAAAGTGTTTGAAAATGTGCGTATAACCAAATATCCAGTTTTACGGAAACATAAAATATCTTTTCCAATGAACAATTTGGTTTTAGGAAGGGCCTTAGCATAATGAGTGCATTATCAGATTTTGTCTGTGAGGTTTCATGGGCTTTGGGCTTTTGGGCGTGTTCTGTGACTTATCCAAGGCATTTGACTGTGTTAACCATGAAATTCTTCTAAAAAAGCTGGATGTTTATATATTTGCAAAGAAATCAGTCTTATGGTTGACATCCTATCTAAGTAGTCGCTATCAAAGAACAGTTATTTGTAAAGATAATTTTAAATCAAAATCAAAATGGGAATGAATTAAAGTTTGGGTTCCTCAAGTCTCGATTTTGGGGCTCCTCCTTTTTCTTATATATATTAATGACCTACCCAAAAATACTTCTAATAATCTAATTTTATATGTGGATGATACAACTGCAGTTTTTAAATCCAAAAAAGCGGAGGAATTAAGGCTAAAAGTTACTGAAGGTCTAACTGAGCTGGAGAAATGGTTTGAAATGAACGGATTGAAAATGAACCAGGATAAAACAAAATTGGTTAGGTTTTATACACCCCAGTCTAGGGCAATTATCAACCAATAATTTTCAATGGCTGAAAATGCAACATTTTTGGGTCTGTACGTTGACAAGCATTTAAACTTGAGTAAATGCATTGAAACCATATTAAGTAAATTAAATTCAGCTTGTTCCCATATGTTATTTTTAAGAAACACAATAGACTTAAAACCCCGTGAAATGATATACTACGCTACTTTTACTCAATACTCCTATATGGAATTGAGTTCTGGGGCTTTGCATCAGAGGTAGATAGAATTTTTAAAGTTCAAAACAAGTTTTTAAGAATTATGACATTTTCACCGTGGAAGGCTTCATGCAAACCAATTTACAGGGAGTTAAAAATAATTACCATTCCAAATTTAACCATGTTTAAAACATTGTTAATGGTGCAGTCAAATTGTAATAATTTATGTAATGAAAATTTTGAGCACATATATAACACCAAATTTAAAAACGATTTTCAATATCCTGGACACCGACTGAAATAGAAAATACCCCCCGTCGCAGCAAACCTGCGTACTCAGCGAATTTCCAATGCATTGATATGTTTCTCACTAGTACATAAAGCCACTCACCAATTTTGACAAAAATACATTCATAAATTAGTGATTTATTACATTTTATTTATTCCCCATAAGAATAACATTAGGACTGAGTACGCAGGTTTGCTGCAACGAGGAAGATAAGAAATGAGTTTTTATGCAATTATCAATATAACTGAACCAGGTGAAGCTACTTACCATGTTTTATTAATTTATGTTCATAATTAAGGGAGATATAAAACTTTACTTATTCTCCATAAGAATAACATTAGGGCTGAGTATGCAGGTTAGCTGCTACGGGGACAATCAACAAAACATTTATTTTTTGTGCAATTATCAATATACCAGTACAACATGAAGCCACATACCAAATTTCATCAATATACATTCATAAATAATCAAGATATCAAATTTTATTTATTCTCCATAAGGATAACATTGGACAACGTACTGTGTTTAGCACTTTGAATATCTCTGCAACGGTTTGACGTAGAATCACAATTTAAACACCAAAATGATTGTTTTGTGAAGCTGAAGTGATTGGTAAAAGAAAATGTGAAGTTTAAAGTAAAATTAACTGAGGAAAAGCCAAAAACTGTTTTCCCATAAGATTAACATGGGAGATTTTATGAGCATGTTTTTTTGATTTTTTTCGCAACCACTTAACCTAGGTTAATAATTCAAAATACCATATTATTTGTTTTTTTGAGCTCTATAACATGGTCTAAACCAAAATTAAGTGTTTTAAAAATTTTAGGGTAAAAAATGCAAAAAACTGATTTTTGGAAAATTTAAAACCCCCATAAACCCCCCTTCCCATGGTCCGATTTTTCTGGTTTTCGAACTTAAAGTCATAAATGTCAGTTTACACATTTGAGCCAAATTTCATCGAAATCGGACGTTTTTTACTCAAGTTATCGCATTCACGGACACATATATATATATATATATATATATATATATATATATATATGTATACATATATATAAATTTGAACGAATAGTGTTTTGGACATCTGGGGACATCAAAACAAAAAGTTATCATGGTCTCGGGCTTAAGTCTTACCATGAGACCTACGGTAATAGCTTCTTCCCTATAGGGGAAATTCGCTAAAACACCAAAATATATGGGGAAACAACTTTTTAACAAATTACCGCCAAGGTTTAGAAAGTAGATCAATACCAACTCTTTCAAAAGCAGCCTTGCTGATTTTCTGCTGAGCATGACATACTATAGTGTAAATGAATATTTAACTGACAATGAAGTTGCAAAATCAAATGCATGAATTATTTTTATGTAATAACAACTTATCCTTTTATTTTGTTTTAAGAACTTGTAATCTCGATTTAAGGTGTTTTAATAAGTTTAAATTAGAATAGTATTTTGACAATGTCACCTGTTTTGTAGCTATGCTATGATTGTAACGTTGATGCGACAACAAAGATTTATTTATTTATTTACTCTAAAATTATAATAAAACGCTTTCAAAACCTTGCCTATTCACATTAACAGTCCTTAAAACTATAATATTACAGGTCGTTTTAAAATACATAATCTGCAAACGAGATATTACGAAGATTTTCACAGAGACATCACCATTCGTCAAAACTACAATTTCATCTGAGGACTTTGTCCCATTATCCTTCAATGTTTCCATGTTTGTCAGTCAACTCTTGTCCTTGGCCGGCCAAGGACAAGACACATGGGACAAGAACACTTATTGTGAATGTTTAAATGTTTAATGTTTCAGTACAAGTTTGTGTTTAGTGTTGAAATGTTGTTAAACTCAAGACGATGACCAGTATTTTATTCTGCGATACAACAAGATTTGATAATGGGACAAAACTAGTCCCGAAACTAGTAATCATATAAACTAGTGGATTGATGACGACAAGGTATGTAACCTTATTTTTTAAGTTCCATGATAATGTTTTGTGTGATCAGATGATTACTTAACGTGTCTTAATTAGGTTTAATATAGAATAAACAAATGTCAGCCTCATAGCTCCAGGTGTATTTCACACATTTTCTGGTTTATATCAGTTTATATCAAATTCAGAAGACTTGAGCAAACTCTTAGACCGTTCTATCCAGCTGATTGGCATAATTATATTTGTTAAATTAAGGGAATTCAAAGCTAAATATACTATCATGCGTTCAAACATTAATTTGTTTTAAGGGCTCCATCCCATTGTCCTTCGAGGTTCCTATTTTAAACTTATACAGAACCCTTGATTTTGATCCCATGAAAACTTAGTTCATCCTCAGACGAAACACAAAGTTGTTTATTTCCTTGGTGTTAAAATGTTTATTTATACGTAATTTAATATTAGGTATTGTTTCCAAGCTCAAATAGCCGTAGACTGTGCAATAACTCTGCATCACAATTGCTATATTGTATTACTTATATTTATTAACCGATGACTGGTCTTAAAACTATTAGTAAAAGTGTTTTTTATAGCTGTAGTTAATACATAATGTCTGGTTTTGACTAATAAAATATCGTTTTGTGGATACCGGGTGTTCGGAAAAAGCTTTCCAATAATTTAGAATTTTATTGTACACATCAAAATAAGCAAAAGAGGTTTTGTGAATATATGTCCTAAAACGTATAGTTTACCATCTATCTGCCTGTATGTGTTGATTTACATAATTGAATATAACTTTTTAACCACTTAAGGTATCAACTTCAAACTTGGTCCATGCATGATGAACGATAAGACATAATTTTGAACGGAGTATCAATTTTCTACTTTTACCAATTAAAAATGGCAGCTACTTCTATTTTCCAAAGCTTAATATCTCAAAAACCGTATTATTTAACCAAAAACAAGGTTTTGTCGTTAATTGTAATCTAATGATATGAAGATTCTAGTAATAGGATTATAAATAACTAAGTAATAGTGATTTAGAAGTTTAAACATGTTTTAGTCCAGATACGCCAAAAAAGCATGTTTTAACTTATTCGGAACAAAACTACTCAGTTAATTATGATCCCATAGTTAAGATATTCATATAATTATTTTTAGGACAGAAAGACACAACTCTTTTGATTCTTTCAGTATTTTCCTTAACATTGCGGTTTTTAAGATATTAAGCTTTGAAAAATAAAATGGCTGCCATTTTCAATTGGTACAAAGTAGAAACTTGGCACTGAGTCCAAGTCCTATCAGTCATCATACATTCATACATATACCAAGTTTTAAGTTGATAAGTGGTTAAAAAGCTATGTTAAATTATGTAAAAAACAAAATACAGACAGATAGACGGAAAACAATACGTTTTAGGACATATGTTCGTAGGAACGTTTTTGCTTACTTTTATGTGTACAATAACATCTTAAATTATTGTAACGTTTTTTTTTTTCAAACACCCTGTATACTGTAAATTATTCTGTTATGGTATTAATCTACTTTGCAGGCTGGAAATTTAATCACACCTAAACAAGAGTAGGAATTCCCGACGTCTACCAATCCCAATGCTGCCTCAAGCAAACTTTGGTTTCGTCTGAGCAAATCACATCAGTTCCTCCGAGACCGATGGGTTTTGTTTTGAACTTAACATTGGTAGCGTTAACAAGTATGACTTGAATTTTTACGTCAGATTTACAAATTAGTTAAATACTTTGAGATTTATAACTTTGTAATGGTCTATAAACTGATTCTATCAACTTCTCTGTGCAATGGTGCATGCATTTTTGAATGCATATTATCATTATTATAGTTTAAGTTTTTCATTGTATAACAAATTAATCCAATATAGTTAAAATCTTAGCGGTTCAGAACTTTTCTTTCCTAAACAGATTTCAAAGACCGAATTTATATAAATGAGTTAATTTAAACACCAGACATAAAAATTAAGGACAAACACTTTGTGTGCATATCTTAAGTAAGGTGTACATCTATTAAATATTACAGTTTTGTTGTATCCGTTTTCATTGACTAAACTAACTGAGACTTTCCCATCTCTGATGTAGATTTTGCAATAAACCTTAAACTATTCAACTAAACTGAGTTGTTATACATCTGAACCTCTGTGATCAATTAACTTGAGTTTCATCAGAGGTTGTGCACGTAATATGAATGGCACTCTTATTTTATCTAATAATTTGTTTTTACTATTATTTCAGTAATATTATTGTTGGCTAACAGTCATAGATTAACCCATAGTTTTATGTTGACTGAGCTGTATAACTGTAGGCATCTGGTACAAATTATTTAATTTACTTAGATCATTATATTGATGTTGATTTTTTAACGTTTTTCACATCTTCACTAAACTAATTATTATCTTTTATTTATAAATTTTTGTTGCTGAAACTTGGCATGTGGCTTTATCTATTTGAATTCTATTGATATTTCCATAAAAACAAAATTTTGTGTTCCTTGTTGAAACCTGCGTTCTCAGCCTCAATGTTATTCTTATGGATAGTAATTAAAATTTCATAAATCGCTTATTTGTGAATATATGTTTATGAAACTTGGTAAGTGACTATATGTAGTGAAAATATGTGCATAGCAAATTCGATAAGTACGCAGGTTTGCTACGACGAGGGTATTTACTAAATAAAAGTCTGATATGGTCATAAGAAAACCAGTTTGTTTATTCATTTATAATATGGAGTAATCGAAAATTAAACCAAAGTGTTCAATAAACACGTATGTTGTTTGATTTCATATCCCCTACAAAGTCGAATTGAAAGAGAATCACTGCAATCCTGGATCATTAAAATGTTAATGAACACAAACGAACAACTTTGGAGTTAGACAGTGCATATCGTTTTTGTTAATTTTTGGTTACGACCAAAACCAGCTTTGAAAGGGGCATTGAATCTGGTTTATCTACTATTTTGCTATTCCTATTTATTAAATTAATGAAATAATAAATTCATCGGGCCAAAAATGGGTAAATATACATTTTTGAAAAATATCAATATTACACATAAACATGTTATATTCAGTTAACATTCAATAAGAATAAACTAGCCTTAGTATTTTTTATTTTATTTTTATAGACGATGCGGTTCACTCAATACGCCTCCTCGATTGTTATTTTATATAGAGTGTTCATATTTGTATTTATTCGATAACATTTAGTTGCTTGGTGAAACCATTTTAATAACAGATGAGGCTTAAATTTTGGCCAATGGACATAATGGATGTTTGCTCACAAACGTAATATTAGCATACATAGTTTTCTGCAATGATTCCCATTAAAACAATAATTTTGTTTATGCGACTCATAATTTACAACTTGTATTTATTTATTAACTAAGTAAGTACTTTACATAGAAACATATATCAACTAAATTAAATTGTATAGATTTGTAAAGTTATTAACAGTATAATAAGAATTTTCTATGGACACTTTTTGATAAATAAAACTAAAATTCTACGTTCAATTGTATTCTGTTCTTGAAAAAGGTTGTTTATTAACAACGCACACTGTTGAGATAAAGTCAAATACACGCAGCTGAGTTATAGCAAGTGCGAAATGAACTTATCCAATCCAAGTAGCCTTTAGTGGCAGCAAGTTGGTGCGCCAAGTTGTAAACTAGTTACAAAAGTTGGTTACGAAAGTTGCAAACGTAGCCAGTGAAGTATTGCTCGGTCCTTCCTAAATTCCTCGCCTTCACTTCGGATTGTTTACAACTCTGTGTTTCATTACCCGACTTTACCATATTCATAGAGGCAAATTTTATATTCATAGAGCGTATACGGCTGACGGCCCCATCTAGAGAGAACAATTATTTTTAGTGGGAGAAAGTGTGTTATTTTTTCCCTCTTAGTTCCTAAATGTAGAACCGACTCGCAAACTTTAAGGAGTCTTCAAAGATTAAATTGAATATTAAGATTATATCTGACAGGGGCTGATCCAGAGGTCATGTTTGGGGGGGGCGGTCACCGAAAGTTACCCCTCCCCATCCCCCTTGGTGGTCCCGGGTACCCCCATTATTTTTTTTACTATATGAAATTATACAAAGAATGAAAGTAAGTTAACATAATATATCAATAACCTTGTACTCAAGAAAAAAACAATCATAGATTTATATACAAGCTAAACAAAAATAAACTTTGGTTCTACTGTGCCCGACCGTAAATATTTAGTCATTACACTTTTTTCTACGTCATCTTTAGGCATCTAAGAACAAGTAAGATGCCTAAATAAACAATTTATTTTATTAGTTACCCAAGCGAGAAACTATTTACAAAACGTATTTTAAACCTGCAATACTGAACTAGATGCTACGCGAATATACAATGAGGAATGAGGCTGACAGCCAAGGTCAACGACTAGAAAAATGAAAATGTCATATTACATGTTTATAAAAAAAAACTTGGCGTATGAGCTTCCGTTTGCACGCAATATAATCTTTGTTTCCTCTTATTTCATTACATAATATAATTCGATGCACTTTTTGATTCTAGCTTAAAATAAAAAGGATTGTCATTTTATAGCGATATTGAAGGCGGGTACTATGACTCTAATTATTTAAATGATCTTAACAAGCAATTGTACCAAAATATCATTTAAACAAAAAACACCTGTTTGTTTTTAAGTGCTTACAAATTGACACGAAAACTAATGGACCGACTGAGAACTCATTTTGTTTGAATATAGGTATCTGACCTCGCAAATAACTTATATACAAGTCGGAGTTTGTGTGCATTTCATTAGGGATGTTCAAGCAGTGATAAATATTACATTTGAGAATTAATTTTTAGGTAATTGCCTTTAATTTTAAATATGCACAATATTTTAATTGATTTTACATTTTCATACTTACTTCGCCAGTTAAACTCCTAACGAATGTGGTACGAGCACGTGAAAACAATGGCAAAAGGTGTGATAACAGTTAATGATGCAGAACTTTGTAATTAATGTTTATCGTTGACAATAAATAATCCAGTCAATGATTATTAAAAGTTGACATTCAAGAGGTGCTGTAAACGCCAACAATAGCCAATAGCTAACGTTTCCAACGTATACACTAATAGCACCAACAATTAATCTGTGTTCGCATGTTGACAAAGGTTCGGTATAGTTTGAGCTGGTGGCGCATCAAATTCAGCACAATGAGATCAGCTTATGGGTATCGGTGGGTAAGATTACCACTCATAAAATCTTGATGATTCACACTTTAGCTAACATGTTGTATGTACTACCCAGTATTTAAAATAATTGGGATATATCTTGTTGTGCTATTTTTTAAGCTCTAAACTAAAACATTCCTGACTTAAAGTAATATTAAAATTAAATTCGTTTGCTTTATAAGTGTGTGTAGCCTTTCCTATTTAAATTAAACCGCCTGGTATATATAAGAACTAGGCTTATCGCCGTTGGAGGCTTCGCCCCCAAACCACATTTTGGCGTTCACTTCGCTCACTTGCATTCCTCAGTCAACTCAAGTTTAAATCAAACTCAACTATTGTAGCTCATTAACCAAAGAAAAACTACACAATAATTACCTTTGGTGAGCACATTAACACCTACACAAGCGGTCCCATATAGGTTCGATATCGAAACATTTTACCAACCGGCTGCTTGTTAGTTTTTTTTCGAATGAACTCTCGACTACGATGGTTGTTTCGAGGTGAATAAAAGCGAAAAATAAAGTGCTCACTCAATCAAAGTCAATCGGATATAAATAAAAAGGTGTGGTTACAATGTTAAATTGGAGTTCTACAAATGGATTTACGTGTAAAAAAACAACAAATTAGACTTCAGTTCACGACAAAATTATAGTAACCTAACCTAACCTAACTCCGCATAGAGCGATGTATAGTGGCTGTTCGTTGTGCAACATATTACAAATAAATGAATTCGTAAAAAAAAGTCAAATTAAACAGAAATAAATTGCAGTCGCAAAAAGTAAGCATCAAAAGTAGGATTCAAACCCGTGACCACATGATCTTGAATCATCTAACAACATATCCACTGGGCTACTGGGCTAAATTCATTCGATAGAACAAACAATCGGTTGATTACATTTTCCAATATCGTAACAAACAATATTCGCGATATTGGACCTCCCGTGTAGGCAATTATGTGCTCACCTTTTTTTGTAACAGCTGATTTATATAAACCTCATGTGAGCAAATTAGTATCGCCTACACGGGCGGTTTTTTTTTTTTAAATCAGCTAATACAAACATGTGGTATTAGTCAAAGATAGTGTGCTTTCATTAAACGGCTTTCCAAAACTGTACATATTTAAATGGGCCAAAATACTCAAAATTACTTCTTCTCCGATGAATAGCGGCTAAACGGATGATCATATCTTAAATCTGACGAAAGATCGTAAGTTGGAAATTAAATTTTCTACAACTTTTGTATTTAAAAATGTTTGCCATCTCTTAATGTTTCCTTACAAAACGCGCTCAAAGTGAAAAAATTGAAAAACTGGAATTTTCCCCGCCCCAAAAACTCAAAAATGTTAACTTTTGGTAATTTTTCTGGGAGTTTCTCGTCAAGAGCTTTAACTCAAGTATGGGGTCAAGGGGGGTTCGATTACGGGAATGGCCTCATAGTTTGTCAGTGAGTCAGTCAGTCAATGAATACGGGTAGCTTTATATAAGTAGATACAATGGCAATTTATTGATTTAATTTGACACGCTTGTAGTACAAATATTTTGTTATATCTTAATATAATTATTAATTTTGACAATTTATAAATATAAAATACAAATACTAAGGTTTTATATAAATCATAAACATATCCACAGGTGCATTGTAAAAACCAAAGTTCTAGGGTAGTATTAGAATCTAATCAGATTTGCATTTGCGTTCACCGTAGGACTTAAGTCATCCATCCTCGTCTCATGCTCGGCTTAGCGGGCGAAACATTCAACTTCGGAAACAAACTTGGGTGAAGTTCTCTACCCAAAACCCACTTAGGAAAGTTCATCTGGATTATACCACGAAAGATGGATCGAACCGCGGAAGTTGGAAGTTGTACCTTAAATAAATATAAACTACACCCAATGCTAATGCTAATGTGGAAGCTACACCTATTTACAAGTCGTAAACAAATCAAAATATATAAATACCCCCGTCGCAGCAAACCTGCATACTCAGCGAATTTCCAATGAATATATAACACAACATATTAAAACACTTAACAGGATTCATAAGAAATGTATTCACAAACAAGTGATATTTAAAATATTAATTATTTTCCATAAGAATAACATTGGGGATGAGTACGCAGGTTTGCTGCAACAAGGCATACAAAATAATGGGTTTTTATGCAAATATCAATAGAACTCAACTTAGTGAAGTCACATACCAAGTTTCATCCATATACATTCATAAATAAGCGATATATAACATTTTAAGTATTTTCCATAAGAATAACATAGGGACCGAGTACCTAGGTTTGCTGCTACAGGAACCATAGGCGAAAAATTGTTTTTTTTATGGAAACAACAATAAACCACAACCAGATCAAGCCATATACCAAATTTCGCCAGTTTATGTTCATAAATAAGCGAGATATACAATTTTACTTTTTCTCCATAAGAATAACATTAGACAACGTATTGTGTTTAGCACTTTCAATATCTCGGTAACCAATTGACGTAGAGCAATGATCAAAATACCAAATTGATTGTTTTTTTAAGCTGAATTCAATGGTATAAATTAAAATTTGATTTAAATTAAAATTACGTGTAAAAACCCCAAAAAAACACATTTTTGGGGTACAAAACCCCCTAAAAACCCCCCTTCGGATAGTGCGATTCATCTGATTTTCGAACTCGTTCAAATAAATGGTACGTTACACATTTGTACCAATTTTCATTAAGATCGGACCTTTTTTACGAGAGTTATCGTGCTTACGGACACACATATATATATATATATATATATATATATATATATATATATACATATAGAAAAATTTGAACGAATGGTGTTTTTGGCATCTGGGGACCTCAAAATGAAAAGTTATCATGGTCTCGGGCTTAAGTCTTACCATGAGACCTACGGTAATATCTTCTTCCCTATAGGTGAAATTCGCTAAAAAGGTTGTTGGTATGTTTGTTTCAGTTTGTTTTGTGGTTACGCGCTCCAATACTACTCAACCGACTGCGATTAAACTTTGTATGGTCATTCAGGTTGACCCGAGGAATGTTAATAGCCACTAATGAAAGTCCAAGGACCTTAGGCCCACTGGGTTTTAAAGTTAACGATACCATGCTATTCTTATGGAGGAAAGATTTGTTATGGTTTTCACATATGACTAATTTTGAATATTGTAAACAGCTGACTATTTATTTACGTATAGAGGCGTAATGAGTGAAGTGGTGTGATTTAGTGTATTATGAGTGAAGATTTTTCAACACAGTTCTTCCGTGTAGTAACGTGCGTCAGGAACCACTAGTATAATATATAATTGTAACTAAACATCAAAAATAGCCTCAATATTAATTATCTTTGGCAAATAAATTCATTTTTAATATTTTACAAGTCATACTTCTTGTACATTTGCATTACGTAACATTATGAGCAAAATATTGCAAAAGATATAACAAAATATTAAAATAAATATGCATTAAACACAACTATACAATTTTAATTTATACTAGAATCGCGAGTGTTTAAAATAAAAATAGCAATCAAACCGGGAAAAATATCAGGCTTCGGTATTAAAACTTATTTTAATTTACATGTTATTATATTTTATAGTTTACAAGGAAATACAGGTTTAATTTATAAAAAATGTCGAGACAAAGACATACAGAAAACCCTTTCAAGCGGCTTTGGTCATTTAGGGATGTTACGTTTGTCATATTATCAGACCCAAAACCGACCCGGTTTCAACTCTAGTAGGCTATATATTTCCCTTTCCAATTATTTCTCTGCCTCGTAGTTTCTCTCTCTTTCATAAAAATCAAATAACTTATGTTCAAAACGGAAGCTAATTGGTTTGAAAATAATATTTTATACCAGGGGGATACTCGTTCCCAAATCTGGAATTAAATTTAGCCAAATGTTACACATTTTAGCTACTCTGACATGTTATGTTAATAGTTCTTAGTAATCTCTATAAGCATAGATTAAGGGTCCCACAAGTACCTTGTGGTACTCTTAATCTAAGCTAAAAGTCACCAAACGTTTGTTAGTTTCTGGTGCTAGCTGGACCCAAGACCTTCCCTGATTTCAGTTATGATGTAAAATATAATCACACATCTGTAAAAGTTGAAATATTTAACCCAAATAAGGTTTCCATTTAATTTTGTTTGTGTTCTTCTAAGAGGGCCTTGACTTGGAGTCACCTTCCTGGAGTCACATTCCTGGAGTCACCTTCCCGGAGGCACCTTCCTGGAGGCATTTTCCTGGAGTCACCTTTCTGGAGGCACATTCCTGGAGTCACCTTCCTGGAGTCACCTTCCTGCAGGCACCTTCCTGGAGTCATCTTCCTGGAGTCACCTTCCTGGAGTCACCTTCCTGGAGGTACCTTCCTGGAGGCACCTTCCTGGAGTCACCTCCATGGAGGTACCAGCCGCTTCTGTTGAAGCCTCCATCCTCTTGACGGAACGGAAGAGTATAGAAATGATGCTGTTCCACAGACCGATCAACGGACATGTTGACTGCCCTGATTGTCTGGATTCTGTCGATGTAACTGTTCCAATATTCGATGTACTTAGTCCATAATTTATACCCTTCACCTACTATCCCTGCAGGATATAGATTTCATGATCAAATATTTGGCATAATGTTTGCAACAAGTATGTGTCAGTCTTATCGTAATGAGTATCAGTCTTATTGTTTTCTCCAACGGTCTTGGTACGGTTTATCGTTATATGTAGTCAAATTCAAACTTATAAATTAAAAAAATAACAATAACAGTAAAACCATTATGTTAAATAAATACTTAATTTTTTGGTTTGGATAGTATAAATTTACATTTATATCCGTCTTTTTTCAAAGTCGACCGCAAATGGTTGCTAATCAGTTTTGTCAAATGTGATTGGGATATTAAAATTAAATTAACTACGTTTGGGACATAAATTTTGTTATCTATGAATTAAAGTTAAAAATGGTGAAGAAAATAACTTAATATAGCATTATTTAATTTATAATGAAGTGTTTTGATATCTCTATGCTTCATTCGATTAGTATCGTTCCATAAAAACTCTAGATATATTATTCCTAAATTGTTGCTCTTACGATTCACTTAGCTATGGTTTGTATACGCTTGTTTAGTGAATAATGAGGTTTGTATGGTGAATCCAAGAATTTCTTTTTTTTAAACGAAAACCACTTTGCATGATGAACACCCTAGTTGAACACTGAGCGCTGAAACTTCACTCTAGGTTTCCAACTGAACTTAGTTCCACTTCATTAGTTGGGTTACTTCTTAATTAAAGTGGAACTTAATGTAACTAAGTTGAGGCTTTGTCACCCCGATCCAAGTTTAAAGAGAGTTTGTTGGAGAAAGTTGTGGACCAGTTCCAATTTGGTTTAATTTCATTCGCATAGCTATTGGATAACTATGATCCTTTTCAAATGACGAACTTGGTGTTTTATGAGTAGTGTTCACAGTGCTCTCCCTACAGACATCTAAGATGGTATATACAATCTAGTCAAACCCGCGTGTCATGACAATCTCAATCATCGACACTGAGAGGCCACGTTTGCAACATTCCAGCACAACCACTCTCATTGCAGAGGAGGTTTCCGAAGACTCAGCTTATGTATATTCTGTGTTTGGGGCTTGCCCCTTAAGACCCAGGGGTTAAGAGAATAGTTGCTAACAAGATATCATGTAAAGTGTTTCCCCACTCCAGTGCACCTATTTATAGATCGTCAGAAAGACCCGATAACACTAGAAACTCCACGAGTTTTGCCTTGTCGGCACTAACAGAAAAGTGACAAAGTTTCATCGTAGTTCTGAGGTGTATGTAACATATGGACACGATTATTCGCTTCACTGACGTACGATGTATAGAACCTAGAGCAAGTCTTGGTTATTCTTCTAGAACTATTGGTTTCCTCATGATCTCTGAATATTCGGATTTAGATTTTTAATTTAGTTTCATTGCTTACCAAATGTCTACGAACGAGTATGTTGTAAGCTCCTTCACTGTCCCTATTCTTAAAAATATCACTCCGATGACTATGAATTGGCACTAATAAAGACAACATCATCATCAATGTCATCATAAAGCATCAAAGCCACGAGGGCTTCCCTCTTCCTATCCATACTCGTCACTAGTTTGGACACAACTGAATTTCCGCACCGTTATTTACAGAGTCACAGGAACCACCTCTCCGATTTTACGCGGCGGAATCTCCGCAGCAGAAAATTTCACACTTCCTGCCGTAAATTCCGCAGTCTGTGGAACCATAGCTAAAGGGAGATACTTTAAACCGCCCGAGCATAATCGTTATCCTCAGACTCTATACTATAAGCATGCAAAATTTTAATAATATACTTCAACTATTACTGATTTTAATGGCCATATTTGTCGCGAAAGTTTACTGCAAATTGAGCTCGCGGATCGTAGAATTCAGGCTGTATGACGGACAAACATGGCGGATCTTGCCACACTTTTAATGCACGGGGTATAAGCAGTTGTCTTCTCTATTCTATTATGTGCTCGCTGGGTAAAACCCTTATTTAGAAAACATTAAGAAAGGACAAAATCTGCCTCAAAGGAATCTTTCTCAAGCATAAAATAAATGAAAGTCAGTCTAGGAAGTTGTAACTGAACATAAAACCTATTAAAATAAACGGAACGTCCCTTGGTATAAGATTCAACAACCTTCAGGAGATTTCGTTTTGAAATGGAGGTTAACTAGACCAGAATAAATCAAGTAAAATATACAAATATTAGACTTTATATTTTTATTGTTAAAGATGAATTAATGAAAATCTTACCCCTCATTTTCATGGACTCTAGGACAGTTTTGCCCATGGGTTGATTTGGGCTCAAAGAATGTAAATGAAAATGTTGCAGTATAATGGTATAAACAATAACTTACATTTAAAAACCCACACCTTTTTGTATGTATTTTTATTACAATGATTTAACCCATTGAGGTAGTAATTTTATTCTATTTTCAGTAGCCTATAATGGGAATTGATTCGTGCTGCACTCTAGTAGCAAAATAAGTAACTAATAACCGTGGGCGTCTGCGCCCCTAGCAGATATGCTAGGGGCGCGGACTGACTGAAAAACCTTAATATCGCCGCCAGGTCTTTGGTCGTGTTAAGCTGAGTTGGCTACGTCGTGGAAACACCTTGGCCAGGTGGTGATACGATGTTTGTGGGTTCGATTCCCGCACACGACCAAAACTGACCAGTCGTGCAACTCACAATGAGTTAACCGATCTGTGGCAACATTGGTGGGAGGGCCCAAGTAAAACAAACGGTGGCAGGCTTGCTTGGAAGTTGACGGGAATTAATGAAAATCTTACCCCTCATTTTCATGGACTTTAGGACAGTTTTGCCCATGGTATTGGGCTCACAAAAATGTAAATGAAAATGTGGCAGTATAATGGTATAAACAATAACTTCATTTAAAAACCCACAACTTTTTGAATGTATTTTTATTACAATGATTTAAATAAATGAAGTAGACTCTCAGAAATCCGTATCGCACTGATCCAGACACCCGATTAACCGGACCGATGGCTATTAATTAAAAACGGAACGTCTTGGTTTAGCGTTTTCCGTTTTCACGTGATTATTCCGAATTACACTAATTTAATGTAGTTTGCATTGTCGGGCACTCTGTGTTTCCAAGCCGTTATCGGTGTTTTTATTTTTTACGTATACTGTGCGCTGCTCCGTTCAGGTCTTCTCCTGTCGATGACTCATCACTAACGATCTAAATCAGTAGACCGGTGACAGATTTATTACAGTATACTTTACAAATGTACATATATTTCAATATATTCTGTTTAAACTAAAGTATTTATCATGTTTTCAAGTAATATACGTGTTCCTCTGGGAATCCGACGTTTTTTGTGTTCCGACCATGCTCTCAGAGCCGTTAGTCCGTTTGACAGATACTCGAGGTTAAACTGTATTACAGAGTGTTTTTAACTTTGTTCTGGAAGCTCATTCTTGTATTAGTACATAAAAATAAACGAATATTGTCATAAAGTCATTGTAGTGAAGGCTTTTGTTCAGAATAAAGCCGAAATTGATGATTCATGCCCCAAAAATCTGGATTTTTCATAATCCGACCGGGCCGCCCGCCACAATAGTCCGGATTTCTGAAAGCCTGCTGTATGTCGTAAAATATAAAACTATTTTAAACGCCTAGCAACTCAAAGTATAACACTCGTGATCAAATCTTAGTACCAGTTCTGTTTCTACTACTATTTTTATTTAGTTTTTAAACACAGTTTATTTTTAATTCTTAAACATGTTAGTACAAAAATAATTACTTACGTTTTGTATTTTCTAAATAAAATTAAAAGAAAATAATGAGAATATTAATATATGAAAATAACTTATAAGTTGTAGATCGGTGTAACATAAACATAACATTAAAATGTGCTGTTGTAGATCAAATTGGCGATATAAAATACCTAGGACTGCATGTTGACAGTGAGCTAGGATGGAAAATTCACATAAAAAAACTCAAGAATAAGATCAACAGTGCAATAAGATATTTTTACTTTTTAAAGGATCTCAGTAATAGTAAAATTCTGCGTATCTTATATTTTGCTTTAGTACAAAGTAGAATCGATTACGGCATAGTCTTTTGGGGTAATACATATGAGTCATATACTAAACCATTATATTTGCAGCAGAAACATATTTTAAGATTGATTTCATACAAAAACAGATATGAACCATCAAAACCTCTTTTCATAAGTCAGAGAATTCTTCCGTTTAAATATATTTATGTTTATAAAGTTCTGAAACTTGTCTACAATAAAAGTGGAAATATACCTCAAAATGAGAATGAGTATAGATAAAAATTAAGAAAAGCTAACCAGTTTTTTATTCCCGAGCCAACCAATACATTTTTTACAAAAACTTTCAATTTTATAGCTCTGAAACTGTTTAACAAACTTCCTGAAAATGTAAAGATTGCATTTAATATTCAAATTTGTTTAAGTAGATTAAGGAAATGGTTATTTCAACTAGAGGATATTGATTTTTTATTTCAAATTCAGCAATAGTTTTATTTTTGATATTATAGCTAAGTAAATTTATAGGGGCGCACTTTGGAGGACTATGCCACACAGGGACTATGCATTGCATGCAATGAGCTTTGATGGCACCTGGGGAGTCCCAACTCCGGAGGCAAGCCTCCAGGGAGGGCCATGAGCCGCCTGGTGGCACAAGTGCGGTTTGAAAGAGTAAACCTTAGAATATTATAATACATGTATAATTTATATGATAGACTATATGAATCTACAAATACAGTTTTATTTATTTTCTGTAATTAGTTTTTATGCATTGAGCCCATGCTTAATTTTAGTGTTTATTTGAGAAAATAAGGCACGTAAAATATTTAATTTTGTATTTATTTTTTATTTTTTATATACATAGGTTGTCTGAGACAATTGTGTTTATTATATTTCGATCATTTCTGTTCGCTTACTTTACTTTATGTTATTTTAAGTGATGGAACCTCATAACAGGCATTGCCTTAAGAGGCCCTATTGTTTTCTCATTATTTTATTTTAATTTTATGTCAGCCTGACAAGTAAAATGGACATTTATTATTTATTTAAGTTACAAACAAGCTGCATAATTTAAAATAATGTAACAACTATGTATTTTCGTTATGTATCATGAGAAAATAAAAATATTCTATTCTATTCTATTCTATAATCTTTGTAGAAGAACTATATCAAATAATGAGTAGAATAATGTGGCTTCTAATGGTAAGGGTGAGCGGGGAGGGGGGAAACACACCTGTTGCTGGTGATGTCACTGTTGCCATGACAACACCTGTTGATCCTGCCACCACACGGGAACAGGATAGAGGACACAGGACCCAGGATAATTCACCGTCATGGCGAGGGAGGGAGTAGTGAACATGATTTGATGGAGAAGGGGAGGGTACTCATGATGTTATTGTAATCTTGATAATACATGTTGATCATGTTGTCGCAGGTCCTGCTCAGGAAAAAGGACAAGACATATCCCCATCCTGCCGGGTGATGGAGCGGTGGGGCCTCCTCCGAACCTCTAGTGCACAACACTGTTATCCCAATATTGATGATAAATAGAACCAGGAGATTCAGAACAGCCAACAAGTAACGTATTTTCCTATATATTTAAAATGGCAAAAGTGGTTACGTTATTTGATTTTAAAGTTTTTAATGCATAAATTGCCTTCCCTTGCGTTAGCGTGCTGCGTGTAAAATCTTATTTCGTTTTACATTATGAAATATTTGCACTTTATTTTAAAGATGGGATATTTAATATCAAATGGAAACAAAGGAATTGTGTATACTTTAATGGAGCATCTTGTTTGTTAAAAAAAATTGTATTATGTACTTCAGTTTGAAGGGGTTGCGGATTAGGACACCCCAGCATTGCTGCTAGGCACATCTTCCACAAGCGGGAATATTGCGCAGATTACCGGAAGGATAGGATATTGCAGGAAAGGAAAGGGTGGGATGGGACGGCAGCCAAATCGACCCTTCAGAAGGCCAACTCCCGTGCCCCTGTGACAGCTGGGATGAGGCTCTCAAACAGGGGACCCGCATCTGTCCTCCACCTGGTCAACTCAACTGACAAGGTATCCATGTACAACGGCCAGGGACCATCCACTCTCAGGTTGGCAGATTGGGGACCAAGCCCGGAGATTCTGTCCCTAGCCGCTGCAAATGGAGGGACCAAAGGTGAAAGAGAAGTTTGTCACAATGGGCGGCCAAAAGACTTACTATATTTAATGACAACTTCATTTGCTGTACCCAATGTCAGCCTCAAAACTGTTATAGACCAGTTTTATGGTAGTTCTGGTACAACTTTAGATTGCCGCAGAGGTTAGTAGGAATAGGGGCGGGCAGTTATTTTTTTTTCTTTGTAATTTTTTTATAAAATTAGAAGTATTATCACACTTAATTCTTTTACTACTAAATCTAGTTTATTAAACTAAATTTGGTAAGTTCGAAACGTTAACAATAGTCAAACTATTTGTAATGAGAAAATGTTGAGATTATTACGGGTCAAAATCTGACCTTATAGATTTTACTACAGTAAAATGTAAGCTATGATTATAAATAGAGAATGCTCACGTAACATTTTACATTTCATTAAAATTACATACTATTCCCATACTTAAATATGCTTTAAACTGATGTCTTAATTTATATATGTCTGTATTTCATAGAACTCTATTTAATAGAGTTCTATGCTGTATTTATACATTTGTATGTCTTAGTTATATTATAGATTAAGCATAGTGTTTAATCTATGGTTATACGTACAAATTTACATACTTCTACATATTTACGTTATTAGCCAAATTTATCATAAGTATATTTATTTTTTTTTTAGAACATTGGTAGTTATAGTTTATTATGTGTTAAATATTCCTCAATTGCTGTCCAATAAACGTTTCAAATCGCATTTCCGACCGGAAATGATCTTATTCACACATCGCGACGAACCGGAAACGTTCAGAATTACAATTCCATTTGACAAAAAATTATTCAAATCAACGGGAAGATGAGTGTTTTGTTTTGCGAACGTAGCGACCCAATTTACAAATTGGCAATTAGTTATCAATGGATCGCGTTAGGGACAATTAAAACTTGAATATCAGCTTTGCACATAACAAAAGTCACCGGTTATGTAATTTTCATCACTTTTCCTCAAGTAAATATTTTCACATTATTAGTTTCATTGAAAACTAAGGTATTTTAAGGTACATATCAATTAATTTAAAATTAATACTTGTACTTATTTTTGTATGAAGGAAAACTATCTTAAATTCCACAACTTTATGTATTCATTTACTGTATAACTATTGCTTACCTTATGAAAAAAATCATGCCTTGTCTCATTTTTATCAGTTTAGAATTCAAATAACTATTATATATTTTATTGTACTATCTAAGTTTGATTGCTACAAAATTCCAAGGAGGCTTGTAATAATATCTAGTAGAATAATATCTAGTAAATATTACTTAATATCATAGTAAATATTACTTAATATCATGGTAAATTAACCGTTTTGATTTCATTCAACCTGGTTTTACATTGTTGTTTAGTACTTAGTATACTAAGCCAAGTTTTTGATTATACTGTAGTATAATATCATTTTTCAATTTTACTATCGCTAAAATTAAAGTATTTACATCTAAATATACAATTTATGCAATTATTTAATCAAGTTAGAGTAAACACATAAAAAACCTAAGTTACACTAAACACCATATATGTTTAGTTATCAATATGTTAACTAATTAATACAACTTTAAAATAATCACATTTTTCAAGATTTAGCCTTAGGTAATATTTAAACATTTTAGATTTTTAAAATCTTATCACCAAAATATAGTTGAAAAACTAGTAGTAATGTAATAAACTGCTAACTGTAGAAAATAAGATTCAATTAAGGTTCCAAAGTTTATTTAGTTTTGATAAATAAGTTGTAATGTTTATATCCTTGAAAAGACATGGTTCCACAGACTGCGGAATTTACGGCAGTGCACAATTTTCCGCTGCGTAATTCTAACGACACTGGTTCAATGGAGTTCCCTGTTGACTGGTTCCACTGACGTGCGTTTACGCATCCGGAATGTTCGGTTCCGCCCGGCGGACAAATCATACTGGTCTGAGAGCAGTGCCCGTCCAGAATCCGCCAGCGGAGAGAAGCCTTCTATCATTGAGAATGGAAAATTTTTCCTGTAATATTATGTATTATGCATCGTACAAATTGTTGATGAACGTTTTTCATCGACCGAAAAGGAGGAACTATGTTGAGTTGGTGTCAGGCCATGACGTTTTCCGGAATATAAAAAATACGCAATTTGGAATACAATAGGAGAAAAACTTGAGAAACAGGTAATCTTAATTTATCATTAGTTGTTATAAGTTCCCGCGGCCTAGATTCAATAGGGATCAGGGGGTATCCCCCCGTTGTAACATGGAAAAATGTAAATGTCTATTATTCTGAAATCAAGCTTACGCATTTTTAATTAAGAATAGATGCTTTTAACAAAACAAATATGTGTGCAATATACTTTAAAAAATGTATCTTTAAAATAATCTAATTTTACTTTGAACTGATATTCACGTCAGTGAATACAAATAATAGTTTTGAAGGGTATTCTAGTAGTTTTATTAAACAAATAATACTAACGATAGTAGAAATCTTTAATAAGTTTAACAAAAAAGAAAAATCGGTCTTTTGACACAAGAAAGTAGCGCTTAAATTTAGGTTCATTGTCTACCAAATGTCTACGAACGGGTATGTTGTAAGCTCCTTCACTGCCCCTATTCTTAAAAATATCACTCCGATGACTATGAGTTGGCACTAATAAAGACAAAAGATCGACAACATCATCATCAATGTCACCATAAAGCATCAAAGCCACGAGGGCTTCCTTCTTCCTATCCATACTCGTCACTAGTTTGAACACAACTGAATTTCCGCACCGTTATTTACGCAGTCACAGGAACCACCTCTCCGGATTTTACACGGCGGAATCTCCGCAGCAGAAAATGTCGCACTTCCTGCCGTAAATTCCGCAGTCTGTGGAACCATAGCTAATGGGAGATACTTTAAACCGCCCGAGCATAATGCCACGGAAACGCTTGAAATAAGCCTGTTGCAGAACTACCCGTAGCTCCAGTCGCATGAAATTCCAACAAAATATATTACGATTTTTATCATACTAATATTATAAAGCTGAACTTTTGTGAGTTTGTTTGTTGTTTGTGGGTCGATCACGCTCCAACTACTGAACCGATTGAGCAGATATTTGGTAAGAATATAGCTAATATCCCAAAGTAACATATACGCCTATTCACGTTTTAAAATTACTTTAAGGCTTTGCCCCAGTAGCCCCTCAACTTCCCATGTTAATCTTATGGGTACTAACATTTACTGGATCAGATGATAACTAAAATAGGTGTTCCTTATTTGAGATTTACATCAAGATTTTGGGTTTATTTATTTGTTTACATTTTGGTTCATACTTTTGTTGCACGTTTAACCACGAAGGGACCTGTATCATAATAATGCCGAGGAAACGTGAATCAAATTTGCTTCAAAGTTCAGAAAATGCCTGTTTTAATCAAATGGCTAGAATTCGAGAAACTTCAGCACAAATGTAAATTATAATGCTTCAACAGGCTCAGCAGCAGGCAGCACACAGAGCAGAAAAAACGCTAGAAGAACAGCAACTTCGACGTGAAGCGCAAGCTCAGCGGTAGGCCAGTTTGAGAGCAACTGAAATGGCTGAGCAGTTATCTACAGAAACTGTTGAGGAGGCTGAAGCTCTCAGAGGAGCTATTGCTGTTAAGGGCTGCCCAATGGTGGCAAACGTTTACCAGAAATAGGTAGGACGTCTTTGAAAATGCTGCCTTTGATTATGGTCTGACATTAAGTCAGTTAACATATCTTATTAACACTATGTAGTGATGCGAGCGAAGCCACGACGGGTAACAACTAGTTATATTTTAAACTAGCTGGCCCGACAGATGTTGTCCTGTCCTATTGTCATTGAATTTGTTTTATGCCAAAAAAACTCGTTCACGTTTCAAGATGTACTAGTTCGCTACGCTCACTCGGATATACCTATTTTTATATAGAGCTAACTCTGACATCGAAAACAAGATTGAGTTGCCATTCAAGTAGATTTGTTATTTTCATAATGAACAAATGTTTATGCCTTTCAAGTGTGTTAGATATAATCATTATAACAGCTGTTTCTTTAAATTACGAAAATACATTTGTGACATAATAAATCAAATAAAACATTCCTCTAAAAGAATAACGTGTAAACTTTGAAGGGCCGTGGGGTGCATCCCTTAAGAATTTTCAAAACGAAAATAGGCCTATACGTTAACCAGGGATAAGGAAAATTCCTATACAATTCCATGCCGATCAGTCAGTAGTTTTTGAGTTTAAATGGTGAAACTAACCCGACTTTGTTTTATGTATTTAGATTTGATTTTGAGTGTCCATTAAAAGAGTCGATTGTATTTTTTATTATTATTACTAAACACATTTAATTGTTACAATACAAAGTCCAACAAATATTGCTAATCCAAAACTGTATTTCATATTAAAATATAATTAATCCCTAAAGATTTTCACAGCACTGAAAAGAATATGCTGTTGTCTGACTCCAGCTGTCAGTTAAATAATAACGTCAGAGAAGTAACAAATTAATACTTAGTGAAAAGCAACTAAGTAGCACAATGAAGGAAATTTAATTAGAAAGAATACAATTCTCAACCGTTCAGTTCTCGGCGTTGCGTGAGCAACTTTCATTGCTTTGCCGAAGCTCGCTTTTTCTTGTATTGACGTTTTACAAAAAGTTTCAATACTCTTTCTCCTGCAGTTCACTTTATAATTATTAATTTTAGTTTCTGATGGCTCATTACTTTTAGTAAATGAGTGCTAGGGTAAAAAATCCTTACTATGCATATACTATGAACCACGAAATAGTTTATTGAAAAAGGGGGCTACAAAACATTTAAAATTATTTTTTTGTTTTTTTGTCGGACACGAAATAAATTTCTTTATTAATATTTTGTTGTAAGATAAATAGTCTTTTCCTCACTGATAACTAGCAAGCAAACTATAAAAGCACAGGACAGATTATTAAGTTTGATCAACATAAATCTTTCGTCTTACTTCCTTCAGGAAGTTTTTGTCTAATAAACTTCGTTTTTATGAAATGTCTAAGTTTGAAAACTGACCAATAAACTTCAAGAGATTTTCCTCTAGATGACTTAAGAATAATTTATATTTCTTTCGGACAAAAGATTTCCATCCTACTTTCCCTCAAAGCTCGTATAGGAAATAATTTATGGGGTCCAAGTCTAATATATCTTTTCCTCATTTATGAAACTTAAATTCAAGCTAGTAAAATAAATATCCCAACGGTTAACGGCTGTACTGTCTTAGTAATATTTTAAGTTTGTACTGAACTTCATTTTTGTCTGCGAGATCTCCGTAGAGAGAAAGAGACACCGGATAGTGATTTTTTAGTTCCGTTCTTTTAGCGAATTTCCCCTATAGAGAAGAAGCTATTACCGTAGGTCTCATGGTAAGACTTAAGCCCGAGACCATGATAACTTTTCGTTTTGAGGTCCCCAGATACCAAAAACAACATTCGTTCAAATTTGTATATATGTATATATATATATATATATGTGTGTGTGTGTGTGTGTGTGTGTGTGTGTGTGTGTGTGTGTGTGTGTGGGTGTGTGGGTGGGTCCGTAAGCACGATAACTCTCGTAAAAAAGGTCCGATATTAATAAAATTTGGTTCAAATATGTAAAGTACCATTTATTTGAACGAGTTCAAAAACCAGACAAATCGCACCATCCGAAGGGGGGTTTGGGGGGGGGGGTTTTGTAACCCAAAAATGGGTTTTTTGGAGTTTTTTAATTATACAAGGTGAGATTTAATGAGTCCTCCCCTTCTTGTTTCTAAATTACTTGAGACATCGACTCTGGACAATCACCGATCATTGTTGATCAATTTGTACTTCATTTTAAACTAAGTTGATATTTTTGGCCGCCATCCACCATATTGGATTTTTTTCAAAAGTAAAGGTGGGGTTGTGACCCATCATGCAGAACTACGTTAGTAAGATGAACACAAGGCCGCAATCCTTTTTTGAAAATAATTATTCATTCTCAAGATATTGGTGATTTAAAAGTCTCTTCAAAATGATTTTCATATACCAATGCATTGAGAACGAATAAATATTTTCAAAAATGGATTGCGGCACCGTAATAATTTAGTTTTATATGATGGGTCACAGCTCCACCTTTACGTTTGAAAAACAATTTGAATACAATATGGCTTTTGAAGTATGGACAGTTGTTATGATTATTTTGTTTTAATTTAAAAATTTATAAGCCCAATGTCAATTTGTTCACTTTTCATATTTGTTTTATTTACCAGTATTCGGGTTTTCCTGGGGTTAAGACCTATCTAGAACTTATTTTTATCCCAGAAATTAGTTATTTCCAATATTTGAAGGAAATCGTTGTAGCCGTTTTCGAGATCAGAGTTGCAAGCAACCAACCAACCAAGTAAGCACACTTTACTCATATTCGAGTATAGGATATGGCATCATAATATTAATAGAGTTTCTTGAATTTTGTTTTGAAATTTTTGACCCCTTAAATTGTTATTTTGTATTCATGTATGGTATAAATTAAAAGTACATATTCTCTAGATGCGCTTTTCGGGGTTTATAAAAACATCCACCTTTAAGAGTCCGTCTTCTCATGGGCTTTCAGAGATGCAATGTTAATCTTATCGGGTCATTTTATATCTAAATAGTCAGGTGATATTACCTCATTTTCGTTACGTGATTTTGTGACTTTTTACTTCCCAGCAGCCTATAACGTAGTTGCCTTGTTGATGTGTCACTCTACCATTGACCTAATGATCACCTAATCACAGGTATGTTAACTAATACCGTCTTTCCGACGTAATATGAATATGTTTCTTGTATCAACATATTCATCAAATTAATATGTAATTATACAAAAAACCTTTCAACAGTCCCCTGCAGTCATGGAATTATTTCAATTTCAAAATGTTCAATTATTTAGTTTATAGCACGTTTCGATTACAGAAGCCTTACAACACCAAGTTATGTTGGAAAATAGTAAAGAATGATGCAAATTAAAAAACAACTTTTAAAACTAAACATTTTACTCCAGTAAGTATATTATAGGAATCTCGAATGAATAATAAGATACAAACAATACAACCTTGTGGTCGAAGTGAGATGAGCTGACGCGTTTTAAATGATTGCACAGGGGAAAATATTCATGAGAAAATGTGGGAGGAAAACCACACTACTGCTACCTTGTTGCTTCAACAGAATTATTTAATGTAATACGGTAGTTTATAATACTGTATGTACTGAATATGCAATACTGAATATTAATGATATTATTAATATATACTATTATTAATATTATTGAAAACGCGTATAAATATTGTATTGACCAAGCCATTTTGGTAGATTCATAAAATATTAAACTGTTGCAATTTTCATTAGTAGAATACTTTAAATATTAACTAGACCTTAACGGTCTCCACTAATATAGGCTATTTCTGCTCATTATAGAATTTTACGGATTTTGCAAGCAATCTTGAAACCATCACCCTCATCCCACTCATTAACTCATCCATACATCAAAATTGAACCAAATCACCTAACTGTGACTGTTCCATGAGGAAACAGTTTGACGGGTCCAACGTCAGTAGGGGGACTAACGTCACTAATGAACAATTGGACGACTTGAAAAATACCAAGTAGTACCAAGTATTTGCACATGAGTTTTATTAGATTATTTTATTATTTGAGAGACTTCTTTTAGGGTCCGTTGCACAACGTGAAGGTTTATAACGTAAAGTTCTATTTTTTAAAAGCAGCATTTCACAACGTAAAGTTTTATAAAGTAAAGTTGTCATTTAATGCAATGCAATAAAAGCTGTTGTCAAAACGTAAAGTTTCAAAAGGTAAAGTGACTAATTTAATACAGATTAAATTTATAAGTGTTTCAAAACGTAAAGTGTCACAACGTAAAGTGAAAGAATTATAATTTAGTAAATATGTAGTGTTGCACAAAGTAAAGTGGCATAAAGTAAAGGTGTTATTTTGTTGAATTTAATCTAAAGGAGTTGTAATAACGTAAAGTTTCAAAACGTAAAGCTTTTTTAAAAAAACAAATTTAATAAATCGTTGTTTAACAAAGTAAAGTTTCATATTGTAAAGCTATAACCGTAAACGCCAAAGATAGTTCACTCCAGTCCGTTGTTGAATCGAATTCAATAATAAAATATTTGGAAACATTTTTAAAATATACTGTTACATAACGTAAAGTTTCAAAAAGTCAAGTACAGTCGAACTCAGAATTTCTTAGTGCTGGCTGCAGCAAACAATACAGTGATGTAACGCTTGCTGTCTCTCGCATTATGAAGGCATAACAGATGCGGCTAACTTCAGCTCTACAAAGTAGTTACATGGATACTGTGACCGTATTGTCTTGATCACAGTTACAGTTTATAGTTTCTATAATTACTGATATGATTAATAAATGAGTTCGCACGCAGCACGCTGACGTGAGGGAAGTGAATTTCCACATAACAACTTTTAAAACTCAAAATCAGTGTAAAAACATACATTTATTCCAATTTTTACTGCAATCTAAAAACATTGATTTTTTTTGGCTGATCTGATGCTCCTGATTTCATTTACCTGAAAAGCTGGGAATACAATTTTGCGCATTATAAGGTTAGGAGAAGGCCCAAACAGGCTTGAAAGTAGGCGTGAGTTGCTGGGGATGCTAAAAGTACTCTAACAAAGGAATAAAAGGCTTTTGTAGTGTAAAACCCCCATAAGACAAGTATTATATTTAGTCGAAACACATTGTCTTTAATAACTCGGTAAATATTTATGTTAGAATGACAAGAGAGGGCTTAAAACTTTTACCTCACTAATTCCCATCTTTTTACATGCATTAATTTTATATCCGGGGCTTTTCTAACCCTTTTAGAGCCCAACAACTCGTAATTTTAAAAATTAATCCCCAAAAAAGGGGTTTAGAGTCTTCCGATTGTTTTGCCCAACGAACTTGTCCAACTGATTAGAGAAAGGGACGTCCCTACCAAATTTCAAGTAAATCGGACAAAAAATGCGACCTCTAGAGTGCAAACACTTATATATATATATATATATATATATATATATATATATATATACTAACACATTAAAACAGATAGATATAAATGATGAAAAAGAAGTTTTTTGCGAATTTTCGTTTATAATACAAACGTTTTCAAGCAATAAAGGAGAAAGAATGTCTTTCTCCTTTATTGCTTGAAAACGTTTGTATTATAAACGAAAATTCGCAAAAAACTTCTTTTTCATCATTTATATCTATCTGTTTTAATGTGTTAGTATATAAAGTCGTTTGGCATCTATACCGCAAGATATATATATATATATATATATATATATATATATATATATATATATATATATATATGTATATATACAATTTTGAACGACCCCCCAAAACGTGTTCAGGGGGTCATGTTAGGAACTTCTATGGTGGTCCCGGGCTTAAGTTTCACCGTACGGGTCATGCTAATAGTTCACTTTCCAAAAGAAATTCGCTAATAAAATTATATTAATAATAGCTTTAATTATTAAGTAATATATACAAATGTATAAGCAAACCAAAATTAAAATGCTTTCTAAGTAAATATAGCCTTTCCTCCTTCACGTTGTGCACATAACGGTTGCTTAAATTTATAATTTAATTCCTATATAATATCTGGAAAATAAATGTATTTGATAAATGCTATACTATCTACTTTCCTTATAATTAGACACAAGATGTAAAAATCATTTTTTGGTCGGAGCGAATATACTACTTTGTTTTTGCAGCACGCTGAAGTGTGGGTAATGCATTTTCAAGTTGTAATACATTTAACATTGTAGCTATTCAGATATACACATATACATATTTACCAGCCAATCATACGGAAGTAATGATTTATACAGTAGTAGGAAATGTAACAATTATAATTATACTATGGCATACTAATGGAACAACTCTAAATTAGAAAATATGTTTTACAATGAAAATTTCCCCCAAGACAACGTGCTATATCTTTTCTAAATACTGATACTGTATATAACATTTTATTTATTCTCCATAGTTTAGCCCTTTGAATATCTCTGCAATGGTTGGACGTAGAATAAACACCAAAATTATAGTATTTAACATTAATTTGTAATTATAACTATTTTGACGTGTTCAATACTGTATCAGTTTTTAGACAAATAAATGAGTTTGAGTTTGGGCAGGAACAAAGGAAGTTATTGACCTGGGACTTTATGGATTTTATTAAGCTTTACGTCTTGACACTTGTCGGCTTAATTCTTTCTTAGGTATTTCATCCTACATTAACGTGATGACATTTTATAAAAAAAGGATAGTGTTTGACACCTGCCGACTTTATTCTTAGGTATTATAAACTACATAGACTTGATCAAACTTTATTACAAACATTATACCGGTAGCCTAAGCAATACTGGAACTGGCGTTAAGTATCTGGAGCTTAGGAAACGTCTAGCTCATGCAACCTTATCACAGAATATACTAATGGATAGGGTTAGGGTAAAACTGTTCGGGCGCTGGCCCACGTAAATTTGTACACTACGGCAAATACAGTCGAAAGCTAACACAGATTTCCGCCGAAACTAAGCAAAAGAGTACCAGAAACTAATGGTAGCGATTACAGTCCACAGGGAAAGAGGGTTTAACTTGGCAATCGTTGAATGTCAAGTAAAGCTCTGTTCACGGTGCTTGGCACCTGGGAAAGGCGATAAACTACTGAAATTTCTCGTTAATAAAAGTAGACATAAAAAAACAACCAAAACAAATGTTTTAAAATGAAATAAGTGATTTTTGCTTTCTATTGAGAAAAGTAGACTGAAACACTAACGGTACCAAGCCAAATAGAGGCGAAAAGTCATTCCAGAGCAGACGGTAACCAGATGCCGAGCATTGTTACCCGAACTGTATTATGCTTACTTCGATGAAACACTGGCATTTTTCACATATACATGTAATCAATGTGCATAATGTCTGTGGTGGATGGGAGTTCCTTGAAGCTTTTTTAAATAAGAGTTCAGAAAAGAAATATGAAACTTATAATTTACGGCAGTTGCCGGTTCAGCCAGTCCGGGACACGGCGGGTCAATAGTTGGTGGATAATGAAAAGGCCCAAGGGCTGATTTATACCCCCAAGTAAAACTGGTATTAACAAATTTTATATTAACTATACAATGTTTAAAATTGAAGTGGATCGATTTAATAATATCGCATTCAAATCATTGAACATATCGTATTTGGAGTTTTATTACATTACACCATTGACTATAGTCAATGATTACACATTAATAATAAAGTAAATCCATCATATTATTATAGGTCGGTATAACAATAATAAACCATAAAACACCACTACATTTTGTAAGGGTAGAAATGATTAAACATAAGGGATTTAAAACAAGTAGATAATGTATCTTTCGCGCTAGCCCATCAGGCTCTGCCGCCCTCGCGCTCCAAACATAGTTAACAGTTACGCATGTTCCTCACTTCATAACAACATTAATATTTATAAATAAATGTGTTCAGAAATGTGTGTGCAAACGGTTTTAGAGGAAGTGTTTTTCATTTATTATACGTATAACCAAAATAAACATCAAAAACTTAAATTTGAAACAACAAAAATAACTTTTTTTTATTTAGTTAGTTAATTTATCGTAAACAGTATCTGTATAAAAATGATAGCACATTTATCGACAGAAAGAACTGAAATGAGTTAACCCTAAACAACGTTTTGTTAAAAAGTTATATCGATAACGTTAAAGTCTACATTTTCGAGCTTTGAGGGGGATAGGAGGGGAAGCACAATGCGGATTTTAGGGGGTCTTTTGAGAAAACACGTCTTTCAATATGGTCTATCAACTGAGAAAAGATCAGCTTTACCAAAAAGAGTTCAGACACAAAACATTTATTGACTGGGCTACAAACGCCGCGGTCGCCGCGCTGGCGCTGAGCGCTGTGTCGACAGATCTCCACGTGCTCAGGACCGCCTGCAACTTGTGGAAGGCAACACGCAGTACAATGTCTGGAGCGGACTGTACTTTAGCTTGTGTCACTTTACGTTATGAAATAGTCTACCAAATTAAATTCAATGTTTTAAAACTCGACTTTTTGTAACATTCCCGTGTACCGGTACTGAAATTGGATCGAACTGGAGTGAGTTTCTTAACTGGACGTTATGAAACTTTACGTTTTGAAACAGGTGGTTTTTAAAAATACAAACTTTATGTTTTGAAACTTTACCTTATGAAACTCTATCTCCGAATATAACTAAAAATTAAATACTGGACGTTATGGTACTTTACTTTGTGAAACACTCACATATTTTATTTAAATTATAATAGCTACTTTACCTTATGAAACTTTACGTTTTGAAACGCATTTTAAATTAAACTATATTAATTGATAACTTTACGTTATGGAACTTTACTTTGTGAAACACTATATATTTAACACTTTATAATTATGAACTGGACGTTTTGAAACTTTACGATTTGAAATCACTACATAACAAAACTGTAAAAAATAGCTACTTTACTTTATGCACCTTGACGTTATGAATCGTCCCCTTCTTTACTAGGGAGAACTACAAATTCCTATCTATTACCTAACATTGCGGGGTGCAGTTATCATGCAGAACACGATATAGTTCAAAACATTGTTCCACTATAATCATAATCAAATTACAACACTTGTAATCTTTGTCAAATTCTCAGAAAAGTGAGTCCACGCAACAAGAATGAGGATTTGGGAACTTCTGTAAACGTAAAACATCATGACCTACAAAAAAGTTGAAATTAAAATCGTCTCGATCTATAAAACAAGTAAGTCTATTCTGTGGATTATTGAATAAATCGTTTTAAGCATGTACAAAATAAGATATACTCAGAGGAAATATTGTAAAATTTGAATATGACAGCTATAAGCACCAGTGAGATGTGTCTGACAGTAATTATACAGTACCTTAAACTTGAAGTCCTGATCTCCTGGCACATAATCAAGTAATCAAGTATTTATTCGTCATTAAATAACATACGTTGCAATAGACTTCGTCATACAGGTCAACTTAATACATGATGCCTTAACTTAATGTAGGTCTACATTACATTTTGGCACAGAATTAAAGTAGTAGTACTTACTAACTTAATATCACAGAATTTGATCATGCTAATAACTCATGCAGTTCTTTAAGTTAATAAAAATAGGTCAATATGGCCTATTTCTAGCAAACAGTTTCATTAAAAATATTAAAAATATATATATATATATATATATATATATATATAAATTGAAGTAACATGCAGTTGACAAAATATTTTAAAAAAATTAAACATACTCTAAATGACTAGATAAAATAGATAACACGGAAAGGACTAGGTAACAATGCCATTAGCATTCTCTTCAAAAAACCCATCTAAACTGTAAAAGGATTGCTCAGAAAGTCAACTTTTTTAGATTGATGTTTGGGAGGTCTAGCATTGCACTTGGTAAACAGTTTACAATTTTAACAGAAATATCACTAAAACTCTTCTGGGCCGTTGTTAGCCTAGTGTAGGCCCTATCCAGTGCATATCTGCATCTAGTATGATATTGGTGGATAACACTTCTCTGAGAGTAGATATTTGGGTTACATTTAACAAATAAAACACATTCCAGAGTATTCAAGTTAACTACCGTTAAAATAATAGTCGCTACAAAAAGAGGTTTACAGTGGTCCCTCGACCCAGAGTTTGTCAATAGTCTAACAGTCTTTTCCGAATCTTCGATACTGTTAGTGTTGTAGTCGTAGTGTTTTACATCATCAGATTCTAATGTGGGAGTTCAGCGATTTTTTTGGAGGGGTGGCGGGCTTCGTAAAAAGCCCAGGACCAACTCAGGGTCCTGTTTGGGACACATCGATTGCAAGGTTATAAGACGATTCTGGTCTGTATCGATTTTAAGCGTCCTGGTCTTTCACTTCCTCCCTTTATGAACGTCTCACTCGACTTCCTACTGCTTCTCCCCGCAACTGAGTACTCAGACGACTCGTCTCTAGATTCCTCCTCCATGAGTTCCATCGCTCCAAGTAGCTGCCCACCGGTCCGGGTGGCGGCCTCCTCCATTACAAAGCTCCTGTGACCAGATCTCCACCGACCGCCCACTAGTGGTTACTCCTAGTACAGTTGAACAACCCCGTTAGTCCATAATTTACAGAGTACTCCTACTTTTACATGATAGGTTAAAAAAAACTAAATTTCCACAAACAACTTATGAAATTTCTGACCACGATATCAGTTTGTCATAGTTTCTGGAAGAGTCAAACAGTTCCGTAAAGTATTTAGTAATCTAGTGAGAATGCACTCAACATTCCAGGTTTAAGTAAAAATGTTTCCAAAAATTATAAAAAATTGTTACTAAATAGATATTTATTATTAATGTTGTGTTAAAATCAAAAGAGAGCAAAGCTGTGATCACTTACCAAAGACCCCATCAGTCCATCGATGATGAAAAATCGTACTCACGCAGTGCTGCCACGAGGCGATTGGGGGCCTGGGGAAATAATTCTGTGGGGAACCCCTATTTCACTATATTGATAATTTATTTCTTTAGGCCAAGGACTCCCTAGGACCCTGAGGCACAGTGCCCTGGTTGCCCGTCTCTCGTGGTGGCCCTGAAGTCATGTGGAATGAAAAGAGGGGGGAAAAAGAGGACACTTTATCTTCTCATAAAAATAACTCAATTTTCAACCAAAGACCGTTTCCTAGGTTTTTAAATAATTATTTCTAAATCGCTACCATATAAACTCAATTTATTGTTGCCAGTATTTACCACCTATTATTTGAGACTAGTAGCTAAAAAAGGCTGCTCCACTGGACGTGGAGACTTCGCCACCTGAAGGAAGCCGAACTCGTTTGATGACGAACGAACTATCCTCAACAGAGGCTTTACTATGAAAAAACAAAGTGTCTTAAATTACCAGTGAAATGTAGTATCTTCAAATGTAAACAGAAGAAACCTACTTATATTCTATAAAATTACGCTACATTTATGAAAACATTATAGTAAACTAACCTAACCCCGCAGAGCGCTGTCTGGCGGCTATTTTCTTCGCAACATATTACAAATACCCCCGTCGCAGCAAACCTGCGTACTCAGCGAATTTCCAATGCATAATATATGTCTTAATACCACATAAAGCCGCAAGCCAAGTTTCATAAAAATATATTCACATATAAGCGATTTTAATTATTCTCTATAAGAATAACATTGGTAATGAGTACGTAGGTTTGCTGAAACAAGGAACAGAAACAATTGGTTTTTATGCAAATATAAATAAAATTTAACTAGGCGAAGCCACATACTAAGTTTCATCAATATTCAATCATAAATAAGTGCTATATAACATTTTAGTTATTCTCCATAAGAATAACATGGGGGCTGAGAAAGCAGGTTTGCTGCAACAAGGAACAGAAAAATGGGGTTTTATATAATTATCAAATATAACTCAACCAAGTGAAGCTACATACCAAGTTTTATTAATTTATGTTCATAATAAGGGAGTCATTACATTTTACTTAATCTCCATAAGAATAACATGGGGCTGAGTACGCAGGTTTGCTGCTACGGAAATAATCAACAAAAAATCATTTTTTTGTGCAAATATCAATATACCAGTACTACGTGAAGCCACATACTAAGTTTCATCAACATACATTCATAAATGATCGAGATATCAAATTTTATTTATTCTCCATAAGGATAACATTGGACACAACATACTGATGTGTTTAGCACTTTGAATATCTCTGCAACGGTTGGGCATAGAATCACAATTTAAACACGAAAATGATTGTTTTGTGGAACTGAACAGATTGGTAAAAGCAAATGTAAAGTTTACATTAAAATAAACTGAGGAAAAGCCAAAAACCTTTTTCCCATAAGATTAACATGGGAGATTTTATGAGGAGATTTTTCTGGATTTTCTCCGCAACCACTTAACCTAGGTTAATAATTCAAAATACTAAATTATTTTTTTTAAGCGCTATAACATGGTCAAAACCAAAATTAAGTTTTTTAAAAATTGTAGGGTGAAAAATGCAAAAAACTGATTTTTGGAAAATTTAAAACCCCCATAAACCCCCCTTCCTATAGTCCGATTGTTCTGGTTTTCGAACTTAAAGTCATGAATGTCATTTTACACATTTGAGCCAAATTTCATCAAAATCGGGCGTTTTTTACTCAAGTTATCGTGTTAACGGACATATATATATATAAATTTGAACAAATAGTGTTTTTGGCATCTAGGGACCTCAAAACAAAAAGTTATCATGGTCTCGGGCTTAAGTCTTACCATAGTCTCGGGGTCGGTAATAGCTTCTTCCCTATAGGGGAAGTTCGCTAAAATGGGTTTGTGTAAAATATAACAAAAAATGGTACCTCAGAAAGTAAACATGAAAAGATAGAATTGAACCTGGGACCGCATGATCGTGAATCAAGTGCCATATCTATTAGACTGCCAGAGCGTAAAGAACTAAGTAAAAGTTACAATTCATCAGGCAGTAGACGGCGCTGTGATTTTAAAACTTGCCACGGGTAGCACTCTGTGTGATTTCAAAGTTTTACACTTGCAACGCTCACATAGGAAATGTCTCCACACTCAGTGGAGCAAAGACGCCCTTCCTATTTCTGGTAAACGTTTTCCACCATTGGGCAGCCCTTACAGCAATAGCTCCTCTGAGAGCTTCAGCCTCCTCAACAGTTTCTGTAGATAACTGCTCAGCCATTTCAGTTGCTCTCAAACTGGCCTACCGCTGAGCTTGCGCTTCACGTTGAAGATGCTGTTCTTCTGGCGTTTTTTCTGCTCTGTGTGCTGCCTGCTGCCGAGCCTGTTGAAGCATTCTAATTTACATTTGTACATTTCTAATTGAAGCCACTTGATTAAAGCAGGCTTTTTCTGAACTTTGAAGCATATTTAGCATTTGATTCACGTTTCCCCGGCATTATTATAATACAGATACCTTAGTGGTTAAACGTGCAACAAAAGTATGAACCATAATGTAAACAAATAAATAAACTCAAAATCTTGATGTAAATCTCAAATACAGAACACCTGTTTTAGTTATCATCTGATCCAGTAAATGTTAGTGCCCATAAGATTAACATGGGAAGTTTAGGGGCTACTGGGGCAAAGCCCTAAAGTAATTTTAAAATGTGAATAGGCGTATATGTTACTTTAGGATATTAGCTATCTTCCTACCAAATATCTGCTCAATCGGTTCAGTAGTTGGAGCATGATCGAGCCACAAACAACAAACTCAAACACGTTCAGCTTTATAATATTAGTGTGATAAAAATCGTAATACATTTTGTTGGGATTTCATGCGACTGGAGCTACGGGTAGTTGTGCAACAGGCTTATTACAATGGTTTCCGTAACGGGGGCGTTATGCTCGGGCGGTTTAAAGTATCTCCCTTTCAAGGATATAAACATTACAAATTATTGATCAAAACTAAATAAACTTTGGAAACTTAATTGAATCTTATTTTCTACAGTTAGCAGTTTATTGCATTACTACTAGTTTTTCAACTATATTCTGGTGATAAGATTTTAAAAATCTAAAATGTTTAAATATTAAGGCTAAATCTTGAAAAATGTCATTATTTTAAAGTTGCATTAATTAGTTAACATATTGATAACTAAACATATATGGTGTTTTGTGTAACTTAGGTGTTTTATGTGTTTAATATAACTTGATTAAATAATTGCATAAATTGTATATTTAGATGTAAATACTTTAATTTTAGCGATAGTAATAACTGAAAAGTAGTGTTATACTACAGTATATTAAAAACTTGGCTTAGTGTACTAGGTACTAAACAACACTGTAAAACCAGGTTGAATGAAATCAAAACGGTTAATTTACCATGATATTAAGTAATATTTACTAGATATTATTCTATCTATTTTTACAAGCCTCCTTGGAATTTTTTAACAATAAAACTTAGATAGTACAATAAAATGATAACAATAAAATATATAATAGTAATTTGAATTCTAAACTGTAAAAATGAGACAAGGCGTGATTTTTTTTATAAGGTAAGCAATAGTTATACAGTAAATGAATACATAAAGTTATGGAATTTAAGGTAGTTTTCCTTCATATAAAAATACGTACAAGTATTAATTTTAAATTAATTGATATGTACCTTAAAAGACCTTAGTTTTCAATGAAATTAATAATGTAAAACTATTTACTTCAGGAAAAGTGATGAAAATTATATATCCGGTGACTTTTGTTATGTACAAAGCTGATAATTGAGTTTTAATTGTTCCTAACGCGATCTATTGATAACTAATTGACAATTTGTAAATTGGTTCGCTGCATTTGTAAAACAAAACAATCATCTTCCCGTTGATTTGAATAATTTTTGTTCCAATGGCATTGTAATTCTGAACGTTTCCGGTTTGTCACGATGTGTGAATAAGATCATTTCACACATTTCCGATGCGGAAATGTGATTTGTAACGTTTATTGGACAGCATTTGAGGAATATTTAACACATAATAAACTGTAACTACCAATGATCTACAAAAAATAAATATACTTATGATAATTTGGCTAATAACGTAAATATGTCAGAAGTATGTAAATTTGTATGTATAACCAATAGATTAAGCAGTATGCTTAATCTATGATATAACTAAGACATAAAAATATATAGATTCAAGATAGAACTCTATTAAATAGAGTTCTATGAAATACAGACATATATAAATTAAGACATCAGTTTAAAGCATATTTAAGTATGGGAATAGTATGTCATTGTAATGAAATGTAAAATGTTATGTGAGCATTCTCTATTTAATCATAGCTTACATTTTACTGTAGTAAAACTATAAGGTCAGATTTTGACCCGTAATAATCTCAAACTTTTCTCATTACAAATAGTTTGACTATTGTTAACGTTTCGAACTTACCAAATTTAGTTTAATAAACCAGATTTAGTGGTAAAAGAATTAAGTGTGATAGTACTTCTAATTTTATAAAAAAATTACAAACAAAAAATAACTGCCTGCCCCTATTCCTACTAACCTCTGCTGCAATCTAAAGTGATACCAGGACTACCTTAAAACTGGTCTATACCAGTTTTGAGGCTGACATTGGGTACAGCAAATGAAGTTGTCATTACTTATAGTAAGTCTTTTGGCTGTCCATTGTGACAAACTTCCCTTTCATCTTTGGTCCCTCCATTTGCAGCGGCTAGGGACAGAATCTCCGGGCTTGGTCCCCAATCTGCCAACCTGAGAGTGGATGGTCCCTGGCCGTTGTACCTGCGCAATATTCCCGCTTGTGGAAGATGTGCCTAGCAGCAATACTGGGTTATCGTAATCCGCAACAATGATGATGAATGATGAATGAACGCCTTTAAAGTGAAGTACATAATACAATTTGTTTAACAAACAACACAATTCCTTTGTTTCTATTTGATATTAAATATCCCATATTTAAAATAAAGTGCAAATATTTCCTAATGTAAAATGAAATCAGATTTTGCATGCAGCACGCTAGCGCAAGGGGAGGCAATTTATGCATTAAAAACTTTAAAATCAAATAACGTAAACACTTTTGCCATTTTAAATATATAGGAAAATACGTTATTTGTTGGCTGTTCTGAATCTCCTGGTTCTATTTATTATCAATATTGGGATAACAGTGTTGTGCATTAGAGCTTTGGAGGAGGCCCCACCGCTCCATCACCCGGCAGGATGGGGATGTGTCTTGCCCTTTGTCCTGAGCAGGACCTGCGACAACATGATCAACATGTATTATCAAGATTACAACAACGTCAGGAGTACCCTCCCATCCTCAATCAAATCATGTCCACTACTCCCTCCCTCGCCATGATGGGGAATTATCCTGTGTCCTGTGTCCTGTGCCCTGTGTCCTCCATCCTGGGTACTGTGTCCTCTATCCAGTTCCCGTGTGGTGGCAGGATCAACAGGTGTTGTCATGGCAACAGTGACATCACCAGCAACAGGTGTCTTTCCCCCTCTCCGCTCGCCTTAACCATTAGACGCCACATTACTCTACTCATTATTTAATTTAGTTCTTTTACAATAATTATGTTGCACCGGTGTACAAATTATAAGTTGTTTTCATTTATTAATATCCTCATTTTTTTAAATTTTATTTAGAAAATACAAAATGTAAGTAATTATTTTTGTACTAACATGTTTAAGAATTTAAAAAAACTGTGTTTAAAAAATAAATAAGAATAGTAGTAGAAACAGGACTGGTATTAAGGTTTGATCACGAGTGTTGTACTTTGAGTTGCTAGGCATTTAAAATAGTTTTATATTTTAGGACATACAGTAGACTCTCAGAAATCCGGATGTTGTGGCGGACGGCCGGGTCGGATTACAAAAAATTCAGATTTCTCGGACATTTTCATTTACATTATTGTGAGCCCAAATCAACCCATGGGCAAAATTGTCCTAAGGGTATGGGCAAAAATGCCGCTTGAAAGGGTTTTTTATTACTAACTAATTTGCTTTAAACTATTCCGTACCGCTGCCACCACACCCACACAGAATAATGTTTCTGTGGCAAGACAAAACAACGGTAATCAATTATAACAGTAGTTTTCTCATGTTCTGTTTTTTGCACGTCTTTGTGTCTGAGTTTTTGTGAATGAAACCCGAATTTTCTCAGAGACTGTTAACCCATTGAGGTAGTAATTTTATTCTATTTGTAGTAGCCTATAACGGGAATTGATTGGTGCTGCACTCTAGTAGCAAAATATGTAACTAATGACCGCGGGCGTCTACGGTTCTATCCGCTAGGGGCGCGGACTGACTGAAAACCCTTAATATCGCCGCCAGGCCTTTGGTCGTGTTAGCTGAGTTGGCTACGTCGTGGAAACACCTTGGCCAGGTGGCGATACGATGTTCGTGGGTTCGATTCCCGCACACGACCAAAACCGACCAGTTGTGCAACTCTCAATGAGTTAACCAGTCTGTGGCAACGTTGGTGGGAGGGCCCAAGTAAAATAAACGGTGGCAGGCTTGCTTGGAAGTTGACGGGATCGGTTAATTCTTTGAGACTTGCACATGGTCAACACTGATTTTGCTAATTTTTACTTATGTCTACTGTGTGTGTGCCAATGCGACTCTCTAAACTGAAATAAAACAATATTTTAATTAAAATATGCCATTAATCCATTTAAAAACACCAATTTTATACTCCAATTCACACGTTAATAAAATTACAAGTAAGGAACGAGACCTGCTCGTATGTCTACGCCAATGGGTTAAACACAACAACATGTAACTTAAAATAAGTGTTAATACTGAAGCCTGATTTTGTTATTCGGGGTTTGATTTCTATTTTAATTTTAGATACTCACATTTCTAGCATTAATTAAAATTGTATAGTTGTATTAAATGCATATTTGTTTCAAGATTTTGTATATCTTTTGCATTATTTAGCTCATAATGTTACATAATGCAAACGTGCAGGAAGTATGACTTATAAAATATTAAAAACAAATTTCTTCACCCAAAATATTTTATAGTAAAGCTATTTTTAATGCTTAGTTACAGTTATATATTATACTAGTGGTTACCAGCGCATGCTGCTACTTCCAAGAACTGTGTTGAAAAATCTTCACTCGTAATACTTACATTACAGCTCGATGCCTAAATAAATAGTCAGCTGTTTACAATATTTTTAATTAGTCATCTGTACAAATCATAATGAATCTTTCTTCCATAAGAATAAGAACTTAAAAGCTTGGTAACTTTAAAGTCCAGTGGTGCATAGCCCTAAGGTCCTTGCACTTTGATTAGTGGCTATAAACATTCCTCGGGCTAACCTGAATGACAATGCAAAGTTACATCGCTATCGATTGAGTGGTATAGAAGCATAAACATCAAACAACCCCAAAGAAATATACCAACATCCTTTTTTATGTATTTAGATTTGTTTACAACTTTTTAATAGGTGTAACTTCCACATGTTTTAGTTTATATTTATTTAACGTACAACTTCCGCTGTTCGATTCATCTTTCCTGGTATAATGCAGATGAACTTTCTTAAGTGAGTTTTGGGTAGAGAACTTCACCCAAGTTTGTTTCCGAAGTTGAATGTTTCGCCCGCTAAGCCGAGGACGATACAGGGATGCATGACTAATGTCCTTCGGTGAACGCAAATGAAAATCTGATTGGATTCTAATACCACCCTAGAAATTTGGTTTTTACATTGTACCTGTGTATTTGTTCGTGATTTATATAAAACCTTAGTATTTGCATTTTTATTTTTAAATTGTCAAAATTAATAATAGGGTTACTGGTAATTTAAGACATAAAAAAATAGTTGTCCTACGAACGTCTCAAATGAAACCAGTAAATTGCCACTGTATTCTTATATATACTGGGCAGTTTAATTTAAATAGGAAAGGGTACTCCCACTTTTAAAACAGAATTAATTTATTTTAACAAGACTTAAATACAGGAATTTAGTTTAAAGCTTAAAATTTCATCAAATTATGATGTTTTTATAGAACTAGTTTAATAAAATATTTTTAATTCTGGCTAGAACATACAACCAGTAAACTAAAGTGTGAATCGTCGAGTTTTTTAGTGGTAAAGTCTTGTGGTAGTCCAACCCACCGATATTCATTAACAAGCTGCTAAGTTTGATCACATTGTGCTATATATGTTGCGCCTCCATCTAATACTATAGAGAGATTTTTTCAACGTATATACGTTGGAACCGTTAGCTGGCATTTAGCTATTGGCTATTGTTTGCATTTACAGCATCTCTTGAATGATAACTCGTAATCGTAGCTGACTGTAGATTATTTATTATCAACGATAAATGTTAATTATAATGTTCTCAGTCATTAAATGCTAACACATCTTTGTCTTGTTTTACACTTGCTCGTATCCCGTTTGTCAGGAGTTTTACTGACAAAGTATGAAAATGTAAAATAAAAACTAAAATATCTGGCATATTGAAAATTAAAGGCCTGACAAACTATTCGTTCACGTTTCTTACTCATGAGTGACTTTCCAAGTTGTCAGAACCGAAGAGCGGGCAGACATAAGATATCCTTCCTAACTTTATTAGCTATGGCTTTATTATTTATTACAGTGATCCAAAAATAATGAAGGACCAAAACTTATATGGTGTTTAGGTTTGACCTTTCAAATGTTTCACTTCTGTTGAGGCCGGGTTGTTTTGTTTTCTGGAAACATTTTATTTAATATATCTTAGAAAGATGTGTTATTAGTATAGACTATTTTTTTTTGCCGCATCATAAGTTTTTGTCACGTTGTGTGAGATAAACAGCTTTTTTGTTACTGTATCTTTATCAGATTGATTTTACTGACAAAAGCTACAATAGCCCAGCTATAGGTTGGCAATACAGTACCATCTTTTTGGATCATAGTACAAATAGTTTTTATATCAAAATACATTTTTCAATTCACAGTTTTCAGGATATAAAGCCATTCGGACAATTTTAATCACTGCTATTTTCAAACGACTTAAGACAGAATGTCAATTTCAGTAAAAATTAAACAAGTATATACCCGTGCCAATTTTCAAATCAGTATCTTTAGAATTCCTAAGATATGATGAACCGATTACAAAACTTGTACAAACCCACACACAGGAAACGGAGCGAAATATAAATAGCTCTATAGTGTTTAAATTTTTATTTTTATTTCTTTTGACCTCAGGAACAAGTTCCTGGAGTTTCCGGAGAGAGGTCAGAAACACCGACTTGATTATTTTTATTGTACCAAATAGATGAAAACCATGCACGCAATCATTCCTCGAGTTTCAATATAAGACAAGCGTGTATTATCAAGCCAGGTGCATCACGACCCATATCCACTCCCCTCTCGAGGGCCGTCCATCAGCTTTGATTAATATCCAAACCCTCTGTGCATCACGACCCATATCCACTCCCCTCTCGAGGGCCGTCCATCAGCTTTGATTAATATCCAAACCCTCTGTGCATCACGACCCATATCCACTCCCCTCTCGAGGGCCGTCCATCAGCTTTGATTAATATCCAAACCCTCTGTGCATCACGACCCATATCCACTCCCCTCTCGAGGGCCGTCCATCAGCTTTGATTAATATCCAAACCCTCTGTGCATTTCAATCCCATTTGGTTAACTGATCAGATATAATCTTAATATTCAATTTAATCATTGAAGACTTCTTAAAGTTTGCGAAACAGTTTTATATTTAGGAACTAAGAGGGAAAAAATAACACACTTTCTCCCACTAAAAATTATTGTTCTCTCTAGATGGGGCCGTCACCTGTAAACGCTCTTGACCATGAATATAAAATTTGCAAATTCTATTAATCTTTCTTTTCTTTTGGGTCTAAATCATTCACTGATTCGACTAATATACTGGTCCCATTTTTATTTGCTAAAACACAATAATTTAACTATATAAAAAGAGGAATCTGCACTAGGTAGTATAACGTTTTCTTTAAAATCAAGCAAAATACACTGTGCAGGTGGCGTTTAAAAAATATCAAGATCAGTAAAAATAAAAAAGTAAGCTTTCATTCACAGTATTCCGGATATAGACACTCTCAGTACACTAAATTGGGATCTAGACAGGTTGGAGGTTGGTTGTAGTATATTTTACCAGGGCAAATTAGTTTAACTAATCAAAACTGCTACAGTTTGAATTATAATTCAATAAGAAAAAATAAACTACATCTCACAACACTACAAATTACATTTGTTCCTGTATTTTGAAGTAATGGGAAGATAGCGGCTATCTTGAGATATTTCTTTATTTCGGCTTTCATAAACCCAAAGCAATAATACAGAAATCGTGCTTTCTGAATATTTTATTTTGTTTAAAATATTTATTATTCGTATAAATTGGGTTAGAGATTTTGTTTAACCCATTACCTTTTGATTGATAATCTTACCACATAATTATATTTTTTGTATAATTATTATTTTATAACACCGTTGTTAGGTCAAGTTAGTTTACTAAAGTATTAAATTATCAACGGTTCGTATTATTTGAACCAACTGTTATTTAAATCTATTTACCTTTTTAAACTATTAGTAACATGTGAGTTATTTAATTAACATTGTAAAAATTGTTATTGTTAATGGTTCGATTGATCTATTGATCGGATTATAGTTTTGGAAAATTTGTTTTTTCAAGGTCTACAGTTTATAGAAATATTTAAGGTAGAATAAAGAGTTTTCATTATAACAGTTTTACCAAACTCACATATTCTAAACTCAAAGGTGGCTTTGACTAAAGTTATTATTGTTTAACCCATCCGCTAAGCTCTGGTAAAGCTTTTATCGGTTGGCGGTTGGTTCGGAGAGAATTATGTTTGATCCCTTTGTAAAATGTTTCCACCTGGTTAGCAATTAAACTTCAACTTTCCAGTTCACAAAGAGCAACAAGTGGATTCGCCTTTGGAATACGCTGATAGTTTTATAAAACTTATATATTTTTAATACCTTTATTTGAAGAGGATACTTCAATTTATAAAAAAGTTATTTATTATTTATTTCATCTAACAACAAAAGTAGTTTTAAACTTGTGTCTCCTTCTATTTTAAAACTAATTTATTCATGTTTCATAACTTCAAATTTGTTTTACTTAGTAAATGTATGTGCTTCTTGCCTCAAGTAGAAGCATCCTCATAAAATAACTGTATAATTCGTAAATAATTATCATGTGCAATTAAAGACACTTTCATAGGGTTTCGGGTAAAGAATGTACAAGGTGGGTTTGTTTGTGTTTTTTTAAATTTTTTATTTAAATTTGGAACAAATGTTGTTAGTCATACTTTAAATTTATGAAATTCATATTTTTAAAGATAACAAAGTATATAGAATTTTAACATACTAAATATTCAATTTTGAATGGCACTGTATTGTAAGTGGCAAAATTGTGGTTCATGATTTCCCTATAGTAATTCAAGAAGTGTTTCTTAACAATAGAATAAAGCAACAAACTATAGCTACAGAATCACATTTTACAAAACGTTGTTTCCTAGAATATTCTGTGTTCAATTCAAAATGTTTATATATCTGAAGCTTACAAAAAGGTTGTAATTTTATTCTAAAAGGTTCATTGAATAAAATTAGAATATTTTGTTAGTTACAAAATTAAAATATACTATCTAAGATAATTGTTTAACATATAAAATCTGGAATATGTTATACAAAGTTATTCAACAACCTTTTTTGAAATTCTCTTACATCTAAAAATTCCCAGGCGTTATACTGATAATGATGTGTAAAATTCTTCCCAATCTTTTTAAATTTCGAAGGGTATATATCCTGTTATCCCCCTGTCTACGCCCCTGGCGCAACACAAATGAAAAGCTTGTTTCTAGTTTCTGCAAACAATAGCAGAATGAGGTTTTACAACAAACACAAACTTTAAAATAATTCTAATCCTCACGTCAAAACCACTCAAAGTGATGTGGGCGCCCTGAGAATCAAACCCGAAAAATCCAACACACTAACAGTTAAATCAATCATTAGTCAATTGTCAATAGTCAAAGATCTTTATTCATAATATGTACATTTTTTGTACAATTAACAGTGTCAAATGAGAGACAGAAAGAAAAAGTAATAATAATACAAAAAACATGACAAAATAATTCAAACAACTACTTTATACTAAAAATGACAAAAATGCAATAAATCATTTTATATTATATCCATTATCTATTATCCATGGGAGGTAGGAAATTTTGCAAGAGTATATAGCGGATTTTTAAGCAAGTACAATTTTATTATTTTCTTAAACTTTCTATCATTTGTTTCCTTTTTTATTTCCTTGAACATATTTAAGAAATCTTTGTCCTGCATAGGTTGGTTTTTTTCTCAAAAAACTTTAACTTATGTGGCTGTATAATTTCAAATCGTTGCCTAGTATTATAAGTATGTGGTTTTAGTGTTACCTTTAATTTAGTTGTTTTTGCGAGAGGAATGCACTGTAGATGTACTGTGCATAAACCGTAAATATTTGCAAATTCTTAAAATGTTCCTTAACTGATTCATCATGTTTTAATGTAATTTGAATGGCTCGTTTCTGTTGCTTCAAGATGCCATCCATGTTCATCTTTTTTGTAGAGCCATACAGGCCTATGTAATAGGAGATGTGGGAATGGACATCGGCAAAATATATATTTTTTAAAGTTTTTAAATCACAGTAAAATGACATTTTTGGTAAAGCATGAATTCCCGAGTTAATTTTTCCTAAAATTTGTTGTACATGATCATCCGAATTCAAATGCTAATATATTCTCAAACCTAATAAATTCACACTATTTTCCTGTTGAATACGACATGAGTCATGTATTATTGTTAAGTCTTTCAGAACTCTATTTTGCGGAGTCTTAAAAGTCATAAATTTACTTTTATGGGAATTTAAAAGTAAATTATGATTGAATCAGTAATCTCCAATATTTTCTAATTCAACAAAAGCATTGATTTCAGTTTCTTTGGGAGAGTTTGATGATATTAACAAATTAGAATCATCTGCATAAAGACAGAGTTTACTATTGCTATTATTGACTAGTGAATTATCTATACCCTTTATTCAACACAAAAAAGCACAGGTCCTAAAATTGACCCCTGGGTTCAACCAAATCTAGGTTGCTTATAGTCAGAAGCTATTTTAATTTATTTATTATACGTTGTAAAATGATAAATTTCCACATACTGATATCAAAGGAGATAGGAGCTGAACCAGTTCAGAGCTGTTGTGGTTACTCCAAATACCTTAAGTTTTTCTATTAATTTAGAGTGATTAACACTGTCAAAAGCCTTAGAAAGGTCAAAAAATCTGCCAGCAATGTGTTTCCCTTTTCTACAGATTCAATTATAGATTCAATAAATGGCACAGCGGCACTCACAACTGATTTCCCTTGTCTAAAACCATGTTGGTTATCATCCAACAAATGAAAAGTTTCTAGGAATTCTGATAGTTGTAAATAAGCTGCTTTTTCATTTACTTTAATAGGGAAGGGTGAACTGAAATAGGACGGTAGTTAGTAACCTTGTCCTTATAATTTTTTTTATGAAAAGGTATTATTTTTGCATGCTTTAGTTTATTTGGAAAAATGCCAGTAACAAATGAAGAGTTGATTAAATGGCAAAGAACTACTCAAGAATACTCAAGAATTGAATACTCAAGAATCATTTTTATTTGTTTAAATACTTGTGTTGTTTTTTAGGGTCAAACTTTAATAGTTTAATTTTTTATCTTAAGGTAGTTTTTTGTGCTTTATCTTTATTCAAATAAATGGTACTTTACACATTTGTACCAAATTTTATTAAGATTGGACCCATTTTACGAGAGTTATCAATACTGGATTTTACTGCTTTAATAACTGTCACTGGAATTTTGTCATATCCACTAGAATGTTTACTCAACAAATCTATTATTTTTTCTATCTCCCGTACATCTATTGGCTTGAATCTAAACTGTGGTTTTGTAAGCAGGTCAATGCCCAAATTAGTATTTAAATCTACTTTACTAACATAATTATAATCAATATCTAAATCTTGTACTGCACTGACAAAATAATCATTTAACATGTTTGACACAAACTTGGGGTCCGATATTGTTTTCTTTCCATCAGTATAATGTTTATATATTTTTTCCTTTCCTTTTCTCCCACTTCAGATTTTATTATGTTCCAGACTGTTTTCTGAATATTTTTATAATTAAAAAATATTCTTTTGGAAATATTCATATTTTGCTTGATTTAGTTTTAATCTATAATTTTTCTTTTCATATTCTAGATATATCTTCAAATCAAGATTTTTATTATATATTTTTGTTAGTTTAATTATATTTGCGCATGGCCAAATATAATTGGTTTATAATTTAACTCATTTAGTTGTTTTATTCCTAGAATAGTATATTTCACTACTAGTCACGAAAGTGACCTATTTAATTCATCAGTTATCCACATATTTTTCATATTTTGTTGTGTAATTACTGTTTTGGGAAAAGCCGTTTCGAAGTAAAAAACAAACAATTTATGAAAATTATCAAATTTTTCCTCAACATTGCCATGATAGACATCAGTCCAAGTTTCTTTCCAGAGTAATTTAGAGAAAAGATCAATGTTTTCAGGTGAAAATTTACGTATGTATTTTTTAAGAGATATTATACTAATAAAATTGTTACGTTTTATTTTGAGTAACGGACCATCATGATCAGACAAGGAAGTTATCAAACCTTCAGCTCTTAAACTAGAGGGTCTAAATTTTTTATTAAAAAATTATCAATCGCTGTTTTTTAATTTTCGGTGACTCTTATGGGGAAATCTACTAGGTACAGTACCTCATGTTATGACTTTTTAGCAAATCTTTGAGCAATTTATATTTTCTATCATTTTTCAATACATCAATATTTTAATGTCTCCTGTAATTATTACTTTATCAAATTTGTTATCAAGATAATCAATTAGAATGCTTAATATATCTAAAAATGTATTTACACCAGAAGCAGGTGACCTATAAAAACCAACAATTACATATTTAACCTTATTTACCGTGAAAGTACAGGTGCAAAACTCAAACTGCATATCCTCCAATATTTCATCACTCAATGAGCTTAGCACAGTCACCTTCATCAGGTCAAACCCCTCCTCTAAGAGAATCATTACGCCACCTTTAGATTTACTTTCCCTTGATAGATAGGATTTTAACTCATAAGACTCTATATTAAGCCTAGATATTTCCTCTTCTTTCATGTCATGCTCAGTTCAATCAATCAAGATTCTTTAAGTACACTAAGAAATGTAATGGTGTCAAAAAATACAAATTAATTTTGGGCTACCATTTTGGGCATAGAAATTAAAAGTTAGGCTAGCAAGGCGCTCACATTACCGCTCAAGAATGGTACAAGACTGTACAATAATTTGTTCTTTTGTCAAATGTAATCCAAACTCCCTTTAGAAAATACTCCCATAAGATTCATTAAAATATTGTATAGTTCTTCTTTCTAGATCATAGGATCACTTCCATCAGTACTACTTATATATCAACTACTTTTTTCTGAAAAATTAATTGATAGATTAACTAATTAGTAAGACAATATTTATGTTTCTTACAGGTTTGGTAATTTTTCAAATACTATACATCTGAAAGGTAGAAACTAAGGGATTGTTTACACATCCAAACAAGTTGTTGAGAATTATTACAAGTATAGTAAACTGCTACAAGACCACATACGCTCTGAAGGCTTAGCCCAGATTGAAAATGTAGAAATCAGTCGGTAATCCGCTCTCCGCCTCGTGGCTTTGTGACACCGCAGCTCTCACTCCAAGACACATTCAAAGACACAGATTAAACCTAAAGAAGAACATCCCCTCCTCCCCCTCCATCAGAAAAATGTCTTATATCGACCTAATAAGGTGATGTAAAACTATTTTCATAGATTTACCATGTAAGTAAATGATAAATTATTAGATTCCACTCTAGTGCATTGAGTATGAACTTATTTTTTAATGATTTGATGATAACCTTTTTATAACAGCACAACTTATAAGTATTAGGAACATTATTGATGCAAAAAACCATCTACGAGTACAAACACTACTATGACCTATCACATTTACAGTAATAAAATGTTTCAAATACGTTTATACCAGCAACACTACTGTATTTAACAAAATAGTATACCATTAAGTTAGTAATTTTTAACCTTCAGTTAGGCACATAAATTCCTACTGTTTTTAGAAATATTTAACTCATTTAGTTATTTTATTCCTAGAATAGTAATTTCACTACTAGTCACGAAAGTGACCTATTTTGGGGCCAGATAGCATTTTACGCGAGAGACGAAGCAGCAAGTTGTGTTATGTTTGTTTTAATGTTTTTAAGCTTGGTTGCAGATGAGGAAATTCTTCTGTAAACTGCTGCAGCTCGGTTGCTGTCTTCTCAGGTTTTTTTGTTTGTTATTCATTAATATAATGATGGTATTGATGAATATCACTGTTTAAAGTATTGTACTACTTTGGACATAATTGGGACTAAATTAAATATAATACTCATATGCATATCTCGGGAGTGGCAAGGAAGAGCAGTTGCCCGTCTCCATATTTGGCAGGAACATTGTAGTAACACACGAACATTCACAATAATTACGATTATCATCATCCTTCCACACAAATTCCGCTTGTCTGAAGTAAATAGCCCTTAAGCTTGAAAAATAGTTGTTATCAATGAGATCTATGTGATTTACATATTTACTTTCATTTAACTAATTCTTTATGGCTAATTCTTTAACATTTTAAAAATAATAATGTGAGGTTTGCAGCTGAACTTTAAAGTTTGCATCTGAACTTTAAATAGTATAACTGTTTTAAAACATTACAGAGTAATTCAATTGCATACATTTTTGTAAGTCTTAAATTGCATGCAAAGGGGATTTCTCTAGTGAGTCATTAGGTTCAGAGATCTGATGAATTCACACACTAATTAACATTTATATATTTTTTATATTTATTGCAGTAACTTAAAACTTATATAAATTTATGTTTAGCTATCTAAGTTAATAGATATTGTAGACGTGGAAACAGAAGGTTAAATTAATAACTTTATATAAATTCTGTGAATGTACTAGGTAAACTTATTGTTATTTCCCTGATTACTCAACGAATCATTTCTGGTGATGGCACCATTTAAACTTAAATAAATAAAAAATAGTGGCGTAATGTTTTAAGAAAAGACTTACAATGTCAAAAAATGAACATTTCTGTGGAGAGTAAAACTAATGAAGCGCCAGCACGCGATTGAACGAGAGGCCACTAATGAATCAAATTGCTAATGAAATATGCATCGTTAATTTGTATTGGTAATTGCATTCATTCCCACTTTAAAAAAATTCTTTTAGCTCTCACACAAAATCAGCACTGTTTTATAGAAGGTTTATTTTACAAAACTAACATAAATCGTTCTAATTACCTACTTTAGAATTGACAGATTTATATTTTATTGAAGATTATTTGTCTTTATTTACCTGAACTCTGTGAAACTGTACATTATAAAGGGAAAATGTTGAATATAGAGATTGTTCGATGCAATATGGCTCTTGGGAAATATAATAGTGACTTTCAATTGAAACCAATGTGAAATGCTATGTTGAGGCAATACGTTTTCTCCCCAAAAATCTCATTTCTCAATGGATCCAGTCTAATTCAGGTATTGTCAGCCGCCCCAGGTCGCCTTATGTGATACAAACAGCTGGTAACCATGCAATATCCAGCACGTCTGTAGAAACTGATTAACTTATTCTAAACAGGACTCAAAAAATTATCATTTTGTTGCCAGAAAATGTTTTGAAAATTAGAAACCCCTGGGAAAAGATTTGATCCAAAATTGACGTAGCTGCTCATGTTGTACAATACATTCACCCTAAATACGAATCCATATCGGAATAATTGCATTTAGACAAGTATTAACTGCGTAAACCATTCCCCTCAGGTGAAGATTGGGATAGAGTACAAAAATAGGAGTCTAGGGATATTATTAACGAAGGGTCTTTCAGAATAGTACCAGTAACTGTTTCAGAGGTGTCAAATTATACAGTTAAATATTTGTTAATTTAATTTCCATGAGGCCAAATTTACACCTATTGAATAAATAACTACTATTATAAAAATGAGGTGGTGTCTGTCTGTCTGTCTATTTGTCTATTGTTCCATCACACCAAAACCACTGGACCAATTCTGCTGAAATTTTGTACAAATATAGTCTATGTACCCAGGAGTTTCATAGGTCTATTGCCATTTACAAAAGTCCTCAGGGCTCTGCCCTACAGGACTTCCAAGTCCCCATGTTATTTATATGGAGGAGAGTTTTATTTGGTTTATGTCACAATAAACAGCTGTTATAAAGATTATATCCACAGACTTTCATTGTTTTGTTTACAATTTTTCAACTCTGAATTTTCACCCTGTTGCAAAGCATGGTCATAGTAGCTAGTAACATTATATAAATGTATAAAAAAACTCCTATAAAATGTTATGTATAAATTAAATAAAATGTTGCATCAATTTCTAGAAATTTAAATGTGTAATATAATTCACAATTACATTAAAATTGTATTTCACTTTTGAAGAGCAGTTGAGAAAAAAGAGTACGGCCATTCCAATTAGTTGAACACAAATAAATTTCTACTTATTCATGGAAATGACACATTACAATATCATGTAGTTGTACACATCACCCAGAACTAATGGCATAACAATGTGTGTGTCCAGGAGAAGAGCGACCCAATCAATTAACTCCTCCCGGTAGGTTAACCATATTGACTTGTTCGGTCACTCAGAGTGTACGGGGAGTTTGTAGTTTCTCAATGGAAATGTTTTACATTCACAATTTAAATATACTGTTTAGCATTCTCAGTTTTGCAAAATTTTCGAAATAGTTAATTTATTACCACATTAAATTATGCTGTGGCTATATTTATAATAGTGTTTTAGATTTGGCAAGTGACAAAAGGATGACAATTTTTAATTCAAATTCAAGTTCTTATTCAAAGGGTTGTAAATAAGTTGTAATTATTATATTGTTCGTTGTAGTTATTTTCTCCATTCATTCAACCTGAATTCGTAAGAAACTTGATTCACAACTCTTACTGAAATAATATAAAATATTAATATGAATTCACTTTCACTTTTCCGTACACTTTTCCGTACCTTACATAGGAATGCAGTCCACAATGGTATGCCAGTGTGAATTCTAGGAATGTGTTGATTTCTTGAGTTGTTTTATGTATGAATGAATGAGTTTATTCCAGAAAATAGCAAATACAAAATCATTCAGCATTGGTTAAATAATCAAAAATATCAAGTATGCAAGCTTGCTTGTTAAGTGATTAGAATGAAGAAGTGTTTTATTTTTTTACACATTACAATTACAATACAGCTCTTGACTTTAAATTTAAGAAATTTCTAACATAATTATCTTTTATAATGGGTATTGTAAAATTAACACAGTAGTTAATTTAGCTCAGGTAAATGAATAATAAAATAATTAGTTTAATAGTTCCCTTATATTATTAACAAAAGATTAGGCCTACCATTGGTAAGAAATAATGCCTCATCGTTTAAAATTGCAGCTTAGATATTAAATTTTAAATCAAGCATTTTAACAGCGCTTTTGTAAAGTAAAAGCAAAAATATACCTTTGAATAAAACTAACCACGCAAAATTAGAGAGCGCTAGAATCAAATTCTTGTTAATTGAACATATATGCAGCAGTGTTCATCTAATTTCACCAATTACAGCTTTTGTAACAAAGACACCTAAATGTTTCCCCCACGCCTCAAATCATAAAATAAATTATATAAATGTTATGTACAAGTTTTTAATCTATCATAAATTATTGTAATTACTTTTTATAAAATTTTAATAATTTGTATAATATTTTCAAATTTTATGAAAATCCGATAAAACACACAAATTTAATAGCATTGTTGTACAACACTTTTTTAATGAAGTATTTTAAATACATCATAATCAGTGATACTCGTACTTGTTTCTATTTGTACATATCTAACAATAATATGGTACAGTAAAACCTCGATCAACCGTCACTCTTTAAACGGTCACACTCTGTTATCCGTCGTCCGTCTATGAGGATATTACTATTTATTAGACTCAGGATTTGCGCCTTACAGCTTAGTCTGAGCGTCTGTATGAGCTATTACATTATTTAAAACAACATAAATATGTATGTAGTGGGAAGTATTATCCTTTTGTACTCAGTTTATTTTCATTTCTCTGCCAAACATTTTAAAATTTAGTTAATGAACACGTTTATAATATGATGTTTCTATTATCCGTCTATTCAGTTATCCGTCACAGTACCGGTCCCAAAGGTGACGGTTAATAGAGGTTCAACTGTAACTGATATTTCAATGTGATTTGACTGAGTTGTGTTAGAATTCAATTTATTACTTTTAACCGAATAATATGTTGGAACGAGGAAATTATGTGCCTCTTGGGAAATATAATAGCAGCTTTCCAAACCCCATCAAGAGCTGGCACACATTACATCGGGGCAGTACTTCCTCATTAGGAAGTCAGGAATACAGTGAGATCCGCTGCTATAATTCTGTTGCTCATCTGGCTATTAATGTTGAATTTGTATCTAGTAACCCTACTGTAATGAGTACATTACCTTAAGGCGATTAAAAAGTGGTGTGTTGTGATAGTGGCTAAAATACAGATTTTCAGTGTGATAAAAGTACACTACTACTGCATATTACTTACTACTAATTACTATTACATTTATTATGGTATCTAATGTTTAAAACCTTTCAAGATTTTTTATAATTAAACAATGTTTTTTATCTGTAGATTCTTTCATAAAAGTAGTTCATACATCGGAAACCAATTAATCTACTAAACTAATTAACCTGACTGTAAACCTCAAAAGAATATGAAAAACCATTTTTAAACATAAATTAACTTTCTTATTAGTTTTTGAGGCAGACGTCCCTCACTAAAGAACATTCAATTATTGCAATTAGACTTAAAAACGTACATTTAGCTGTGAATATCAAGTTTTGAACAAAAGCATTCAAATTAGAGAATTTATATTTATAACTCCAAAACTCGTTACCCCAATTTAAAGAAAAAAAATATTTTATACCTTTTACTGCCGACGTGCGCATTTGCGCACGTCGAGAATCGTGCGAAAAACGCCGACGTGCGCATATGCGCACGTCACTAATTGTGCGAGAATCGCCGACGTGCGCAATAAAGCACGACGTCTAATATTTCTAACTTATTGGCCTTAAATGTTTACCAAATGCCACGAAACTTGAGATACTCATTGTCAAGACTATGAGGAACATAGAGAAGTACAATTTATACTCTATGACTTGTATAACCTATAAAGTTATACTCATTGATCCCCCCTATCGTCTGTGCATAGTCGACAGTTACTCTGTGTAGTGAGTGTTGTCTGCTGTCTGTCTTTCAATAATTGTTGTTGTTTATGTTTACTGGTGTTGGTTTGTTGGTTATGTTTGTGGATTTATCCGTGGTTTAGTGAGTAAAGTTTTGATGTCATTATGAAAATGGACAAGCGGAGTAGATCACCAGTAAGTGAAAATACCATCGTAAATAGGTGTTCACCCTACCTGTTTTGGTGAGCACAGGTGTTGAAAGGGTCTTTTATGAAATTTTCTCAAATATTCTAAATATTTTTGTCGTTGTTAGTTTAATTATTTTAGTATGTTTTTCGTGTTACTTTATGTTCCTTACAACATTTTTCAATTTAGAAGCCAAATCTACATGTTTTGTAAAAAAAAATTGTCAATTGTATATGCAACTATGTTCAATTTTGAAAATATGAATACATTTTGAAAAAAACATCAGAATTCCTGCATTTATCAAGGTAATGGCATGAAAATTTGGGTATGTGTTTACTAATGCCTGTTTTACAACATGTATAAATAAAATTGGTTGAGGTATAAGTTTTATAGGTAATTTTTATAGTCCAAACTAAAAAATATATATGTATTTTTTTATTTGTATACATGTATATATATATTTTAACTAAAAATCTATTACATAGACCAAAATATATATTTTATTTGAAATAAACAACTCAATACAAATAAAAGAAGACCTAACTTATAAATTTCTGATGAAAAATAAAAAAGTTACAAATTTTTTAATGTGAGCGTGAAATTTGGTCTAATTGAACCTGGCAGTCTTGGCAAGTAAATCTTAATAGTGGTCTGGCATTTTTGGTGACATCATAAAAAAAATGGTCGGCAGTAAAAGGGTTAAACAAATTTACAATTTTATGGGACGAATTTTATATGCCTGACTATGGTTTTGGCACATCATTTCAAAATGATTTTATTATACATATTATGTGAGTTACGTTTTTTTACATACAAATTAAAATTTAACCACACCAGCTAAGCTATCAGTTTTTCACCTAATTTTTAAAACTTATTTAGTATAAAGTGCATATTTGCTATAATTTAATTCAAACACGTTATAGGGCACCAATTGTAAACAATTACCCTTTCAAAATATATGCATGTTTTTAATCTAAAAAAAAACTAGAGAATTGTCATTCAACTTTAAAAATTGTTTACAATTATTTGTATTTTAAAAGGTGATGTTACTTTAGGACAGTCTGTCAAACCGTTCTTTGTAATGCTGATTTGTATAATTATTTGTTGAAATTACAGGTGCTAGTATTATCGAGATAAATTTTTCAAACAAACAAATAGACATTGCATATATTAGAGTATAGGATATGTGTGTGGTTTTATAAATGCTTACTTTATTTTCAACAATTAAGCTGACATTTTAGCGAATTTCCCCTATAGGGAAAAAGCTATTACCGTAGTCGGCATGGTAAGACCTAGGCCCGGAACCATGATAAATTTTCGTTTTGAGGCCCCCAGACCCCAAAAGCACCATTCATTCGAAACTGTATATGTCTGTGAGCACGATAACTCTCGTAAAAGTGATCCGATTTTGATTAAATTTGGTATAAACATGTAAAGCAACATATATATGACTTTAAGTTCGAAAACCAGCCAGATGGCTCCATCCAAAGGGGTATTTTTGGGGGGTTTTGTATCCCAAAAATCAGTTTTTTGAATTTTTTACATATCATTTTTGAAATAGTCAAATTTTAGTTTTTACCATTGGATTCAGCTTTGAAAAACACAATTTGGTATTTTGATCATTCCGCTACATCAATTGGTTACCGAGATATTGAAAGTGCTAAACACAGTACGTTGTCTAATGTTTTTCTTATGGAGGAAAAGAAAGATTTTATATCTCACTTATTTATGAAAGTATACTGACGAAACTTGGTATACGGCTTCATCTCGTTGAGGTCTATTGATATTTGCACAACAACAAAAATTTTTCCTAAAGACTCCCGTAGCAGCAAACCTACGTACTCAGCCCCCATGTTATTCTTATGGAGAATAATTAAATGCTCTGTCTCCCTTAATTATGAGGGTATTTTCAATTGTTAATGGTTACACAATCCAAAAATATTGAATAATAATTTTTATTTTTAGTGAATGAATTAATGAATAATTCATCTCCTCAAAGAAAGACATTACATAATAAACATCCAACTTAGAAGTTATTACATAAATGAGTACAGTAATTCCTATGTGATAAAAACATAACTGAGATAAGGTGAAAAGGTGACATTTATAGTAAAATGTTTGTGTGTAGTTTTTCATAACCAAACCCACAAATTCAGATTCTGAGGTTTATAAGAAAAGGAAGTATACCGTATCCTGATTTAAGTGGTGTGTAATGTGAATGCATTATACCATGATCGCAGAGCGTAATTTCCCTGGGGGAATACGAAGAGTGTTTTGCGACGCGGTTAACAAAGGACAATAAACTTAACTATACTCTTTGAAAATATAGGTTCTTGACTGAAAATCGTGTTTACTTTTTATGATTAGATAGCTATAAATTTTAGTTCAAGAAGAGGGAAAAAATATTTTTCCTTTTCCAATCATATAGTACATTTTACTATTTTTAACAAGGAAGAGCAGATTAGTAAGGTTATTTTAATGTCAACTTTATAAATGTTCTCGAATTATGTTTACTTAAATGTAATTCGTTAAATCAATATATACTGCTCGTGTCCCATTCTCAATATTGGGCCCTCGATGGCATAGTATAGTTAACATTTTACATTATATTCAGCTGTCTAACTAAATAAAATAACTCCATAAAATTAACATTGAAACTTTAAAAGCCCCTGGGGGAGCCCTGATGTTTTCACACCCCAGAAGGTTTATTTGGAGGGTAAGAGTTTTTGATATGATACCAAACTTGAATGCATATTAGTAGTTTAGAGACATAAAATCGCTAAACCAAAATAAAAATATTTTTTGATGAAAAAGATTCTATGATAACACTTAGTATACAAATTACTTAAAATACATCAATTTATTAAAAAACAACAGATGAGTCACATGACCAAATGTGAGTTTTTATTAAACTTGGTTCGTCACGTAGAAAACATTTGAATTCAATTTCTCCTTTAAAAAGCGTCTCAGCTTTGAAAATGTTAAAAACAACACATGATGTGAAAACTACAATTGTACTATCTGTAAGGAAACTCTGATTTGTTTTGGTATAAGTGCATATTACAACATGTATTCAAAATTCATGGATATTACAGTTGCATTTTGAGCTCCAGTAGCAAGTTTCTGTGGGTGGAGGGGAGAGGAGGGGGAGGTGATGAGAGAAGTAGCAAATCATTCTGCTCATAGTTAAATAAAGTATGATAGATATAACAAATTAAGCATCAAGCGAATTGTATATTATGAAATAAGTTGTTTGTTATGTAATTTGTTGTTTAATACCATACATTTACCAACAATTCAAAAACATCATATATTATTTAATGTAACCTAGATAACCTACAGGACTTGCTTATCTTATTATGATATTAAACTAATCCTCATAAAATGTTATTTTTATTATATGATTATGATTTATAGTTACTAATAAAACAATATATCATTTTGTTACCTCACCATTTGTTTGATTGTAATAACATTGTTATGTTTAGGTTTAGAAAAAAGTGATTCAGGTATTTTCATCAGCGTTCAAAAAGCAAAATTATACCACCATGGTTAGGTATAATTTCAAGACCGTGATAGTGGACTAATATCTAGAAGACGTAAGGAGATATCTAAGATATATAGGTCACACATTTCTGTGAAGGCTTTACAAGATTTGAGCCCAGACTGGGCTGTAATCCTAAGGCGATGCGACATGTCCTTTTGAATCTAAACTTTTTATAAAAGTCACCGCAATTTTTAGCCTTATACTAACCCATCAACAGGTTCTCAAATACAATTATCAATCAATGTGTTCTTTAAATTTGAGACCACTTTACAGTTGAGCCTTGAATACATTTGTATATATTTGAAGCACTTCTATGGCTTCTAAATTTGTATGCACTGGGACACACTTCCATTTTCAAGGAGTAACTTTATTTTTTGAAAGCTAACGCTGTTTTGAACACTATAAGCAATACCGCTTTGAAATAATACTGACAATAAAATTCTGTTAAAACATTGGTTGGAATACAAAGTGCAGTATTCAGGTTGCCTGATAATATTACGTACCAAACGTGATTATTTCTTCAGCAATGTGACATCCCACACTGAAATAGAAAGATATTTCATTATCGGTTTTTCAAGTTATTTAATTGCAGTTTTCAAATCTTCAACGTTATCTGACTTTTGATAGTTATATAGTTGAACTATTATTAGTCTATTATTTAATTGGAATATTTTATTTTATTTTACTCTAAGGGCTGTATTAAAAATATTCCATCTAATGTATTTTGTCCAAACGTATACATTTAATTTGTAACCTGTTGATGATTAAAATAAAAGGCCAATTGATAATAAACACTGTGTTGGTTATTTATTAAGACTATCTGAAATACCCTTAAAACAATGTTTTCTCCAGAACATTTTTTAACTGCTTTAAAATTAGAAGCAAAGCTAGTTATCTCTCATTAAACAGTTTTATGTCTCTTTCCTGAATATGATTGGGGGAGAACGCATCAAGCCCTTCTTATCTTGTAACCTTGAGCACTTTACAACCATCTTTTGTTGATTTTCACTGTACCACAAATTGTAAAACATATTATTACCACCAACATAATAATTGCATACATATTGTGTTTAGATTTTTGTAGAGAGGTTTTACAAAGTGAAACTTTTGCATTATTCTGCAGTGTATAAAGCGGACATATTCAGTCCCATCCTGCATGCAAATGACTACAGTTGCAAAAGGAAGCGAAGCAAGCGTTTGATTGGTGTCAATCCCACTAGAGCGTGTGTCCAGTTGATGTCTATTTCAGTCCCATCCTGCATGCAAATGACTACAGTTGCAAAAGGAAGCGAAGCAATCGTTTGATTGGTGTCAATCCCACTAGAGCGTGTGTCCAGTTGATGTCTATTTCAGTCCTGATCTCTCATGACAATTACGTTTTAAGTTTTCTTGTTTGCTCTGTTACCTTCAAGAGCTGGTAACAGTATTATCTTAATCCTCAGCACAAACTGATCACTCTTCTGGATGGAGCTTCGTAAATGTAAGTTTAATATTTAATTATTTTCTTAGTGAATTTAAATGTCTAGTACCTATTTCACTGTTAATATGATTAAACTTTACTTGCTTGATGCGTAAACTGTCATTAAAGTAGATGGTAATTTTTTAATAATGGATTTCAATCATAAAGTGATTGTTAACTGAGCGTGGACACTATAGTGGTGGACTTAGGTGAGGTTTCATGTTCACTATATGAGAGGGGGGCATTTGGGAGAGTGTTGCAATCCAAATCTCTAGTAAAAACCACACATTTAACGTCAGGAACAACACGTTATTGTAAATAATTAACTTATATTTACAAAACTATTTTGTACAAATTTGGATGTATGTATGGATGGATGGATGTTTGGACTTCCATCACGCAAAAACTACTGGACCCATTAAGCTAAAATTTGTCATGAACATAGCTTACATATTGCATTAACTTATAAACCTGAAAAAGTCTTCATCCAACGTTAGGGCTCCACCCCACGGGCCCTGTAGGTTCCAATGCAAAACTTATGAGAGGATATCATTTATAAGATTACTAGCTGTAGTTAAGATGTTTCACAGTTAATGAAAAGGAAATCATAATGGTAAAATGTAAACTAAGATTTGATAGTGTTGGTCGATCAGGATAATATTCAAGTTTCACGAGTGAAACTGTGGGTTGGTAATAGCTAGTTGGTAATATATTTCGACAGTCTATGCTGTCATCATCAGTCAACTGCCAACTGAATATGATGACACACAGACTGTCGAAATATATTACCTATGTAAATAGTTTTGTTAATATAAGTTTTATTTACAATAAAATGTTGTTCCTTACACAAAATGTGTAATTTTTACTGTGAATAATGATTAACAACACGTGAAATGATCATTAAGAAGCTAATCCAAAACTGCATTTAAATTACATTTTTTTCAGGCTTGTTGACCCTAAATCCCTCCATATTTTATTTAGATATGTTTATTAATTTAATACTGTTTTATACATGGACAGTATCTATTTTCATGAGTTAGAAAATCATGTGCGAAATGTTTGTTTAATGTTTAAAACTGTCACAATATATCTATCTCAGACTGTTTGTCCAGGATGGCAGACCAAATAGTGACTCCCGGAGAGCAAATCACGCCACAGATAACCCTCTCGGGAGCCGTCACCTTGGCGAAGAACCTCTACGGCATCACAGTTACTGAGGCCAAGGAGCTCAACGGCTACGATGACAAGAACTACCACTTACAAGTAAGACTATTACAGCACACCACTGGCACCACTGCTTTGTATGCTTTTGAATCCACTAAGCTCTAGGAAGATTTCATCCTGTACTATCTCAGAGACATTTTTGTAATTAATAGGGACCAATTGTACTTTTTTAATCTGGGAGATTTTTCAGGTCTTTTTAATTTTTTGACAAAGTACTTAAAAATAGTTTAGCCTACATGACCATAAGCGTAATTTCAGTATTTTGATTGGAGGGGCAAACATGGTCGTGATCGTGATTATTGTGACTTTTCATATATTACAATAATAGGGGCTATACACTTTTTTCTCATTTCAGACACCCCCCATGTAACGCACCATAACGCTTGACCATACCCCACCCCCACCCCCCAATGTGTTACATAACTCAATCGTAGTAGGCTATAAAGCAGCTTAAACCTTTTAAACATCGTGTTAGTAGGAATTTTGAATATGGATTTCAATGAATCATTAAACTTTAAATGACTTTCTTTTAACAAAATTTGTTAATAACTTATTTCGAATAAAAATGTATACAAACAAACAAGACTATTACTAATAATATAAACAACAAAATACAATATGTTTGAGTTAAGTAACGTTGATCCAACCCCCCCCCCCTCCACCACATAACGCAGCATGACACTACGCCATACCCCTCCCCCCTTAAGTGCATTACGTAATATGTGTATGGCCCTTTATATTTTCCAAATAATTGGGGGAGCAACCGCCCACCCCCCCATGTCACTCCCGAATTACGTCTATGTGAATGACTAACTGATCTAAAATATCATTTTTTATTACTACACTACTCTCAATAAACGTTCACATACTGGTAACATTATTAGATGTTGGAAATCCAATATTTAACATCAAATGAATTATCAAAACATTAGTAAAGCTCTAATACCTATAGGGTTTATTTTAACTTTTAACTGAAAATGTGCGGTAATATAAATAATAATACCCCCGTCGCAGCAAACCTGCATACTCAGCGAATTTCCAATGGAGATATAAATTTCTTAATACTGCATAAAGCCACTTACCAAGTTTCATAAAAATATGTTCACCAATAAGCGATATATACAATTTTCCATAAGAATAACATTGGGGCTGAGTACGCAGGTTTGTTGCATCAAGGAACACAAAAAATGGGTTGTTATGTTAATATCAAAATAACTCAACTAGGTGAAGTCATATACCAGTTTTAATTCATTTATGTTCATAACTAAGGGAGAAATAGCATTTAAATATTCTCCATAAGAATAACATGGGGCATGAGTACGCAGGTTCGCTGCTACGGAAGCCTTTGGCAAAAATTTCTTTTAGAACAAACATCAATAGACCACAACCAGATGAAGTCGTATACCAAGTTTTGTCATTATACGTTCATAAATAAGCGAGATATAAAATTTGTCTTTTCCTCCATAAGAATAACATTAGACAACGTACTGTGTTTAGCACTTTCAATATCTCGGTAACCAATTGATGTAGAGGAATGATCAAAATACCAAATTGTGTATTTTTTAAGCTGAATCTAATGGTAAAAACTAAAATTTGACTATTTCAAAAATTATATGTAAAAAATTCAAAAACTTATTTTTGGGGTACAAAATCCCCCCCCCAAAATACCCCTTCGGATGGAGCGATCTGGCTGGTTTACAAACTTAAAGTCATAAATGTTGCTTTACATGTTTATACCAAATTTCATCAAAATCGGATTATTTTTACAATAGTTATTGTGTTCACGGACACACACACACACACACACACACACACACACACACACACACACACACACACACACACACACACACACACACACACACACACACATATACATACATATAAATACAGTTTCGAACGAATGGTGTTTTTGGGGTTTGGGGACCTCGAAACGAAAAGTTATCATGGTCCTGGGCCTAGGTCTTACCTTGCCGACTACGGTAATAGCTTCTTCCCTATAGGGGAAATTTGCTAAAATATTTAAATACCCCCATAGCAGCAAACCTGCGTACTCAGCGAATTTCCAATGCATATATATTTATCTTAATACCACATAAAGCCATATACCAAGTTTCATCAATGTACATTCATAAATAAATGATTTACGACATTTTAATTATTCTCCATAAAAATAACATGGCGGCTGAGTATGCAGGGTTGCTGAAGCAACGAACACAAAAAATGGGGTTTTATAAAATATTAATACAACTCAAGAAGGTAAAGCCACATACCAAATTTTATTAATTTATATTCATAGTTAAGGGAGATAAGACGTTACTTATTCCCTATAAGGATAACATCGGAGCTGAGTACGCAGGTTTGCTGCTACGGGAACTATCGGCCAAAAAATATTTTTTAGTGCAAATATCAATAGACCACAATGATATGAAGCAATATACCAAGTTTCATGAGGATAAGTTGATAAATAAGCGAGTTATACAATTTTTCTTATTCTCCGTAAGAATAACATTGGACAACATACTGTGTTTAGCACTTTTCAATAGCTCTGTAACCATTTGACGTAGAGCAATGATCAAAACACCAAATTGTGCGTCTTTTTAAGCTGATTCCAATGAAACAAAATAAAATTTGACTTTTTTAAAAATTATATGTAAAAAACTCAAAAACCCCATTTTTGGGGTACAAAACCCCCCAAAATACCCCTTCAGATTGGGCGATCTGTCTGGTTTTTGAACTTCATAAATGCTTCTGAATTTCAGGTTAAGTCATAAATGCTGCTTTATATGTTTATACCAAATTTCGTTGAAATCAGACTATTTTTACGAGAGCATATATAAGAGAGAGAGAAAACATATATATATTGATATATATACTAAGAGGGGGCCTCGAGTGGCACTCTTCAACATGGTTTCACTTTTCAGGTGACTGACCCTCCAGATAACAAGTACATTACGGATATTTGGCCACATGGATATGTCCTCAAAGTCATGAATTCATCAGATTCCAAGAAGCTAGACTGTGTGGAAGCTCAGTGTGAGATTATGATTCACCTTGGTAAGTCACTATTAAATTGTCTATTTGAAGGTTAAATGTTTATTTGAAGCTTCTTGTATTTGGCTCCGCCTGTCTCAGTTACTGCATAAATTGCTGTCTAAACAAAGAAGTTATTACTTATTGTATAGAATAAATATCACTAATTTATCTCATTTGATGGTTTCTATACAGGATTAATTTTTTATAAACTAATTTCTAATTTTTGTTTGATTCTGTATTTGAACTATTTTATTTTTACAGGAAACCATGGATTAAAAACACCACAACCCCAGAAAAGCAAAGATGGAAGATTGTTCTGTTTAGAAAACCTGCCAATTGAAAATGAAAGTAAGTTTCAACTGCTAAATTACTGTCACCATCAAGCTCCCAATGGATAGTTGTTTTAGTAAATAAATTACACGATATAACAATGCAGGAAGCCTGAATGCCTAAACCTAATGTCCATAAGTCTGAAGTAATGTGATCCTCATAAGTCTATCCTTTCCAGAAAGATATAGAGGATACATATGATTTTTTAATCCGAAAAGCCTGCCCCACACTACTACAAATACGCCCAAAAATTCTGCCGAACATTCTCTCGAAATTTCACTGAGCATTCCTTAATGCTTATCAACAATGTAAAAATTCTGTATTTGGTATTCGTGCAGCTCCCACACTACTTGGGAATACACTGAACATTCTGACTTTGGCCCAGTCGAGGATTGCTTCAAACAAAATTGTGCATTGATACATCAAGTATTACTTAGATGGCTAACTGGTTGTTTTTGATCAGCTGTTATGATTTTAAACTCCAAAAGCCCAACATTAAATTTTCCAATTTCCAAATGAGCTTTCCTAATCTTAAAATCCTGGCCAAATCATTTCTGAAGCCCAAAATCCCCTATTTTTAATGTTATTTTATTTTATTTTTATTTTACTATCATCAACGGTAATGCCAAAACATACACACATTTAATAGATGGATGACAACACAAATCCATTAGAAATTCTTATGATCAACCATAAATTTTGGATAATTTAACAATAATAAACAATGTATAATAACAATATAACTCAATAAGTAACAAAAATATACTACAAAAGCATTTACATTTGAGAACATAACAACATGCTTAACACCTTTGCTGCATCGTATATTTACATTCAGGACATATTTGCAGCCTATGTCACCAGTGACTTGTTCTGATTTTTTTTTTTTTTCCATTTTGTGCAGCGTGATCCACTGGTGACTTATACAGATTTCAAATTTTGGCGCGCTTTAGCATCAGAGGATAGTCTGGAGCACTCTGGGTGTTTTTTGTACTTTTATACATTCTCCACTAGAACGCAGAATCATACGGGAACTATATTGGTCGTAAATCATTGCTGACTCATATCCCACAGGGTGTGGCAATGCGGACTGTTTGGTGATTTCTTATATATATTATATACCATACATAAAAGAATCATACACAAAACTATAAGATCAGTGAACTGGATGATGGAAGTGGAGTGTATGAAATTATTGCAAACAACAGTGGCATACTGTACATTGTACATGGATTAACAGATACCATTGAATACTGACACTAAGAAACTATATATAACTCTGCACAGAAAACACATTGAGTAATCAGTGACTCAAAAGCAGAGAAGAAATACTTCTTCCGTTCTTTAACTTCTGTGCGGCCAAAGCCTCTGGTAAAAACTCTTGACTCTTGAAAAATTATATACATCAATGAGATCTACAAGAAAAACTAATTATGAGGGTTAAACCCAATAAAATTGTGTTATTAGTTAAGGAAATACATTAGCCACAGGAAGGACCAAATGTAGGAAAAGCCACTGTTAAAAAAATGAACACTATGAGTCATCAGTGACTCATTATACAGTGAACGTGTTAAGCAGAATCCTTGTGAGGGATTCTGAGACACTTGGCAAACATACATAGAGACATTTGAGAGTATCAAATAACAGTTTGTCAGTAGTGGAGTATCTATCAATAGAGAGTACCAAGGAAGGAAATGTTACCTAAAAAGTCATAATTAGAAATAATATATAATGATATGATATTTGCATTTTATTTTATTTATTAACGGTTGCCTTGTTCCAAAAAAATCGTATTGTAAGTTATTATTGACATGATTTAATTGAAATACAAACTTTGACATTAAAAAAAAAAACTTAAATGAATCTGAGTAATCTGGATACTTATATGAACTTATACTTACTTATTTATATGAATTTATTTTTCAGACTCAACAATATATAACTGTTCAGTTTTAAATACAAGAAGAAAGGTCAAGATACAAAAATATTATATATTCCTTGTACTCACTAGACATGGGTACATCACGTTTTCCTTTTCCCTATTTTTTCTGTTTCTCACTTTATTAGCTGCATACGGTTCTAACATTTTATATATTTTCCAGTAACCATCTGTTAATAACATATTTTTAAATATCATATGTTTTAATTTCCTTTGTTTTTATTCTGTTTTCATTGTTCATATAGCAACCCCAAAACTTATTGTTTTTCATCCTTTCACAAAACCTTTCCACATTATTTAAAAACTACATTTTCTTTTATCAATTCCTATAATTCTCTCAGTAAAGTATTTTAGTATTTCTCTTCAATCATCTCCCTTTAATATTAATATTTGAATATGCATTATTAACTTATACAATCTGTGATTATTGTGTGTGAAACTTTCCTTGTATGAAATGAATGCAACAACCAACCATGGACCTACCTTGATGATCTACTGAGTGTGGAGTAAAAATGAACTTCATCCTTTCGTGAGTGACTTGAATTATCCATCAACAAACTTTTCAACCATAAACATTTTGTGACATTGAGACCTTTATGTAAAATTATTATTTCATACCTTTGTAAAATGCAATATTCAAATAATTGTTAACTCTAGTCTTTTCTTTTTTTTCAACTATTACTATTGGTTTCACAAGGTACCAAATTAACCTTGTGTGGTCCTTCAAACAGTCTAAGCTATAAACCCCCTCAATATACAATCTTAGCAAATTATAAGATCCCCTCAACCATTTGGTCGATTCGAACCGGATTAGGTGAATGGCCCATTGGACCATCATTCACTCTCTAATTCTGAGCTTTTATGTATCTCATATCACGTGTCTGGCCCATGTCTAGATTATGAACAACCCAGAGTTAGTATCAAGTGTTTTCTATGAATAATGGTATTATAAATTAATCAAGACTTGATTATGGCACCAACGCGAGGGACGGAATTGCGGTTTGAAACTTACGAGCGACTTAATGCTATTACAAAAGCAAGATTTTTGGTGATTAAGAAAACCGTGAATGAATTAACCGATCAGTTTGATCATTTTACTAAAATTCAAGAAAAATCATTATTTGCGTATCGTGCTGAATTAAATGCAAAAAAAGAAGACTTTGACGGCAACTTTAACCGTGTACTTAATTCTTCTGATCAAAGCATTGATATTAACGTATTAATCTCGGACCAGAATGACATCAACGAACTGTTCATATACATTTCAAGTCGTATCGAGACGCTAATTGCTGACCCTATCGAAAGTGATAAACCTGGTTCGGATGAAATCTCCTCTCCTAGTCGTTTATCCGTGTTAAGTAGCGCTCAAGTACGGTTACCGAAAATTAACTTGCCTAAGTTCAATGGTGACTTAGCTACGTGGTCGTCCTTCATAAACCTCTATGATACAACCATACATAACAATAGCTCCTTGTCTGATGTAGTGTGTTTCCAATACTTGTTAGGATTACTGGAAAAGGATCCTTTAAGTCTCATACACAGTCTTAATATCACACCCGAAAATTATCGCATCGCGTATCAGTTGTTACGTGATAGATATCATAACGATCGGCGTCTTCAACTGTTGCATATCAACCAACTCTTAGATCTTCCTAACATTTCGGCGTCCAACATCAACGCAGTTAGACACTTCGTTAACCTATTCAACGAAAACACACAAGCTCTGTTAGCATTGAAATACGATGTCCAGAATATGAATCTACTTTTGTCTGTAGTTTTATTGCGAAAAATGGACCTCAATCTTCGTCATAAATTGGAATCAGTTCGCAACTCTTCTGATGTGTGTAATCAAACGTTGCCCACATCACAACAAATCATTGCTTTCCTTGATAATGAATGCACCCATTTAGAGGACGCAATGCTATCTCAAAAAATGCGAACCCATGACATCCAAACAACACAAGTCCGATCAAAATTCATTGGTCAACCAGTTCCTCTCAAGAAAAATGTTGCAATGTATGTCACTCAGTCCCCAGAGCATAAACTGACATCCGCGCCATCCATCTCATGTTTTGTATGTAACCAATCAAGTCATAAGGTGTATACATGCCCTTCATTCTTATCTCAATCACCCTCTGAACGATTTCAAGTAGTGAAGAAATCTCAAAAATGTGTTTCGTGTCTCGGCTCTCATGCTACCAAAGCATGTAAATCACTATTGTCATGTAAGAAATGCAATAAACAACACCATACTCTGTTACATTTTGACCCAGTTGAGGCTGGTAAGGTTGTACAAACATCAAATCAGCCAAACCATCAACCTGTATACGAAACCACTGTTTCGGGAAAACAGAACACAGCTGTGTCACTACATAATCAGCCTGTGTTACCTAGTATGAATACTACTGTATTACTCGCTACACTTTTAGTTCAAATCACATTTTCATGTGGCGAATGCCATACATTTCGTGCTCTCATTGATTCCGGCAGTATGTGTAACTTAATCACTGAACGTGCTGCAATGCTTTTGAATTTGAAACGCTGTAAGTCAACAGTTCAATTGTCAGGTATTGATCAACATGTCACCAGGAACAAAGGACAGATTTTTATTGATCTCAAAACAATGTCAGGGAAAACTGTAATTGAAGCATTACCTACCTTAGTTCTTGATAAACTAACAGTCGAATTGCCACGCACACCTATTTCTAATGACGTTTTACGTCTCACACAATCTCTTGAACTTGCTGACCCTTCATTCCATATACCAGGACGCATTGACATAGTCATTGGCAGTGCCATCTTTCCACATCTTCTGACCCAAACCCAGTTTTCACTTGGTCCTAATTTACCTTCTGCATTAGGAACAATCTTTGGTTTTGTACTCATGGGTACAGCTCCATGCATACCTCCCAGAGATGATTCTCACGAAAATAACTCTACATCCACCCTAAACGTATGTCTTCACACAACCAGTGAGGCTGATTTGCATTCTGCAATCCAGCGGTTCTGGACACAAGAAGAATTACCTTCAAAATCCATACGGTCACATGAAGAAACATTATGTGACAATCATTTTTCTGATACACATGCCCGTGATGAAAATGGACGTTATGTTGTGAGACTTCCTCTCAAAGAGTCTCATACTTGTCTTGGTGAATCTAAGCGTGCCGCTGAAACACGTTTATATGCCATGGAACGTAAGTTTTGTTTCAATGGTAAATTCTCACAACTTTATCATGAGTTCATGGATGAGTACCTGAGTCTAGGTCATATGTCCAAATTAACAAATGTGGATCTCACTCAACCACATTATTTTCTGCCGCACCATGGAGTGATTAAAGAGAATAGCAGTACCACGAAACTCCGCACAGTTTTCGACGCCAGCTGTAAAACAAGCTCTGGTTTATCACTCAATGATATTCTCTTGATAGGTCCCAAGTTGCAAAACAACATTTGCGATTTACTCTTACAGTTCCGTTGTCACAATGTCGTCTTTTGCTGCGACATTAGGCAAATGTATTGCCAGATAACAATTCACCCTGACGACCGTCATCTTCAATTAATTCTTTGGCGTCAAAATTCCAAGCAACCTGTTGATATATTTCAATTAAATACCGTTACATACGGTATGAACAGTTCCCCATACTTAGCTATCCGCACACTCCATCAGCTTGCCATTGATGAAGGATACAAATACCCTTCTGCCGCTCATGCATTGCTACATCATACCTATGTTGACGACATAATTACAGGTGCGGAAACTACAGAAGAAGCGCTCTTACTTCAATCTGAACTCATTAAACTACTAAAAGCAGGTTGTTTTGAATTAAGAAAATGGGTTTCAAACTGTCCAGATGTGTTGACTACTGTTCCCCAATCTCATCTTGAAACTCCTAAGTTTCTCCAAAACTCTGATGTCCCTCACTTTAATGTTTTAGGACTTCAGTGGTCATCCACTTCAGACACATTTTCCTACAACTTTCAAACCTCACAGTCCAACAAATTACCGACCAAGCGGACAGTTCTAAGCACCATTGCACAAATATTTTATCCTTGCAGTTTTCTAGTTCCATTTATCATGATGGCAAAATGTTTCATGCAGCTACTTTGGACAAAAGGCCTATCATGGGATTCCCCCCTACCTGCTGAACTTCACACCCAATGGAAATGGTTTTCTGATGACATGCAATACTTATCACAAATTTCTATACCTCGTTCTTTAAACTTATCATCAAATTGCAACTTTGAATTACATGGTTTTTGTGATGCATCCGAATTAGGATACGCAGCTACAACGTATGTAAGATGTGAATTCCCTGACAAATCTATATGTACGAAACTGTTGATGGCAAAGAGTCGTGTGGCACCATTGAAAAGGGTTACTATTCCAAGACTTGGACTATGTGCGGCATATTTACTGTCACAGCTGATTAACCACATTCAACTTTTATTTTCTGATATTTTTAATACACATAACATTCATTTATGGTGTGATTCAACGATAGTGTTGACATGGATACAGACTCCATCCTATCGATTGAAAACTTACGTTGCCAATCGTGTTTCACTGATTCAAGAACTAACACCAACAGAAGTCTGGAGACATATATCATCGGAACACAACCCTGCAGATTGTGCATCTCGCGAGATGCACTAATACTAATAAAAACTAATGAAAACTAATACGAGGTGGCGGTCGCATCAGTCAAGCACCACTCCCTCACGATATTCGGCATCCAATTGTGTTACCTAACACCACCACATAGTCAATGTTCTCATAGATTATTATCATAATCTTTATTTACACGCTGGACCTCAACTGATCCAATCATTGCTGTCAAAATTTGTGCTCGGAACGTGATCAGGTCGCGTATTTTTAAATGTATCACTTGTTTCAAACTTCGTCCGAAAACAATGTCACCTCTTATAGGAGATCTACCACCATGCCGTATCACACCAGCTAAACCTTTCTTATCTACGGGAATCGATTATGGAGGACCGTTTAACATCAAAGTCACAAACCTAAGATTTATCAAACAGATAAAGGTGTATATTTGTATTTTCATCTGCATGGTAACCAAAGCCGTACACATCAAAGTCGTGCATGATCTTTCTACCTCTGCCTTCATTGCTGCTCTTGTCAGATTTACAGCACGACGTGGCCAATGTAAGCACATTTATTCAGATTTGTGGTACCAATTTTGTTGGAGCTAATACAGAGCTAAGAAAAATCATAAAAGAACTTAAAGTCAAAGAAACACGTGATATCGTCAATCATTTCGCCACCGAGCATGGAATTACTTTCCATTATAATCCACCAGCTGCGCCCCACCATGGTGGCTTATGGGAATCAGCGATCAAGAGTGCCAAACATCACTTGTACAGAGTTATCGGTTCAACAATACTAACATATCCAGAATTCACGACACTTACTACTCGTGTTGAAGCGATGCTAAATTCTAGACCGTTAACACCACTTTCATCTGACCCTTCCGACTTGTTCCCACTTACTCCAGGACATTTTTTAACCGGAGCTCCTCTTGTTTCAATTCCGGAAACTGATTTGACTACTGTACCAACGAATCGGTTGAAACTTTGGAAACTTTCATCTGCATTTTTTCAACATATTTGGAAAAGATGGACTGCTGAATACTTTCACACGCTACAACAACGATCGAAGTGGACAATCTCAACCAAGCATTTAAAAATCGGAGACTTGGTTTTAATCCAATCTCCAACCCCATCGTTGCAGTGGCCTCTTGCCAGAGTCACAGCTTTATTTCCTGGTCATGATGGTGTTGTTCGAGTAGCTGAAGTACGTACTGCAAACAGCTGTTTTCGTCGTCCCGTAACCAAACTGTGCGTTCTACCTTTGGATTGACATTTATGTTGAAGTAAGATACTTCAAGGCCGGGAGTATGTTCAGTTTTAAATACAAGAAGAAAGGTCAAGATACAAAAATATTATATATTCCTTGTACTCACTAGACATGGGTACATCACGTTTTCCTTTTCCGTATTTTTTCTGTTTCTCACTTTATTAGCTGCATACAGTTCTAACATTTTATATATTTTCCAGTAACCATCTGTTAATAACATATTTTTAAATATCATATGTTTTAATTTCCTTTGTTTTTATTCTGTTTTCATTGTTCATATAGCAACCCCAAAACTTATTGTTTTTCATCCTTTCACAAAACCTTTCCACATTATTTAAAAACTACATTTTCTTTTATCAATTCCTATAATTCTCTCAGTAAAGTATTTTAGTATTTCTCTTCAATCATCTCCCTTTAATATTAATATTTGAATATGCATTATTAACTTATACAATCTGTGATTATTGTGTGTGAAACTTTCCTTGTATGAAATGAATGCAACAACCAACCATGGACCTACCTTGATGATCTACTGAGTGTGGAGTAAAAATGAACTTCATCCTTTCGTGAGTGACTTGAATTATCCATCAACAAACTTTTCAACCATAAACATTTTGTGACATTGAGACCTTTATGTAAAATTATTATTTCATACCTTTGTAAAATGCAATATTCAAATAATTGTTAACTCTAGTCTTTTCTTTTTTTTCAACTATTACTATTGGTTTCACAAGGTACCAAATTAACCTTGTGTGGTCCTTCAAACAGTCTAAGCTATAAACCCCCTCAATATACAATCTTAGCAAATTATAAGATCCCCTCAACCAATAACAACAAATTATACTACCAATTACGATGCCCTCTTACTACGGTACACCTTTAACTTCAGCTTTGTAATTACATTATACAGTATATGCTTTTTGTATTGCATGCAATCAGCTGAAGGTGGTATTTATATGTTTTTTTTTACAAGTTACTCATTGCATAAATTGGACTGAATTTTCTATACCATAATTGGTTCAACAACTAAATATGTTGTATAACTATAAGTTTTACTTATAAATTTGTTTATATGTAGTTTTTAAATTCCACTACAGATGACGAACAATCTCAAAAGCATGCGGTTCGACTTTTAACTTTCATAGAGGGAACGATTTTGAAAGATATTCCTTGGTCTTACAAGCTTGATTATGAAGTTGGAATATATGCTGCACGGATAGACTTGGTGCTACAGGTATACTGCATAATCAGTTTCTTAATTTATTTGATATTTGATGCACTTTAAACAGCTCTACAATTATGACAGTTAACGGAATTTTCATATTTGGTACCATTATGTATAATGAAGGTTTTAATCATGACATTGTATTGGTCCCAATGCACCCCTATAATACTAAAAAAAACTGGAACCCCTCCCCCCATTGTTTAGAAATATTAAAATAAAAAACTACAAATATTAGTAAGGGATTCTTAGAAAAGTTCCAGATTTTATAATAAATTAAATTAACCATACCAAATTTAGGAAAAAGGTTGATGGCATATTTCACAGACTTGGTTATATACAACTTTGATTCATTTGAAAAAATGCATTAACTGATTCTATCACAGACAACTTGTTATTAATTGCATACTTTTTATATATTTTAGGAAGTGCATATTTTATTATTTAAAAAAGTTGTTAATTTGTTTATTTTGAATCATTAACTTTCTTTACAGTAGTTTTAGTATTAGTAGTTTATAGTAGTTGGTACTATAAAACGCTTTACTAAAAAAAGTTGTTACACGCAACACTCAAAACACAAAAGTGTGTTATTATTAAATTGTTTTGTCAAGTTAATTATGACCAGAGGGAGATAAGGGTAGAAATGTAAAAAGCATGAACATCATATCAACATAATGGATCGTACAAACTAACAGACTGATTAGTCTGGTGTTGGTGTCTTACTGCTTGGTCTTAAAATATCAAAAATAAATTGCATTTCAGGATTTCTTTCATCCAGCTTATAAACATTACTCTTCTTTATGGATGCTCAAAAATGTTTCAAACATCAAGCAATTTCTATTTGTTTTTGAAGAATCAGACACAAGAATAAATTTGGTTGAGGATGTTGTCAAGAATTTTGAAGATCAAGTTTTGAAAAATGTTAGTTCATTGAAATCAGGTATGTAATGTTTTGATTAGTAGGCAGTTGCCAGGTTTTTCTCTAAAATTAGTTAAGTCAACATAATAGAACTTCATTATTTGAAAGTCGTAAATGAGACAATTATGTAAACTAAGCCTGTCTGTAACTTTAAAATCATTGTTAATAAGACTTGAAACCAATTACTTTTTAATTTAAGTAGAAACGATTGTTAAATCTTATTAATAGATTTCATAATAAAATAGGACAGGCTGACAAAAAAATCATAGTTTGACGCTCGATTTGCCTGTTTTAACTATAATATAAAGAAAATCATATGTATTTTATATGGTGTTAGATTCTGAATAAAAGATTCATATATTGTGGGGTAACTCAGCTGGGGTAAAAGATGTCTTGTTAGTACAAAAGAAGGCTGTGAGAGTTATTGCTTCAGCGGGCTTCACAGATCATTGTAGGCCTCTTTTTATAAATGGGGATATTTTAACTGTGTATAGTCTATATGTTTTGTATGTACTTTTAGATGTAAAGGGAACACTGTCAATACGTTAAAGAGATTTAATGTTCATGAACACCACACAAGGGGGAAACTCAATATAGATATCCCTTTCTGCAGATTGGTTAAAAGTAGCAAATAGTTGTATAAGGTAATTGGACTTAAATTCTATAACAAACTCCCTCAAGAGTTAAGAAATATTGAATCCCATACACATTTTAAATCAGCTTTGACCAATGGGCTACTTAAGCACCCACTGTATTCCGTGAACAATTTTTTTGATTTAAGTGCTACTGGTTTTAAAGATTTTAAAATAATGACTATAGAGTAGCCTAGAAGGCGGATTGTGTGTTTACTTATTGTAGCCATTGCCTTGTTATTATTTATTTAATTATTAGCACGAATTTTGTGTTTCATAGGCTACTGCATCTTACCAAATAAGTAGCCTACTGTATCTAACTCACAATCATATGTTGTACTTATTGTATGTTGAAAATGTCTATTACACAATTGTGTCTAATGGCAATAAAGGATTCTTATTCTTATTCTATGAATAAAAAGCCAGTTTACAACTTTTTTTACTTTAACCATAACCCTCGCACCTCTGAATAACAATCACTACTTGATCTATTTCCAACTCTATTATACAGGGTGTTTCAAAGTCGACGAAGAAACTTCGCAGGCTTGTTATATGGACTATTTCCTACAAAAGATTTACATATGTTCATATCATATTCTTCATAGTTTACGAGCTATTGACGTTTTTAATATTTTTTTGTAATCTATGTACTGCAACCTTATAAATCATTGTCAGGCAAAAAAATGTGCACGAAGGGCCATAACACCTTTTCACCACACTATATCCGCTGTAATCACCTGTTTTCGGAACATCATTTGAATACCGAAAGTCGAATTTTTCCGCCCAAGGGCCGAAAATTGTTGGCCCTAGGACCGAAAGTAAGCTGATCTATTTAGCCAGTGTTTCCAACTTGTTTTTAAGCGTACATGATGTTACCTGGTTAATACGTGCATACTATTTTGTGTTCTTGGGTTGGAACACTAAAAAAATAACAACAAATTTCAAAACATTGTACTATCGATGTTTTGTTAAATGGTTAACTGTTTTTAGTCTGAGATTGCATGAGGCCGCTCGTGTTTTATGAATGATCACATTTAACCCGTTAATAATTTTAGTATGGTGAAAAATAGCGTTCGCACCTCTGCCGAAAGGGTTTTGCATAGCCCTCGAACGATTTATGACCTCGACTTCGTCTCGGTCATAAAACACGATCTTGGGCCAGCAAAACCCCACTTTCGGCCCTTGGTGCGAAATATACTATTACAGCGTATCAAAATAAACAATAATTATAAAGAAATGCAGTTTTTAGAAGTTTAATACAGTTTAAAAAACAAATTAATGCAATTTTAATTTTAATACCTATTATTTTTTACTTGAAATTAATGGCTAATTTCAAGAAAAGTGTATCCATTTAAACACAACTAGTCAATACTGAAATTATGGAAATAAATGTTTTAATATCTTAATACTATTTATCTGCAATAAATGGGAAAGTTTTTAAAATATAGGATCACTATCTAAGGCAGAAACTGTAGACGGAAACACTGTTTGAAAGTAAAAAGTTTGTTTTAAATGTAAAATTTAAATTAAAACTGTGTTAATTTGTGTTTTTTTTATTGAACTCTTAAAAACTGCATTTTTTATAATCAGAGTTAATTATTGTACGGTGTAAAACTTGTATGGTCCTACATGCATATTTTCTTTTCTTGCCTAGATATAATTTATGAGATTGTAATACTCCAGGTTATAAAAAATATTATAATATAAACACATACATGACATTTTTTGTCGGAAATAGTCCCTATATCAAGCTTGTGAAGTCTGGTCGTCGACTTTTGAGACACCCTATATGCAAAAATTATAATTATATAATCTAAGAATAGTAAGAATCTTTGTATTTATATTGCTTATTATCTTGATCATAAAATAGTTGAATTAACCTTATTTAATTTAGATTCAAGCTAAACAATTATTGTCGTCTGAATATTGACTGAGTAAATTAAATATATTTAAATGCCATTAAATTGAACAAGTGATCTGCTATGCCAAATTTGAAGGCTGTATCATAAAAAGACCTTAACACATCTATCTATAATATTATAAAGAAGGGGTGGTTTCTGTCTGTCTGTCTGATGTTCCGGGTGAACGCAAAAACTACTGGACCGACTGGGCTGAAACTTTACACATAGGTAGATCTTGAACCCATGCAACACATAGGCCTATTCACTTCCTTAAAATTCCCTCGGGCTACGCCCCGTGAACGTCCTAAGTTTCAATGTTTACATTTCAGAATAAAGTAAACATTCAGAAACAGTAATGCGAACAGCTGTGGATACTTCCATTTGACAGCTTAAAGAGCAGAAGCAAGGACAGCTGTTTTAAGCTGACTAAAATGCAAATTGTATTGACTAAAGAACGGGTAGAGAAAACCCCTGTGCGAAAAACGGGTACGTCAGCTAGCTATTAATCTATAATATTAATGAACAAATATTAATGTGGCTTCATCTGGTTGTGGTCTATTCTTACTTGCATAAAAAACAATTTTTACCGATACTTCCTGTACCCCCCCCCCCCCCGATTTTATAATTTTGCTCCCCCCAATTTTTATTTTTGCCCCACCCCCGATTTTATATTTTGCTCCCCCCTCTTAGATTCTATATTTTTATTTTATGTCCCCCCCATTTTATATTCCCTCTTTTTATATTTTTGCCCCTCCCCGATTGTATATTTTTTTGCCCCCCGATTTTATATTTTTGCTCCCCCATTCGATTTTTATTTATGCCCTCTCCCGATTTTGTATTTTGCCCCCCAATTTTATATTTTTTGCTCCCCCCCGATTTTATATTTTTGCTTCCCCCCCGATTTTTATTTTTACCCACCCCCGATTTTATATTTTTGCCCCTCCCCTCTTCGATTTTTTATTTTTATTTTATGTCCCCCCATTTTATATTTTGGCGCCCCCTAATTTTATATTTTTCTGCCCCCACTCCGATTTTTTATATTTGCTCCCCCCATTTTTATTTTTGCCCCACACCCAATTTTATATTTTGCTCCCCCCCTGCCAATTTTATATGTATGGCCCCCTCACCCCCTCTCCATTATTTTATATTTTTTTTTACTTGAGTCCTTTTATTTCTGAAAGCGAATTCAAAGTGTAACGTGTACCGATTTGGAGTCGCAATCCACACGCCGTTTACTATACCTAACAGAGTTCCTTGACTTAGCAACAGGACCCGAACTATCTACCAGTACATTTCGTTAACTTTGATTTAATTGTACATCAAACGTGTAAAATGTAATTTTAATATCGTAAAATAATGTGGATTGTTATTTGATTTAGTTAATCTAACTATTAACTATTGCATAGTATATGCAACCCGTACGAAGGACTACACAGCTAGTTGGACATAAAATTGTTCATTAGGATTCCCGAGTGCCTAAATTCCATAGTATGTCCAAAATTCCTTAAGAGTTTTGTGCTATCAGCCATTAAAGTTTAAATGTTTATCAATGTTTATGTTTATGTGTTGTTGAAGGGACGGATTCAGAGATCCAAAGATTCAACGATCCTCACACGTCAACCGAAGCTTATTGTTTGTCCCTAGTTCGTTAGTTGGGCAAACCAATGCCCATACCCTTTACAAGATCCAGGAGTTTTTCCCAATAATATCAATGGTATACTATGATTTTATTTTGTCAGGTGATTATATGAACATTTGAATGTCAGTCGTAAAAGTTTATCAGTCTCCACAAAATGCAAGCAAAGGCACTTTTATTAATAGAGCACACAAACGCATTTAGGGAAAGTGGTCCAAACCCCTCAAATATTTGTGGACACCCCGGGATTTGAACCTCTGACACCTTGAACCGAAGTCCAAGACGCTAAACGTTAGGCTAGCAAGATGTCCAACAAAAAAGCTCTTTAAAAAACTTGCGACCACCCAATGGTCAAAATTCAACCAAATATTATTTGATAAATAATGGCTGTTTGCATAGATATTTTATCATATTAGCCTGTCTTGCAGTTAAAAAAATTAATTTGAACCAGTGTAGTACATGACGCTTAACTTCACGAATAACTAATAAATTAAAATTAGTAATTAACTAGTAGATCCTGTTTTGCTCATCGCTCTCTCCCTCTCTCTCCCCCTTTAACTCCCAAACCCCGAGGTTTAAAGTTTTGAATGTGGAGTTAGAACGGATAATAGAAGGGCGTTACCATTCCATCAGTCACCAATCCAGTAGTCTTTTTATTTACTTTATGCCTGAAACATCTGTTCTTGCTGTTTTGTAGCATTTGCTATTTCAATGGCTGTCAAATATACAATTCAATCAATTACGATTCTTCCATAAGATTACAATTGAAACTTTAAAAGCCTTTGGGGCGTAGCCCTGAGGGCTGATGTAAATTATAAGGGGTTTCTGCACATTTACAAGGCAATATCTTTCTAACACTAGCGTGAATTTCTCCTACGTTACACAGTTTTTGCTTATCATGAATCTTCCCGGTGTAAATGAGATCGTCAGGTTGTAGTTGTTTTTATTACAACCAAGTATGGAACAATTTATCTCATAGTAAAAATCAAAAAGATAAGACTTTGTGTAGAAACAATTGTAAAACTGCACCTTTTTTTATCGCGTTCAGGCATGATCCACGGAGACATCCACGACCAGAACCTCGTGTGTCGCTGGGACGGCCGGGAGTGGAGCATCACTGGAGTGCTGGACCTGGGCGACGCGCACTACTCCGCCTATGTGGTGGAGCTGGCACTGGCCGTGACGTACATGGTGCTCCAGAGTGGTGCGGTAGAGTCCGGTAGTCACGTGGTGGCTGGCTACTGCTCCGTCCATCCACTGCCCCTGGACCAACTCAGGCTACTCAAGGTGAGGCACTGGCCGTGACGTACATGGTGCTCCAGAGTGGTGCGGTGGAGTCCGGTAGTCACGTGGTGGCTGGCTACTGCTCCGTCCACCCACTGCCCCTGGACCAACTCAGGCTACTCAAGGTGAGGCACTGGCCGTGACGTACATGGTGCTCCAGAGTGGTGCGGTGGAGTCCGGTAGTCACGTGGTGGCTGGCTACTGCTCCATCCACCCACTGCCCCTGGACCAACTCAGGCTACTCAAGGTGAGGCACTGGCCATGACGTACATGGTGCTCCAGAGTGGCGCGGTGGAGTCCGGTAGTCATGTGGTGGCTGGCTACTGCTCCGTCCACCCACTGCCCCTGGACCAACTCAGGCTACTCAAGGTGTGAAGTGGTTTGATAATACAAACTTCTTTAATTGAACATCTTCTTTCATCTGGATATTTATCTTGGTCCCTAGCATTTTCTATATAATCAATGTCAAACAAACTTGGTTAGTTCAAATTTTACTTTGGATAAGTAAAACTTTTTTATTTGGGTAAATAAATAAAATGGCCACAAAACAGTTATTCAAAACTAGGGATGCCTGAAAACAGGTGTTGCACAGTGGCATGAGGCCAAAGGTTTTCAGATCTATACCCCGCTTTTAATAGCAGACAATTAAGTTGACAGTTGGACTGTAGCCAATAGCATATAGTTGTACTGTTGCCATTTTGCCATAGAAAAATATTTCTCGAATGTTTTTTCGATCAGCTGTTGTGGAGTTTTGGCAATGTAGCACATCTACTATTGGCTGATCTTGGTTGATAGCCCGGCAAACCACGCCCTCAACTACCAACTTAACTGTCCGCTATTATAGAGTTGTGTCGGTATGTCACAACAGCTGAAATCGGAACTATTTTATTTAGTTCCAAAGCTCCGTAAGTGAAAACAGGAATTCTTTCTAAGTGGACAATAATTCAGCCAAACTACAGATTTTGTTATCACTGCAATGATATGTTCAATAGTCAATAGTCAATAGTCAATAGTCAAACATGCTTTATTCAATGAGTACATGCATTGTACAGAATGGAGTCAATCACATATTCATACATATTGTAGCAAAACATAATTTACGAATCTAACTTAACTTCCTTATCAAATCAAATAACTATTATTCACATACAAAACATTCGTCCAATGAATAGAGTGGTTTAGTTAACATGTATTCCTTTAGTTTCTTTTTAAATTTAACATTGTCATTAATTTTTTTTATTTCAGCGGGCAGAAAGTTAAAATATTTTATACCAGCATAACTAGGCTTTTTTTCAAATATTTTCCGTTTATGCTTACAATAAGAAATCTCATTCCTGTGTCTAGTATCAATCTTATGGTAATCACCCAGAGTACTCAGGCTACTAATATTACCTTTTATCCATAAAATTAGCTCAAAAATGTACAAACTAAATACTGTCAGTATACCTAACTCTGGGAAAAGGTGTTTGGTTGAATCTGACCATCCCATCTTTAGTATAATTCTTATTGCCCTTTTTTGGATGGTCAAAATCCTGCACAAATTTTTGTTTGAGGTACTGCCATACAAAATGATTCCAAAGGAGATGTGTGATTGAATTAGGGAAAAATAAACTGATTTTAAAGTTTTTAAATCGCAAATTGATGATAATTTTTTAAGGGCAAACAAACCAGATGCCAGCTTATTACATATCTGGTCCACATGGGAGTCCCAATTAAGATGTTTATCTACTATTAGACCTAAAAATTTTGATTCACCTTGTTTATCGAGAAAATAATCATTAATTACTGTATTAGTATCTGGGGTAGTACTGTTATTTTGTCTTAAGGAAAATTCAACATATTTGGTTTTGTTAGTGTTGAGCAAAAGATTTTTATCTGCCAAAAACTGTTGGACTACTGTTAGTTCACAAAAACTAGATACTTCAATTTGATTATAATTTTGTCCAGACACTTTTAAATTGATATCATCCGCATATAAAGTGATTTTGTCGAATTGAGCTAATTTTGGCAAACCTTTAATATAACACAGAAACAACAGCGGTCCTAATATAGAACCCTGGGGAATTCCAAACTTTACAGAACCTACTTGCGAACGGATCGGCATTAACTGATTGTAGTCATTCAAAAAATCTATCTCTACAAAGCTCTTTCTATTAATTAGATAGGACCTAAACCATGAGAGTGTTATGCTTTTTACTCCCAACTTGAAAAGGGTTTCGAGTAATTCAGTGTGGCAGACACTATCAAAGGCTTTGGTTAGGTCCATGAACACCCCTATTACTTTTTCCCCTTTATCTAGAGATTCAATAATTGATTCAATAAACTCAATGCCTGCACTAATTACATACCTACCAGGCCTAAAGCCATGCTGGTCATTATCTAAGAGTCCATTATTTTCCAAAAAAGATATTAACTGGTTAGCCATTACTTTTTCAAAAATTTTGGAGAAAGAAGAAATTAACGAAATGGGTCGGTAATTTTCTACTTTATGAGGATTATTAGTCTTAAAAAGTGGCTTAATTTTAGACATTTTTATTCGTTCTGGAAAAATTCCGGAAATTAAAGAAGAATTTATTACATGGGTCAATGGTTTAAGTAGATGTTTACTACTAAGCTTAATCATAGGCATTGGAATATCATCATATCCAGCAGAAAATGTATTTTTTAAATTTTGAATTATTTTATCCAATTCATCACAAGTAATAAGATTTGCGTTGAAAATTATATTAGTATAATTTTCTTGGACAGGGAATTGATTGATCAAAGGTGTTTTAATTGGTTCCAACTTTGGAATTATCTGGGATTCAACCATATTCATATAATAGTTACAGAATATATTACAAATTTCTTCAGGATCATTGAGTAACTTATTGTCATGATCTAAGCTTATATTAAGAAAATCAGAGGTATGCTTAAGATTAATTTCTTTGTTAACAACATTCCAAATTGTCTTACAAACATTACTGGAGTTATTTATTTGATTACCATAATAGTCATATTTAGCTTTATTAACATTACTATTGAATTCTTTTGTTTTATTCTTGATCTCTGCTCTAAGCTGTGGATCTTTTTTAACTCTGTATAATTTTTCAAGATTTGTTATTTCTGCTTTTGTATCCATCAAATGAGGGTTAATCCAATTATCTTTGTTGCTTTTGATTCTAGTTTTAACTTTTGCAAAACAATAATCAAAATAATAATAAAAAATGTTAAAGAATGTTTCAAACTTTTCACCATCAGCAGCATTATATACATCACTTCCAAAAACACTTGCAGAAAATCGTTCAGAAAACAGCTGTAGTGCCCTGCAGGAACTAGTTTTGAAAGCACTTGTTTTTAAAAATTGTTTTGTATCCTTGGAACCAACGAGGTGTAAATAAATATAGAGCTCACGTCTCATGTTAAAATAGTGAAGCCTCACTGGAGGATATTTTTGTAAACAAAACATCTGGCCAAAGAGTAATAAAGACTAACATAAGTTGTGAAGAGGGGATTTGATTGGTTAACATATTGATACCATGGAGACTGGAGGATATAGAGGGTCAAAATGGCGGTCAGCACGTAGGCTCAGTTTTTTACCCCAGACGATACCGTATCGTTGCTTATACGTTGCTTTGAACATCTCAAACCCTTGTAGGTTACGCTCAAGGTTATTTAGTATTCAAATGTTCACTATAAAAAACTAATGCGAAAGAGAAGAAGTAAAACTAAAGATATACACTTAAGCATGTATGGTTTGCCAAAATGGTCAAGTGTACAAAACATTCTGTTTCAATATTTTATTGCATGTTTTCTGTTTGATATTCCAGGTATGCGTGTGCGCCAGACTGTGCCAGAGCCTGGTGCTAGGCCTGTACACCCACTCCCTGCACCCTACCAACGACTACATACTGAGCACACAGTCCGGAGGGTGGGAACTGCTTCAGCAGATGTGGTCTACTGACTCGGCTTCTCTGGAACAACAATGGTTCAGTCTGCTACCTGAAGAATATAAAATGTCATAGAACAGATAACTTACTTTGGCGAATTAAGATTCAAATAATCTACCTCATGGAAACTTCTGAAAATGTGCAATCGTGTAATACTGAGGCCAACAAATGATGAGTATATATAAAAACGAGTTCGCACACAGCACGCTGACGTGAGGGAAGTGAATTTCCACATAAAAAACTATAAAAACTCAAAATCAGTTAAAAACATACAATTAGTCTAATTTTTATTCAAATCTGAAAATATTGATTTTTTGGCTGTTTTGATGCTCCTGGTTCTATTTACCTGCAATGATGGGAATACAATGTTGTGCATTATAAGGTTAGGATAAGGTCCAGTCAGGCTTTAAAGTAGGTGTGAGGTTGTTGGGGATGATAAAAGTACACCAAGAAATGAATAACAGGCTTTTCTAATGTAAAATCCCCATAAGACAACGTACTGTGTTTGATCGATACACATTTTCTTTAATAACTCTGTAAATATTTATGCTAGAATGACGAGAGAGGGCTTAAAACTTTCGCCTCTCCAATTCCCATCTTTTTAAATGCATGTATTTTATATACGGTGCTTTTCTGACCCTTTTTGGGCCCAAAAACTCAAAATTTGAAAGATTAATCCCAAAAAAAGGTGTTTAGAGTTTTCCGATTGTTTTGCCCAACGAACTTGTCCAACTGATTACAGAAAGGAACGGCCCTACCAAATTTGGAGTGAATCGGACAAAAAATGCGACTGCTAGAGTGCAAACACACATATATATATATATATATATATATATATATATATATATATATATATATTCAGATTTATTCAAATCTGAAAATATTGATTTTTTGGCTGTTTTGATGCTCCTGGTTCTATTTACCTGCAATGATGGGAATACCATTTTGTGCATTATAAGGTTAGGATAAGGTCCAGTCAGGCTTTAAAGTAGGCGTGAGGTTGTTGGGGATGATAAAAGTACACCAACAAATGAATAACAGGCTTTTCTGAAGTAAAACCCCCATAAGACAACGTACTGTGTTTGGTCAATGCACATTTCTAATAAGTCGGTAAATATATATGCTAGAATGACAAGAGAGGGCTTAAAAGTTTCGCTACACTAATTCCCACCGTTTTTCATTCGTTAATTTTACATCCGGGGCTTTTCTGACCCTTTTTGGCCCCAAAAACTCAAATTTCTAAATTTAAAATCCCCAAAAAAGGGGGTTAGAGTTTTCCAATTGTTTTGCCCAACGAACTTGTCCAACTGATTACAAAAAGGAATGTCTCTACCAAATTTGAAGTAAATCGGACAAAAAATTTGACCGCTAGAGTGCATACACACATATATATATATGTCTATATATATAACATTTTGAACGAACCCCCAAAACATGTTCAGGGGGTCACATTAGGAAATTCTATGGTGGTCCCGGGCTTAAGTTTCACCGTGCGGGTCATGCTAATAGTTCACTTTCCATAGGAAATTCACTAATGAATGTACATGTTCCCTGTGGACTCCTAAACCACTCAACCGAAGTTAATGAAACTTTGCATAGTTATTCAGATTGACACTAAGGATTTAAAGCCATAAATCAAGGTCCTTGGCCTGTAGGGATTCAACCCACTGGCTTTAAAAGTTATTCAAATTAAGTAAAGATTTGATCAAATACGAAAATTAGATTTGTTTTTAACAGAAAACTAATTAAACTTATTATAAACAGCTGTTTATTTATTTATTGCCACCACATGTTAAATGTCCCTAACTTGAGTGGTAAATAATGAGCTTTATTGCAGACCATGGAGATGGAGGTAATGACACATAGGTCGTTATTATACTAAGTGACTGTCACTCGTCAACTCTCGTAACATTGTTGTAAATGGGAGGTACTGTACTGACTTGCGACTGCTGCAGCTGAAAATAATATTGTTACGAGAATTGACGGGCGACAGTAGCCAGTCGACAGTCGTCTAATATAATGTCGGCCATAGTATTACGATTACACTCCCTCCAGAGCTCAATCAGCTGTTGGATTTACAACAATCAAAGTTTTCACACCATACAATTATTGTTTTTTTTATCCTGGTATAAACTTAACCTGCAGTGCCAGTTCCTAAACTAGTATTTTACTTATATTTACGTTTCCTAGATAGTGGGGGGGGGCTGGCCAGCGCCTCCCAGAAATAGTGTATGTGCCTCGAGTAGTAAGAGCCATAACGCCTTCGGGTGTTTAACACACTCATGCTTTCATCAAGCACCACTCTCACGCTGTAATGACGCTCTTACTACTCTATGTGCGTAATATAGTATATTTTGCACCAAGGGCCGAAAGTGGGGTTTTGCTGGCCCGAGATCGTGTTTTATGACCGAGACGAAGTCGAGCCAATTTTTAACGGGTCAAGTGTGATCGGTCGTAAAACACGAGCGGCCTCATGCAATCTCGGTCTAAAAACAGTTAACCAAAACAAATCATCGATAGTACAATGTTTTGAATTTTACTGTTATTTGTTCCAGTGTTTCAACCAAAGAACACAAAATAGTATGCACGTATTAACCAGGTAATGTCGTGTACGCTTGAAAACAAGTTGGCAACACTGACTATATAGATCAGCTGACTTTCGGCCCTTGGGCGGAAAAACTCTACTTTCGGTATTCAAATGACGTTCCGAAAACAGGTGATTACAGCGTAGTGTGGTGAAAACAGCTATTATGTGGCGAGTTGTAATGTAAACATTATGAGTGAAGATTTTTTGGGAGCAGCAATTTGCCGGGTACCACAAGTATTCTAAATGTCTAAAACGGTGTTACAATCAACAGTACACCACCTGCCCAACTTAGTCCTTGATAGTCTAAGTCTAACAATACTCCTTATGCCGCCTCCCCCTGGCAGAGTCTATGCGAATGAAGGCAAACACAAGAGTGGTGATGGTGGTTCACTGTTGCTCGTGTTAAGACGGCCACTCACTACCGAACTTTTGCCCGTACAAGACATCAAGCAGAAAGCAGGGAGCAGGGCACGAAGGTAGCAAAATTCACTCAGTCCCGAGCCAGACCCTGAACAAGACATTGGATCGATCTTCCTTTGATCTTCTTCAAAAAACCGCCTCGAGAGCGGTGAGAGCTCGGTGCTTGGTCCGATGTCTGGTTCGGGTAAAAGTCTGGTAGTGCGTGGCTGCCTTTATTCCAGCTGACTATGACTCGCTGAGTGGTTCACGTGGGGAGCTTTACACAACAATAATTTTTGAAATGTCGTTATTCGTATCAGTTAAGATTCGTTCAACCACTTAACATTTTGACTGCGTGTGGGACGTGGGGCGTGTTCCTGCCACGCGGCAACTGTCCGATAGGCGCAGTCACATTTTCAATTCCCGGCTAACGAATGACAAGATCACTGTAAGGTGCTGTACTTCGTTACAACACAACACGACGTAGTTCTACAAAGCGCCAACAGGTCACAGTACAATCCAGACAGCAGTAGTCAACCAGGATCGCCATCTAGATGGACTAAGTGGGAAGAAAACAAATGCAGAGAAGTCCTGTGACGGCTGGGATATTGTGGGAAATTTACTACCAACCTATACCAAAATAAAGCTTGCATCCTGAGCGTCACGCGCAAAAAATATCGTCTTCCTCCGGCCCACCCTGAGTCATTGTTTCTAAGCAGACTTGGTGGGAAGCCGGTGTTCTACGCGCGTGCGCTGCGGGGCCGCGATGGAATGCCAGTGTTCCACGCGCCGTCAAAGTGTTAAAGGATAGAACTCAAATAGCTGAAAGTGTACATTACTTTTTAAGTAATCAAACAATATAAAAACAACTAAACCTTTTTATAAAATATGTTTATATTTACATAAAATGTTGAACATAAACACATATGTAGTGTACGACACAAAAAAATAAGACAATACATTACTTTGACTATAGCATACCAAAAGAGTGTCATTCTTACTTTACCAATTACTACCTGAAAAATTGTCCTGTAAAAATACAATAACTGGTTACACTTTAGTTTTTCATTATGATTGGTTTAATACAAATCAAACACTGACAATTGGTAACATCGGTATAACAAATAAAAACCTCCTATCCAGACTAACTGTTTGCCCCTGCAAAAACATTAACTTGATAGAATAACTCAAAATAATAAAAACTTAATAACTGTCTTGCGTGATTATATTTTTAAACAGGCTATCTCACTAAGTGTCAAGATATTGTGAAAACGGACTATATTTTTTCCTTTTATTAGGGAGTGAGACACCCTGACATTCGGATAATATGCCAATGTGCCCTCCTGCCCCCCCACAGATAAAAAATGGGTCATACTACCCCTGTGGTTGGTAATACCATCAGGATTATTTAACCTCCATAGAAAATATCGCTTACTGTTTACCAAGCACACTTAATTCAATAGACAATTTAAAGGCAAATACAAGTTTTATTAAAGACTATGCAAAAATAAATCTTTAATCTGAAAGTAATAAGACATATTTCAACTGAGTCATATATTTGTATATGATTTGTTAGTTAACCCATTGACCTATGCACAGTTATGTGTCCCGCTCTCACTTAGTTATCCTATTAAAATTAGCCAAAATGCAGGGCTACAAGATGTTTTTTTTAAATTTAAATCAAATTGCCTTTAATAATTTGTATATTTAAATATAATAATCAGTATCAAAAAAAATTGTTGGCCTAAAAAATAAATATATTTATATAAATAAAAATGTTACAATTATTTTTGTAAAATACTGCAAATTTGAAAAACCTCATTTTTTTAACGGGAAGGGGTAAAAAAATAATTATTGTTAGCTGGATTATGTAGGCCCTACAACAATGGGTTTTTATTTAATATTTTCCAATTTCCATACATTTATTTATAAACAAACTGAATACATAATAAAATAGTTTTTTCTTTTTTTACTACGCACGCTGTAATATTGCCTGGGAACTATATTTCGCGTCAATAATACTTCCCGCTAACAATCAGCTGTTTTTGTTTTTTTTGTTTGACAGAGACAGTATTTATGTGTTGTTCTAAGGCATCCAAGAATACAGACCATTGGAAATAGAATAAACGAAAACTTTACTAATGTTAGTAATACCGATAACACAACTAACTGTATTCATATTTCCATGACAACGTCATATGGCCAAAAAGAACAATCCCATAAAATGTAATTGTTTTTTTACACTGAACCTTTGTTATTACTTTCATTTATGTCTTTATACATTGTTTTATTCATATTTAAGAATATTTGGGTGGTAAACGAAGGCAAAATAATTAATTTCAGTGGCATTGTACTCATCACGGAACCGTTCCGTGATACGAAATTTGAGCCCGATAGAGCCATCACGGAACTGTTCCGTGATACAAGGCCAATGAGTTAAGGGTTTTTAACCAATCTATTTTACACCCATAGTTGATAGTTTTCAATCTAAAAATGTATAAAATTAGAAAACCATGAGTTTGTATGCTTTTTACAAGAAAATTAATTAATTGTGAGATCTCAAAATGGGCTTGTGAACAGTAGGTCCAACTGTTCATTTTCATGATGCTCATTGATTTTCCTAATTATTGCATTAATCCAATTCTGCAATGTTTCAAAACAATTTACAGGGTGTGGCGGTTCATGGATAAAAGCCTAATTTTCTTGCAAGCAAGCTGTCATCACAATTTGTAGGTACTAGTGATGTGTCAAAACCAAAACTCGAATCTCAAAACCACCAAAACTTTGGAAAAGTTTCGGTTTCGAGATTCGATCGGCGAGTTTCGAAAATCAAAACTCAAAACTGCCGAGATTTTTTGTGTCATTGTTGTTTTTTTAACAGAAATCACGCCCGAGTGTTGATTAATAATGTGAAGGTCAAAAGCCTACTGTCATCAGTCGTCTACCTTCACCTTTTGTGGATTATTCATTTTTTATTTGTGAAAGAACAACTCTAACCAAAGTTTATAATTAAGCTACAAATAATTGGTTCACTAGTAGTTCTGAAACTAATATTTTTCTAGGATACTTTGAGAATGGCAGTAAGTTAACTGGTTTATTTGGAGTAACTGGATTTATTTTTCATAACCATAAACCAGGCAAGTAAATAGGATTTTGGAATTTGACTTTCGAGTTTCGAGATTTGATTTTTTAAGTTTTGGTTTCGGTTTCGAGATTTGAAATTTCTGGTTTTGACCATCACTAGTAGGTACTAATTATTGAGGAACCAGTTTTCAAAGTAATAACGTTCCTACCACTTCTATGAAATCACCACTTTCCTAATTAAATAAAAATGTCACACTCGTCAAAAACCTGTAACAAAATCACTGTTCCAGACAATCACAGTAGTTTCCACACCGGACAACTTTGGCATCCACCTCAATAAATTAATTTTACAGATCAATACACAATTACAGTTCCGTGTGTTCGATGTGGATTTGCTTCTTGGGGTTGAAGTCCGAAGGGTGGATGAACAGCCCTTCTGATGCTTTCCACTGCACCGGGTTGGAGTTGGGCCACTGGACTCCCACTATCTCGTACTGCCCGTTAATCGGCCTCCCGTACGTGTTCCCTGTCACTGACAAGTACCTGTAACACAACGTCAATATTCCGTCAATATTCCGTCAGGTGTTCCGAACATTTTGTTTAACAAATCAATACAAATAGGCCTATTACCACTTTTTTACAAGTCTGTCAAGAAAAGGATCAATCTTTGAATTTCAACTACCAGATATATAAAAAATATTAAACAAATTAACTAAAATTAATTGCTGTAAACCCTGAACTGTGAGTATTAGACTAAAATAGGTACATACCTTATCATCAACAGTTCAAATTGTAGTAATGAAATCCACTACATGTTTTGCAGTGAATGCGACATTTTCAAGTGGTACACAAGAAACGTATTATCCAAATAGGATACGTCAAAATTTAAAAGTGGCATAGTTACAAACACAAGTGACTGTGCCACTTTTAAATTTTGACGTATCCTATTTGGATGATACGTTCCTTGTGTACCACTTGAAAATGCCGCATTCAAGGCGAAACATGTGGTGGATTTCATCACTACAATTTGAACTGTTGACGACAAGGTGTTTACCTATTTTAGTCAAATTAACTACCGGTACATGAAATAGTACTGAGTCCTTTACTTTAGTCAAGCAAGGATCGATGTCAATCTGCTCGACTCTGTACGATATAAATTTTTGTTGACAGTCCGCGGTAATACAATTTTAGACACACAACATTTTGGATTTTAAATTTGTCAATTAAGTTTGGTATTAAAGATTAAAAAAATGCTTACCACTGGTTATTAATAATGCAGAATATAAAAGATACAGTATACAAATGTCAAAGGACTTTCTGAGTTAGAATAACGCTATCACTGTTTTTCTATTCTCCAAGTCCAAAGCTAATAACAATACTTACACATCAGTATCAACATGTTTCAGCATAACTTTCTCGTCTCTTTCCCAGAAGTCTCCGTCACAGACCACAGTCCAGTGGTCACCAGTGTCCCCGTCCCCTGCAAACAGAGAGTAATCTGTCAAGTTCACACGACAAAAGAGAACTTTCAAAGTTAAAATCAAAGAAGAAAGGTGAAAAACACCGTCCAATAATACACGTGTTAAATTTCTTAGTACTTGTAGTAAATAAAATCAACATCCCAAGGATTTAGAACGGCTCTCTTAAAAAAATCATATCTGGAAGCATTTTTAAAAGATATTTTGGTAAAAAACATAATTTTGAGACAAGTGTAGAGGACAAAACTTGTGTTAATAGTATGAACTGAGTTTCTCAATCAAGTAGAAAATTCCATAAAGTCTGTAAGTCCAGAAAAAAGCCCATAAAATTTGCTAATTTGGATGATAAACTGCTTCAATATAGCTTAGTACTTACTATACTTTCAAACGACGGTAGGCAAAAAAGTAAACGAAAAAAAGTTATAGTACTGTATGTGCTATACAATAGACCGGACTATAATAGAACACAAGACTACTGAGAATAAGTTTTAAAACCATAAATGGCAACACTTTTACTGTGAATGAATATAAGTTACACACGTTCAGACACCTCTTTGGAACTGAAGGGTTGCACCTGATCCTTCTAAAGATCAGGGGTGCCCACAGGGGGGGGGGATGGTAGCGCAGATTGGGCTATAAAATTTTATTTTGGGAGGAATTTTTCGATTTTAGCGGAGAAATTAATTTTTTTTGGGGGGGAATTTTAGAAACATCTTATTTCCAATTAAAAAGTATGAGATTTGCACAAAAGATGACAAACGACTTTTATTCTACGCAAAATCTGAAAAAGTAAGGGAAAATATTTTATACTACTTATTTTAAGTAATGGACATTTATAGAAGTAAAAAAAAACTCATTCACTCAGTTTTAAGATGTTCCATATTTTGTAAAAATGCTAAATATTTGTGGAAAACCTAAAGGTACCTATGTCAATGTTTTGCCTTAAACATCTTCTGATGGGATTTTATTTTATCAAGCATTTAGGTGGTATTACCGGTATGTGAATACTCAATTTGAATATGATGTTGGATTTTTATTAGATTGTTGTTCTCAATTTCTTTATGTTTCTATTCATTCAATTTTAAATACAGGTTAATTGAGAAGTTATGTTTGCCTCTGACGAACGTCATACACTCACTGATTTGAAATCAATGGAACTACGTTTAAAAACCAACAGTAATATAAGTTCCTATCTTTTAGGGTATTCATTATCTAAAATTATGGGTTAAAAGTGGCAATTTTAATTTACTTTGAGGGAAGTTAGCTTCCACTATGGTCACTATGAAAGTTGTGAAATGGGTGAATAGAAAATGGCATTTTAGTTTTAAGTCAGGGAATGTTTCCTCCCACAAGCGAACGATGTATACAATGGCTACCAGCTACCTGCCCTGCTCCATTGTGTTTTTACCCTAAGAAAGTTAAAAACCTCAGCAGGCTAGTTTTAGCGTTTCATTTGATTATACAAGATAAACTCACCGTTGGTACCATAGGCGGAGACCTCCTGGTTGCCGGAGAGGGGAGAGGAGAAGTGGTGCGAGTGGAGGTTCTTGTTGGTTCCGAGATGCGTCAGCCGGATCACACTGCCGCACTTGACCGGTTCCCTGCAACAGGCACGATGGAGTCAAGTGGTTGCATTCATGCAGCTGCGTCCCTCTGGCAATGGAGAGGTGCTGTTACGCAGTGTTAGTCCGAGCGCAGCAGAGAGGATAAATTATAAGTTTAAACATAACCCTTTAACATAACTGATTATAGAGCATGGACATCATACCTGAGATAAAGGCACTTTCATCTCAAACATGACACCCGGCGACATTTTCAATTCAATTTAAGTACAGTGCCAGATGAGACCGCCTGTGTCCAGTACAATACCTGTGTCCTGCCAACACAGGCATGGTTTACTCGTAACTCCTCAGGCGAAAAAATTATAACAAGCAAAATCTAAAACTTTTAAAGGCCTTAACAAATCTTCCCTAAAAAAATATTCATTTCAAATTCAACAAACATTTTTAAGGCAATTTGAATTTTTGTATTTAATTTGTAATTAAAATAAACCTTCGAAAAAGTAATTACAAATCCCGCCAGTTAGATTCCTTACTTTTACAATAACAAAATTACCTATATTGCCATATAACTTACTACCACTGATTTTAAATACAGAATAGATGAACCGAGCTTAGCCCATCTGTAACGAGAAAAATACACCATAAAACTAGTGCTACACCATCTCAATAGAAGGCGCTGGGAACCAGGGTTTCAATTTGCGGGCTTTTTATCCCATTTCCGGGATTTTCGAAACTTCCGCAGGATTAAAACGGGATGCAGGATAAAAACATCAATATTACTGATATCTCCGATCATATAATGTGAAAATTTACCTGTTTGAGGTATAATAGTGTCAGGTTGTTTACATGGTGTTAATTATTGTTATTTACAACAATTTATAAATTACGGTATATTAATAGTTATATATTTATTTCATCAAAACCCTTTTTTTTTGCTCAGCCTAGTTGGTTGCTTAGTTATTATTTTTCCCCCAACTGAGCAATACTTGCAGCTTAAGAATAACATTATTGTTTTATATAATCGTATACAATTATAAAATGTACAGTTTTTAAATCTTTAAAACAAAAAGGCTTTAAAGCAGCAAACAACACAAACACACGGTTAGGGACCCATTATTCACAGGTCCGACCAAATCGCCATGTTTTTGTCGCTCCTAGAATGGGCCTTAGGCTTATTTAAGTTCCTCTTTGGCGTGAGCGTCCGATGCGACACCGCGACAATAAAGAATGAATAAGAAAAAGTGTGTGGACAATATGCTGTGTTAATATTATTTTATTATTTAAAAGACCAGCTGATATTTTGTGACATGTTTATATTTGGTAGTTGTAAACAAGAGTATTGAGAATAAATGCACTAGAAGTAACTCTTAAATATTTTACTTAAAATGCCTAATAAAAGACAACAAAACAAAACGTCGTCGCCGTTGTAATTTGTTGTTAAGAATTGTTTGGACACTGTTTTTGTCGCCGGCCGAAGCGACATCGCTCGTATCATGGACAGAATTTTTGTTGCTCAGCTAGAAGGTTCGGAGTATTCGCGAGAAGTGTGGGAACTGCACAAACTTTTGAATACATACAGGAACATACGAGACAGAATGTTCAGTAAACATTTGCGAAACTGTTCAGTAAACATTCGGGAGAATGTTCGGCCGAATGTTCAGGCCTGTTCGCGAGAAGTGTGGAACCGCCTTCAGGAGCAGAGTAGAACGAAGTAGAAATACTTAGTTCAACCACAGGGAAGAACAAATTCTTTCTCTGAATTCTCTTTTTTTCTGAAAGAAATCATTATTTATTCTCTGTGGTTCAACTTAAACGTAATTAGTTTTAATTATTTTCTTGCTCCACTGTGGTTGAAAAACCCTCATCGCAATTAATTTCTGTTAGTATAATTTTCTTAAGTTGTATTTCAAGAATATAAACATACAGAAGAGCTGGTAAAAGTAAATAGAAAACTATTTGATGCTGCAAGCGGGAAACATAGGTAATAGTGTTTTCTGATCAAAATCGGGATGAAAAGGGATTTATGAAGGAGATTTAACGGGATAAAACGGGGTTTATTTTATCTGAAGAACGGGATTGTTATAATTGTTTTGGCCAGCAGCTGATAGAGTGGGCTGATTAGTGGACCAGCTGATCCGTTTTTCTGGCTTCAAAAATTAACCAGTCTCGGGATATCTATTCTGTATTCAAAATCAATGCTGCTACTAAGCCATAAAACTACTAGGGCAGCCATTAGGGCATAGTGTACTGTGGTTACAAATTAGAACCAAATATAGTGTAGAAATGGTTGGGAATTGATTAATATAAAGTATAACCTCCTAAACACCTCCTAGCCTCCAACCATTTGTTTCCTCCTAATTTAAGCCACAAAGTAAATTAATTATCTACGTTGGACTTGGATTGCTGCTACCAACTGTGCTTTAATTTTTTTTTTTTTTTTTTTTGTCGAAACAAACCAAATTAGTAATCACTCTCTTCCTCAATATAATAGAATTTAGAAACATTACCAAATTGTAAGCTCTCACAAAAGTTATTCAATACAAATCAGTTACTCAAAAATGCAACTCAGTAATATAATAGCAGACAAGAATTTGTGTTGATACCTTAACTGGGATTAACGTTAATAAAATCTTATAAAACAATTATAAAATATTTAACAGTGATAAATTTTCTTTCTTAAAATTTAATAAGGACAATTATAATAACGATTTCAGTACACTCTTAAAATAAGAAATACGAAATGTGACCAATCTTAAAGATACAAATATAATTAACTACTTACATGAACATTGGTTACCTCGATATAAATCAATACTTGTTTAATACACTATCACATACACTAGATTATTTACTTAAATAGCGCTTTCCCTTTTAATACTTAATTTTAATTTAATGTCCCCAAAACTATATACTCAAATTTGTTTAAACTTGCTCGTTTTACTTCAATTGAATTTAAACCTGATTTGGAAATTTAATTTAATCGAATTTGTTTTCTCACGGTTTTTTGGCAACTTCCGGATATAATTCACGAAATAAAGTACGTTGGGGTGCACCCCGTAAACAATTCGACGAATTTAGGAAAAGCTTAAAACACACGGGAAAAGGTAATTTAGAAACGATTGCCGAATAGCTCTGTAGAAAATGCGAATGAGAATGAGAGCGATTGGCGTCTCACGCGCAGTTTGTTGCCGACCTCTGTCACATGATTCCGCTTCTCGTTCCTTGGTTCTAATCTACAAATATCGAGTGAAAACTGCTTTTAACTGGTTTTAAATCCTGACTCTACTTGTTGTTGGTTTGAAATATCGAGCATGTCTCGATTTGACTATAATAGTATAATGACGCCATTCGATGTATACCATTGTATACTTTATGCATAAAGATATTTTCCATTTCAATGTCCTTGGTCAGTGCCCATGTAGTAGTCAGATAAGGAATACCAGACATCACCAGATAAGAACAATTAGGCCTATAGCTGACAAATTCAGAAAGGAAGTAAAGTATGAAGTATATGAAGAAGTCACCGGTTTAGAAGAAAATGGATCTATCTGAAGATGTGATATTATTGTCATTGACAGAAAAGTTGATAAATGTTATATTATTGATCCTACTATACGATTTGAAACAAATCTTGATCAAACCTCAGAAGTACACCAAGAAAAAAAGAAAGTTTATGAAAAAACATTTAAATATTTCAATGAAAAGTTTAACATAAGAAACTTCTAGGTCATTGGTATTTTAATTGGCGCAAGAGGAACAATTCCAAGTTTTTTTTCAGGAAATATGGAGAAGATTTAAATTAGAGAACAAAATTTTGACATCAGTTGCTCAGACTGCAGTAAAATACTCAATTAGTATATTAAAAAATCATCTATACAACCAAATTTAAATATCAAAATTTTTGTACAAGTATTCTTTGTGTTGAGGCAATTCACATTGGTTGGAGATGTTAATTTTGAAATAAATTATCTGTATACATCTACCCAAAAGTGCTATGGATCATATAATGAATCGAATAATTGAATCATCAATGTTAAAAGAGAAAAATGGAGTCAATCAATTTACCCATTTAAATCCTCTTTTCAGCCAAAGAAAAATATATTACGTTAGGCCTATATCGTTTGGTAGCAATAAAAGGGTATAATTTAACCAAAAACTATTGTGTATGCTTACCCTCGGGAGCATTGCTTCTTAGTCTCCCCTCGGATTACCCAGTGAGAGTTTACATCTTCTTGAGATTCAGTTCCTGTAACTGACTGCTGTCCACTACCGGTTCCATACTTGACGTCGTGAGAGTGCAGTCTAACTTTGTAGTCTGTATTGAGTAACTTTAAAACAGAACCGCATGTACAATATTCCCCAGCTTTTCCTGAAAATTAAGTCTCATCATTTGTTACACTGATATCTTGAATACAAGTTTAAACTGTATAAGTTTAAGTTTGGCCTGTTAACTTTGATTTGTTCTAACAGGTTGATGACGTTGATGACCGTGAGAATTTACCTTATCCTTGTCAATTCTCACGGGCCTCACCCCTGTGGAGTGTATCAAAGAAAGCAACCGGTATGAGTTGATGGTGTTACAGTGCATATATTGAACAACACTAATGAAATCAACCTGCCGTGGTTAGAATTGAAGCTCAGATCAGGACCACTGCCTTATATTCAGAGTTTGTCGTCATTACGACAACATATAGGGAACACAAGAATGAAAGATGGAAATAGGCCTAGATTCAGTGGTAAAGTTAGATTGAGTTCTCTTTTAACACTAGTGGTATTTTATAAAATCTGGTACTGTACATGAAATGTTCTTAAATTTTTACGATTACAGAAACACATATACTTGGATAGACACCCCAAAAATTAAACCCGTGACCACAAGGGGTCAGAAAAGTGAGCTTGAATTTTAGTGTAATTCTATAGGTATCCTTGAAAGCTGAAGGCTATAAAAACACTTTTTACAAAAATCATTGCTTACTTAAAAAGGGTTGGGAAGTTACAACTATATCATAACCTAAAACTCACCTTGCACACTGTCCAACGAAATAAACCACAATAACAAACTAAATAAAGAATAAACATTACTATACAACTTTTCCTGGAAGATTTTCATTTTTATAGTTTTTATAGATACTATGCTAAATACTGTAAACCCCAAATTAAGTGCCAACGATTTAAAAGAAATATTTATCTTGTGATTGTTGTCGTTTATTCTGTCTGCTTCTGCTTCCCCCGGTTTCACTCAGTTTGACGTTAAAATTTGTCATTACTTCATTGGTTGAGATGGTTGAGACAAACGTATCCGAGTCAGCGGCATTTAAAGTGCGACTAACAAAGACGTTTGATAACTTAAAACCACGTAGGATAAAATTGTGTATAGTTAAACCACAGACTAACTACAGTAGTTAGTCTATGGTCTATAGTTAAACTTCCTGAAACTATCAATTAATTTATTAAATTACACGACGATAGTATTCTCTATCCTGTAACTTTTAGCATGTTTTAGTGTTATTGAAAACAACCAACAAGAGATAAGTTCAATCATAGATTAAGCATACCCCTTAGGAGTATGCTTAATCTATGGTTCAATGCAAATATATATACATGTTTAATTAACTTACTAAGCCCAATGATTATGGTTAATACTGCTCTTGTTTATGTTCCGTGATATCAAAATATGTTCGATTGTAGAGAAGGGACGGCAGGTAAAAATAGATCCGGGGGCCCGGCCAGAAAAAAATAGTGAAAAATGTATCAGTATTATTGTTTATGAATTTGATAAAAATAATAAAGTTGTAAATAACATTTCCATAACTCAAGATTATATATGGGGGCCTAAATTACATTTTCATAACCTAAAAAATTGGGGGCCCAAGCCGAGGTCTAGCCAGGATGCCCGCCACGGCTCTCTACGGCCCTGGGTTGGAATGCTTATTAACGCAGGTAATACTATGCAGGTAATAACGCACAAGTGGCTGACAACTTACCTAAGTGGACGTTCGCAACAAGTTCAAATTACCATGATCAGCGTAATTGAGTTATGGCATCCCACAAGGTTCTATCCTTGGCCCAATCTTGTTCCTGGTATATGTCAAAGACATTAAAACGTCTCTTCTAAAAGGTAATGTTTTGCAGTATGCTGATAATACTTGCTTCTCGAAGAGGCCATGATGATAGTGAACCTGTAGTAATGATAGGAGAAGAAGCGCTATCAGAATCAGTCAACACCAAATTCCTAGGGATTCATCTTGAAAGCAATTTGAATTGGCGTAGGCTACTCACCTCAATTCGGTTTGCGGTACCTATAGGGTTTCTTCTCTAAACTATTTTTGTTGCGGAAACTTTCACAGCATTGTTCACAAACAATATTAACAATGGGTTGCTATGGCCTTATCCATCCCCACCTTACCTATGGTATAGTTTTGTGGGGGAGCTGTGAAAGGCGGGACTTTAAAAGAATTTGTGTGTTGCAAAAGAAATCAATTAGAATAATCAAAATGTTCCACTGCAGAGAATCTTTTAAAATGCTTCCAAAGAACTCGACATCTTGACACTGCTGTGTATTTATATTTTTGAAACCATTTTATTTTTCGCTTCAAATGCGTCATGACACGGGGCACAGGTGTTCATAACGATTAGACCAGAGGCCGGGAAAACTATACTGAGTTGCCCAACACAGGCTTCAGATAAGTAAGCATCTTCCATCCCAGATGGGTGTCATATTTTTTAACTGTCTCCCCCAAGAAATAAAAGCGATTCAGGAACCCAACAGGTTCAAAAGTACATTGCGGGATTTTTAATTTCACAGGCCTTCTACCGATTGGAAAAGTTTACGGGGGTCAATCTGTGGAAGGTTTGATTGGCTTACAGTCAGGCTTGGTGACCATTAGGTCCTAAACAAGCAGTCTATCAGGGTATGGCACCTGTGAGTCTATCATAAAAATGTGAGTCCGTTTTTAAGCCAACCCTTTAACCCTTTGACCCTTTGAATTTAAAACTACTTAATGTTTTATATTGTTTTCCTTAAAGTATAGTTTTATTTCCAGTTCAGCTTTGTTTTATTTTTTGATTATGAACCGTAGTTTGCAGCTTGGAACTAACATATGATTTTATTTTTTATATCTAGTAGTATATATAATTAGTGTTAGTATATGTAAAATTGTTCGCATGTTATACAATTTGTAAATTGTTGATGACAATAAAGTGATTGATTGATTGATGGTTATAGCAAATTTCTTTCCGTAACATCATTGACTATAAATACTAAAGGAGACATCCCATCCATATGGTCCAGCTGTCCCACTTTTAGTGTATGCTAGAATTTAAAATTGAAGTAGTTTGATTGGGTCACCGACAGATTGTGCTGCTGTCAACTTTTTATTTTAGTTATTTACGTTAACTTTTAAAATATCTCCACCCCTGAAAGCAAGTGATAATCAACTTATGTTTGCTTCCTGACACACCAACTGTTGTATTATCCCCTCCTTGAGAGGATAAGTAATAGCTGACAGCAGTATACTCTGTTGGTGATTATTGTAAACTACGACCTCTTTCAATCCTGGCATACATAAAACTAGGGACATATTTTACAATGGCAATGAGAAGTCTACTTCAGGATTTATAGTCAATGGTAACATAGTGTCAAAAACTAACAAAAACTCTCTAAAAGGATTATGTACCTGAAATATTAACAACAAATACTGACGATAGCCTATATAGGTACATTTATGAAATGTTTTCGGCAATAAAGATTGCTGATTTCAGAAGTAGCGGCCAATACTGTGTAGCTTCAAGCGCACTGAAGCTGGCCTAGTTCATAATTTTGAATCCCAAGAAGCTCCTTTCCTATCTTCAAATTCAAATTATTTATCAACTCTTATAAAATCTTACAACTATGCAATGTACACAGGACAGGAGTTTCGTCATAAGCTCTAGGAGTTACCATTGATTTTGAATACAGAATCAATGGAGTTATACTGTACCAACACAAAAATTACAACTTAATTTAAAAATTAAAACAATATTTTAGTTGAACAATAAAGATAGATCCAGATTAAAATGTGAATTGTGAATACCAGCTGGTCACACATGCACGGTGATTAATTTACTCTACTTATAAGAAATGTTTAATTTGTCTACATTCAGATATTATCCATAACAAATTCCTCAATATTATGATATTACATATGATTTTTCTACCAACATAATTTGGGAAAATGTTTCAAGAGCATATTTTTTGAAGAGTTAGTGATCAGACTTTTTGGTAATTTGCAGTTAACAATTTTGATGGTCATGTAATTTGGACTGATCTCATAAAAAGAAAGTCTATGGTGAGAGAATTGTAATAAATGTTGTTGACATGTACAATAATTATGAGTAAATTTAACCTTACAAAAGCTGTCCAGATCATTTGTACAGTAATTTAACAATTTAAAATATGTATATAGGCTCTACTAAATGCTTTTAGAATACCCAATTCCTTGAACAAAAAGGTCTACAGCTTGTTCTTTTTGAAATCCTAGCAATTGTATGTACAATCGATTTTTGTGTATTAAGAAGTTTTTTTTTTGTAACTGAATCCCCAAAATAAATTCCATGTCTAATTACAGATTCAATATACCAGTTTACAAATATTATTAGATGTTGTATTAATAGTGACACTTATTACATACCGGAAAGAGTGATGTTTTTTTATTAAAAATTGAATGTGATATCATCCCATTTTAATTCTGAGTCGATATGTAAGTCTAAAACCTTATGAGTGTATACCAAATTCAATGCGTTGTCCGATAAAGAATTTGTATTTGTTTTATTGTTGGTTTTTTGAAGTGTATTATTTGTGTTTTTGAATTATTCAATGGGCCCATTTTTGGAGAACCATTCCTTTTGCTTTTTTATTGTTTTCTTAATTGAAAACTGTAATTGATGAAATTTGGAATTTTTACTACAACATTTGTGTCATCTGCATACAAGAAAATATTCCCTGATTCATGGGAGTCTTATGTCATTAATAAATATCAAGAATAATACGGGGGCCAAGATATGGAACCTTTTGAGGAACACCATAAGTGACTTTTTCCCATATTGACAAGAATTTTATATAATTTTTTTAAATTGCCGCAGTACGTTGTCTTCTATCTCTGTTAGGTAGTTTGAGAGAAGTTGTAGAGCTTTACCGCAAATCTATACTTTCTTTTAGTTTACAGATTAATAGTTTGTGGTCAACACCGTCAAACGCCCTGGATAGGTCACAGTATATTCCAGCAGTACTCTTCATCCTTCATCCCATCGAGTGTCTCTGTGACCATGTTGACAGATTTAGTGAGGGCATTTCTGGTTGACTGATTTTTGCTAAAACCAAATTGTGATTTTGAAAATAAATTGTCCCTTTCCAAGAAATTTGTCAAACGGGAATTAAATGTTTTTTCAATGATTTTTGAAAAATTGCTCAGAATTGAGATTGGCCTATAATTTGTTAGGCCTATATCTGTTCTTTTTCATTTTTTCAACATTGGTTTCAGTTCTGATAGTTTATGTTTATCTGGAAATTGTCCTGTGATAAAGCACTGACTGGCTTATCTATCGTACTATGATCAGTATGATCCGGAGCTATTAAGTGTTCTGACATTTTTATGAGCTTGTTGGAACCTCATCCCAACCAACAGCGCCAGAATTGCTTCAATTGTGCAGGAAGGCCAAAGATTTTAATGTTGGCTGCAATTTGTGGCCTGGTAAGTGCCTATGCGACTGTTTGAGTAAATTCTCTTCTTGAATGAATCTTCACACATACCGTACTTCGTCGCTTTGCCATACTGAAACGCGAATAGGAATAGATGTACCCCAGACGAATTTTGAACTTACAAAATGCAGCCACCAACACCCAGAGATGTTTCATCACACACTGACCCTGTAGCTAGAGAATCAGTTTGAAGGTACACTAGTACTTGGCACTAAAAGGTTGCGCAGGAAAAAGTAGCAACAGAATTGAAACCTCATGGGGTACAGCTGTACCCCACATGCCTAATGAAGGGTTAAGTAAGAATAAGAGGCTGTCTGCTGTAAAAGTGTCTAAATAAAAGTCTGCAGATCATGGTGACAGTAGGGTATGTATTTTGAATCTTTTTCTACCATTCTTCCTTCTTTGTAGATTGCATTTCATCAGCTTTAGCTTTTATTTTCTTCTTCGAATTAAAACAGATATCTAAACTTGCGAGGGGAACTTATCTTCTATTACTAAGGCATTATCATGAGCTGCACATTTTGCCAGGAAATCCGCCTTTTCATTGCCCGGAACCCCGACATGGCCAGGAATCCATTGCATGACAATTTCTTTAGAACATGTCATTTCTTTTGCAGTTGCTAAAGTGAAGTTATCTTGTTAAAGACAAGTATATTTTCAATATTATAAAGTGATACAAGAGAATCTGTTGTAATAGCAAATTTGCTGTCATTTAATTGTGATATATTTCTAAAGATTTTAAAGGCAAATAAGTTTGCTAAACAACCTTAAGACTTTGGGAAGATTTTTATTGTTATTTATATTTATATGCCAACTGCAGGATCAATTTAAAGATGCTAAGAATAAAATGAATATATATATAGGGTGTCTCACGTAAGGTGTCTCAAATAGATTGCAGACAAACCAATTGAACTAGAAGGATGAAATAAAATTAATTCCAATTAAATTGACTTTATCGTAAAAATATTTTTAGTTTGTTACAAATACAGGGTGTTCCAAAAGCGGAGGGTCACTAGTTAGAATCTCGGGATTTTCAAATATAAACATATGTCAAGTTATAGATAATTTTAAAGCTCTATACTCGACTAACATTTTGGCAAACACAGAACTCATTTATCTTTATCCATTTCAAAATGGCGGCCATTTTTTTGAAAAATATCGACACTTACGGAATATCCTGTATCTGCTAAACCACAATACATATCTTAGTTCTGGTTCAAAATTCTTTCTCGTTTTAAAGTCAACGTTACCCTGATATGCTACATGACAGTATTTAAAACAAAGTACAAAAAATAGTTTTTTCACCATACTACGCTGTAAGCACCTGTTTTCGGAACGTCATTTGAATACCGAAAGTAGAGTTTTTCCGCCCAAGAGCCGAAAATTTTCGGCCCTAGGGCCGAAAGTCAGCTGCTCTATTTAGCCAGTGTTGCCAAGTGTTTTCAAGCGTACATGACGTTACCTGGTTAATACGTGCATACTATTTTGTGTTCTTTGGTTGAAACACTGAAACAAATGACGTTAAAATTCAAAACATTGTGCTATTGATGACTTTTTTTATTGGTTAATTGTTTTTAGTCCAAGATTGCCGCTCGTGTTTTATGACCGATCCCATTTAACCCGTTAATAATTGTAGTATGGTGATATATAGCGTTCACACCTCTGCCGAAAGGGTTTTGCATAGCCCTCGAACGATTTATGAAAACACGATCTCGGGCTAGCAAAACCCCACTTTTGGCCCTTGGTGTGAAATATACTATTTTATGTTTGTGTGCCCAAAACTCCAAAAAGTCAAATAGTAACGGATGTCAAAAAGTATATCATGTTAAAGGTCTTGGAAATCCTAGCAACTTTCTAATTCACACCAACCTTGTAACTCTTATGGTTTTTTAGCAATAAAAAAAACCATCATTCCCCATATAAAATGCATGTTATTTGTGCGTAACACTTACGAGTACTCAGTGGCCTCTTTTATAAAGGGGTTAAATTTATAACTTACATGACTTTTTGGAGTTTTGGGCACACAAACATAAAAAAGAATTTGTTGTATCTTGTTTTAAATACTGTCATATAGCATATCAGGGTAATGTTGATTTTAAAACGAGAAAGAATTTTGAACCAGAACTAAGATACGTATTGTGGTTTAGCAGATACAGGATATTCCGTAAATGTCAATATTTAAAAAAAAATGGCCGCCATTTTGAAACGGATTAAGATAAATGAGTTCTGTTTTTACAAAAATGTTAGTCGAGTGTAGAAAGGTGTTTATTATATAAATAACAGGATGTAATAATACAGCGTATGTAGTCTAAAATCAATACTTTTATTGCACTTGGAAAATTGTGCTAAACATTTGAATACTTTGATTATAACATTTTTTCACTGAGGTACTATAAACTTAACAACACTAACGCATACTAAGTCAAATTAACGGCGTGATGCCTTAGGACATAACAATATTACAAGTTGAAAGAGGAATAAACCATTTTCATAAAAAAAATAATACAACTTTTGCCGGCTTATGATAAATGACTAGTAATAATAAAGATATACTAAATGTTTTACATAAGAACTAAGTTTTTATACCTGGGGTGCATAAGATAACAAATAACAACTATGAAAAATAAAATCAATATTACAGAAAAATGAATAATGAATATGAACTATGTACAAGAATATCAGTAAAAACTACAAAGGTACAGATACTTCAGATAGAAGAAAACATTTCTAATACCAATTATACTTGTAATACAAATTAAAAAGCTTCAAAAATAACCCTTATTAACTTTCAAGGGGAAGAGAGTAGAAAGAACAGAGTAGACCAGCGAACTAAGTCTAAATGGCAGTGGGCACATGGCAAGGGTGCCATTCAAAACTCACACTTACACACACAATAAACACACACACACACACACACACACATACGCACGCATAAGCTGTTATTAGATCCGAGTAATAATCCAGCCATATTAGATCCGGCAGAAGGAGTCGATATTCGGCCTTACAAATCATCACTCTTACTTAGTATATCATACCAAGCAACAATATCACATTCTGAGTAGTGTAATTTAAAGTTTAGTCGTATGTATTTTACGTTCACTGTTAGATCCGGTATGTAAGTCGTTATTAGATCCAATGATGGGTGTGTAAGTCATTGTTAGATCCGATGGTCAGTGTATGTCGTTATTAGATCTGATGATGTATAAAGCTGTTATTAGATCCGATGATCGGTGTATATCATTATTAGATCCCAATATGAGGGAAAGGGGCTGTAGATGGATTTATGCAATAATTTCAAATCTCATGCTCAAATCAGATAAATGTATTTTTTGAATATTTTAATAAAATACTATCTATTTTTTATTTATTTGGACTTGACCTATCGCTTCGTTGTGTAGTTTTAAACACTAGAAGCGATAGGTAAAGTCCAAATAAATAAAAATTAAATTCAAATCCATCGCTATTATGAGTTTCAAAAATACAATACTATCGTAACGAGAGTAAAAGATTAAAAAATAAACGGAATCAGGAAACTGACACATACCTTCTCCCTTTTAGCCAAACTTTAATGAATAAATTACCTTTTGTTTACTAAATATAGAATACAAAGCACGGTCGAATGTACAGAAATTTTGTAAACAAGTTGTTTTTAAAAACATCCACCAAATCCCTCTTTTGGAGACACTCCAGAATCCATTGCTACACACGTGGTTTTAAGAGGGGAAATGCCCCCTATTCCCCCCAGGGTTATTAAGGGGTAACATATTTCGAATTTCCTTTGTTGGTCAATGCTACCTTGACTAGCATATCAAGTTTGGACGAAATTGGTTGGTAAATAATAAAGAAATAGTAATTTTTGTATTACCCATAAGAATAACATTGGACAACGTACTGCGTTTACCGCAAAATGAAAATTTAAATTTTCTCCGCAACTAGTAATCGTAGAATAGTAATTCAAAATACTAAATGTTTTAGTTTTTTAAGCTCTATTTAGTGGGGAATAGTAATATTTTTTATATTTATGTTTTTTTATGAAAAATTAAAAAACTGAATTTTTGATATTATAAGTCTTGTAATTTCTGAACCCGAATGTTTACAGAAGTGCTGGTGGTGTCATTTTGTTGGAAAACTAAAGTTCTACAAACGACTAAAATTTAATCAAAATCGTTAGCGCCGTTTTTGAGAAATATTAATTATTCATGTTTCTGGCGGTTTTTGGGGGATAACTACCCTTAAAAATCAAAAATTCCAAAAAATGTAAAAATACCTGGATATATCGTGGATTAGTATCTACATACCACAATTCATAAAAATCGGACCATCGGTTAGGGCTCTAACTTTGTACGCATCCATACAGACAGACAGACAGACACACAGACATCACGTAAAGATCACTTTTATGGGTTCAGGGAGCACTAAAACGAATGTTTCCACTATCAACTCAAATTCGAAAATTTTGTTGAAAACAATACTTTCTCCATATACTATGTATAAGGGGGAGAAAGTAAAAGGCTAGATAAGGGATTGAGGGTATTGAAGGTTTCAGAGTCACGTATGAATTTCATGTTGCCTCATGTTATTAGTATTAGTTAAATATTTCCTCACTTTGCAAAAAACAGACTTTTATAATGTATAAAGTGAGCCGTAAAACATAATTGTCTGTCTGCATGATAAAATATGGTAAGTAAATATAGCCATTGTAAAAAATATGAATTAAACAAGAAACGGTGTACATGACTGCCTGTGCAATAAAATCACAATGTGGTCCAAATAAGTCTTTTCCGTAATTTGAAAATATGTTGTTACAGTCCATAGACTACTCCAACATACCAACTCATACCTCAGGTGCGGCTTTATTTACCCCAATCATATTGGACAATGCTCAAAGCCTGAAAACCACAACCTTAGACTTGTCAGTGTGGATTAATTCAAACTTATAACCAGATTTATTCGAGGAGATCCATTTTGAACATAATTAAACAAGGATAATTAATTATGCACAGTGTTCAGCTTGGCCGGTGAAAAGCATGTAACAACAATGCAGTGACCGACCAAGCTAAACACGACGCACTATACAAGTTATATCAAGTACTTATACCAGACCAAATAAAATTAATCGAGTCTATATAAATCTGAGTAACTGGAAAAGGGCAGAGTGTAGGTAAGCCACCTCTTTAAAAGATGTAAACAAGTTTATCAAGATTGATCAACTTTAAAGTAAAGTACCTTATGAAGTTTGATCAGCTGTCAATAAAGTCAAACTTATCTAGTGTGAATGTAGGTTTTATGCAATCATACCTTATTGAGTAATTTCAAAACAGTAAATGTTATTAATACCGTCAGTTCAACAAAAAGAAAAATTGTTTAATTAAAGCCTCAATCATTGGCAATTGTATTCCTTTTATAGACCTAGTAATCCATGTGCAAGACCCTAAGGCAAACGATCAAAAGGCCTACTTGACAGTTATGGGCACACTTGACTACACTTGATAATTATGGACGCATATGACCAGATGCGATCAACAAATTTGATCAGGGGTAATATTATTATTTATGTCTCAACGCATTCTCAGAGGATTTGAGTACTACAATGACATCTCTCTTAAAAGGCAAAATATCTTTAGGAAATTTATTTCATATAACATAAATACTGAATGTTAAACATATTACTTGTTATTGCTTTATGACCAAGTTTCGTTAGTCCCACACAACAGATGATGGTATTAAATACGTACCAGATATGTATCATTTCAACATAGATTATGTATCAGGTACGTATTGTTACATATTATCAAGGTATCTTCAACGTATATAAAAAGTAAAAAGTCCTACTTCCTCTCATATTATAGTTATGTATTTAACACATAAAAAAATAATGTACATGATATGTTGCAAAATAATGTTCCACCAACATTGCACAGTTAAATTTTGTAAATATCACAAAATAATGCATATAACCAACTTGAATAAACAGTTATTCACATTATCTGCCCCTTTTGGATTTTTGGGAAATACTGATTTTGGAATTAAGGACAGAGGACTTGATAAAATAGGAATGGGAAATCTAGTAGTTAAATACCTTTACCCTAAATTATTTTTAGCTACAAATTAATTGATGTCCATTGAAGAGGTAGTAAGTCCTTTATTCTTAAAACATTAATGATTAAAAATATGAAATAAAACATCTGTGTTGTACTTTCATTCATTGCTACTAAATTTATTATTTAAGAGAAAGAATAGCCTATTAAATTCATCAAATCTAACTAAATATAGTCTTAACAATCCTTTTACTATTTTCCCTTTTTTATGAAGGTGACATTAAGGGACAACAAATTTATGTATATATGAGTCTGTGATAGATATATCCATTTCAGCTCAAGTTAAACGGTTTAATACTCAGTTTTATATTCGTACAAATTCTAAAATATAATTAGATTTGTCTTCTTAACATTAACCCACAACAAATGAATAGCAATCAAATGAAAATATACACAATATTTATAATATTTAATCATAAAGTGTTTTAGTTCAGTTTTAATGCAGTCTAACTACAAAATAATTTTCAATTAGCTAACTAGAAATTATTTTATTTTACTAATTTGTGTGTACAATTTGTTTATTTTAAGTAAATTGAGAAAATAAAAATTACTTAATCTTAAAAATTGTTTGTATTACAAATAATTAAAAAAATTTTAAACTAAGGTCTCTAACATATTCCTAGTTAAATGGTCAGAAGGCTTGGTCAGGTACTACTGCGATTGGTCATCAGGCACTGTGATCTTTCACTTTATTGGCTGCTTCCTGGAAAACACAAGAAAACAAAATTACTGGTGGTTTTAGAAGCTGCCACCATACTTTTCTGAACCATACAATTTACTGGTGTCATCGTGGGGAGTTCAGAAAATTGCTATCAATAACCAGCTTCAAAACTCAGCAACTGTTCAACCCTACCACTTTGTGGACACGTATTGGTTAACTCACCCATTGGACAGCTTAAAAATAATTTTCAACTTGTTCGGTTTGCAAATCTATTTTATTCAATCAAATTAAATTGAAATGTCAGATTTTTATATTTACTGTGTTGTTGTAAACTTTGGGTAAAAATTACTGCACAGGAGCGTTTGAAACAGTGGTATAGATTTTTTGAATAAGTTTTACAATGTGCCCAAAACATTAGATTAATTTTTAATTTAACGTGGGATGATCATATTACCGGTACCAAGTATTATAATACTATACACTTTAAGTTGAAAGAAACAAGAAAATACCAATTTTAATGTTGTTATTCAGCATTTTTACAGATAAAAAACCCAAATATTTTGCATAAAAATTTACTTTCACTATAAATATAAGCATGACAAGTACCCGTCATGGTGCAATGATGTTAAATATTCATGCTTTTATATTATAATCAATCATTTGTTGTCACAGCATCAAGATTACATAATTCTTTACCAAACGATTTCTGTAGAGAGGTCAGTCAAGCTCGTTTTGGGGTAACGTTGAAGAGGTTACTTTCGGTTGACTTATGGGGGTATAAGCTACTAAATCTGTCACTTCTTGTTAAGTAATTTTATATCATAAAGCCAATAAAATTATGTACTTCAATTTAATAACTGAACATATGAAACCGAAACCAAAATTAGCCTACGTTAGCCTATGTAACCTAAATTATACCTGCAAAAACTCTTTTGCAAATACAAATTTACTTGATCTGTCTACTCTGTTTATTGTTCATAAAAAACCCCAGATTTTTATTGTTGCACGATATCAAGTGGTATCAAATTAGCCTACGTTATCAGCACATTTTTTTAATTATTGATAGCCTGTATATATACAAGTTTTTAAAACAAATATTTGTTGTTTTATTTCTTTCAGTTGACAGCAAAATGTTGTTCTTTTTTCTTTACTTCCCACGTATTCAAACAAACTGACCAACCCAACCACGTTAGTATAACTGTACCTAACCCTCCCTCTAGGTAACCTGATCTCTGCCACTTTCTATTTGAGGGGTATGCCCTCAAACAACATAAACCCATGGTATTTCCACGATCAGGCAGTAGATTTTAGTTGATACAAATAAATTAATCGAGTTTGTTTATGATTATTATCATCTCTTCGGTTATAATATCAAATTACATATTTAATCAGTTTTATTTCGGGAAGTGTACCCAATTTTTGTATTATCAGTTTTTAACGTTGATAAAAATTGTGTAAATTAAATTACATTATTCATTTATTATTAAGATGCCAGTCTTCGAGACATATGTGGTAGAGGGCACTTGTCAGTCCCAACTTTGAGTAGGCCTAAATAAATAAAGCTCATTATTATTATTGTGGGGGGGGGGGTCTTTTCTAAATAAGAGGTTTAGGTGGCTTAGGGTGTTCAAATTTGGTATTTTTTATACTAAAGGTATAAAAAACAAAATCCTTCCAACCATTCCAACTTTGTAATAAACTGATCTCTGCCGTGTATGCTATTCTATCTTTGGGGCACGCCCTCAGACCCCCAACGTTTTTGCGATTATGTCCGCATATAGATTCATAAGTTATAGTTAAATTGTGTTTGTTTATGATTGCTATTGATTAGGTTTCAATACCAAATAGATATTAGGTTTCAATATATATTCGGTTAGGATTTTGAATTGGTTCAGTTCTCTGTATCAGTTTTTTATGTCGTACCGCGAATGGAAGTGTACCCAATCTATTTCATGTATGAAACCCAGGAGCCATGGGCTTGGGGGACCAAAATTAAAATACTACTAACAGGGAGGGTAAATAAATTACTTATGTGATAGGGCCTAGGCTCAGTTTAGCTTTAGTTTAAGTCAACAGGCCTGAGCTGTAGTAAAATAGGTAAGCTTACTGTAATAGACCCTATTTGAATTATCAAACCAAACTAAAAGGCGGCCAACTTAACTAGGTTTTGAAGAGGTTACCTTGTTTATAAAATTAATACATGAACAAGCAAAGTTATCTTCTAGATCTGGTAAATGGTATTTTTGACAAAGAAAACGCCAATAACAGTCATTCTGAACATGGAAAAGAGAATTAACCTCACAAGTTGCTGCTCTTATAACTTTACAAGAGCTGACAACTGTGTATAAACGCAGTAGATTGACAATTCAGTCAACTAAGTTAGTAAGTTAATTAAAATTAAAACAATTGTCATGCATTGAGAAAAGTAATAATGCCCTGTAGCCTTTTACAAAATGTTAAATTAATTTTATAAAAGTGAACTTACCTCATTAACTATTTCAACATTTTTCATTTTACATTTCGACCAGTGATCACAAAACGTTGCTCTTCTGCTAAATGAATGATAGCAATAATCACATATCATCACTACTAACAACTTAATATTCTACTGAAAATAATACAAAAATATTCATCTCTAGTGCTGTAGTGCAGTTGAGCCGGCAACTCTACTCAGCTTGACGACACGAGAGCCAAGAATTCGACTTCTTACGATGCCGTTATTAGATCCGACATATGGTTACACACCTACAATATTAGATCCGATGACGCTACGATACACACCTGAATCGCGACCGCAGCACAACGTGGTGGCCACTTCCGGAACCTCATACACACGCACTATATGTCTGAAACCGGCTATATTAGATCCTGCTCAAATCGGGTAAATTCGACTATTTCCGTGATGGCCGGAACGCCAGAAACTCAAAAAAGAACTTTGGCGCTATTAGATCCAGCAGGGTGGATCTAATAGCGCCATCGGATCTAATAGTGTGGGTGTGTAACCATATGTCGGATCAAATAACGGCTTATTCGCAAGAACACACACACACACACACACACACACACTTCACACTTTAGTATTTACACAATAAAAATTTTATATCCAAAACATTTTTAACAGTAACACTTCCTATAGCTGCTTTAAAATGCAAAACTTTCAGAATTATTCGTACTTTATGGATGGTTACCTGTGACCAGCATAAAGATTTAAGCAATGAATAAAAAATGTGCAACTCTGAAGTGGATATTGGTGTGCAAGGGATAGTGATGTGCGATACAATATGAATCGACATCAAATATCATATTGGCTGTTGTATTTGCGATACACAAATCACTTATATTGTATCATTCCAATTTCACAGATATATCTTATTGAATGGGTTAGAATTTTGAATCAGTCATATTTTTACATTATTATATTCTTGTCTCCAGAACAAGCAGTTATGAGGTAATTTAGGAAAGATTGTTTGCAAAATAAAGGCAAACCATTATAGACTTCCCACCAAATTAAAATTGTTTCTATGTGCCAAAATAAATTTAAATATCGAAACAGTGAATAACGTATCGTTCTACGAATAATGTATCCGTGGATTGCCGTAACGCGATATTCAATCAGATGTATCGAACATCACTAGCTAAGAATAGAGAATTAAACACAAACTATAACGACATGTATTACAAAGTTAGTTTAAACTGTCGACAGTTAAAAAAAAAAGAGTAAATATCAACAACAACAACAACAGAGAGTTAACAACAACAAAAATTGCCAACTTCTTAACACAAAACATAAAATACTGTCTTAAATTTGCATACAAAAAACCTCTCCTTCAGTTTCTTTTATGAATAGTTATAATGTTAATGTAAATGATATTGTGTATTGATCGTCAATATAAGCTGGTGTCTACTACAGTATTCATATTTTAAAATACCAGGAAAGTTAAATTTGGCTGAGAAATTCATTATGGACAGTGCCAACCTGGCTGGAAGGGCAGAGTCTGACAGATGGACTGATAAAGGAGATGGAGTCTGGAGAATAAAGATGATCTGAAGATGAAGAGTGGAGGACAGTGAAGGTGTAAATGTGGGTCTGATGGATGAAGGGTGGAGGACAATTAAGGTGTAAAGGTGAGTCTGATGGAGGGCAGTGAACCTGTAAAGGTGAATCTGATGGATGCAAGGCGGAGGACAATGAAGGTGTAAATGTGAGTCTGATGGAGGACAGTGAAGGTGTAAATGTGAGTTTGATGAATGAATGGCGGACCGAAGTGACGTAAAGGTGAGTCTGATATTTAACTCCCACTACATTTACTCCATGTGACGAGAAAGTGCTCTGGACAAGTGCAGTCAGGCCAGTGACTGACACCAGCCACTTCCCTGAATGTTTTCCTCACTCGGGTAGGTCTGTAACGGGGAATGTCACTCTTCACACTTCCCTAACACTATTCCTCCTAGTTGGCTTTATTTGTACTTAGTTCACTGGACCAAATACGATTCGAAACAATCCCTTGGGCAACAAGGAAAATTTAATTTAGTTTTTTAAGAAACCCCTAACTGTCACTGCCATGAGTTAATGGCCCTGATCGACAATCCGAAGACCGTAGGATAATTCGAAAGTAAGCTATGGCTGATAGAGGGACTGAAGGCTGCAGTGGTAACTGCTCATGAATATCTTTAGTTGTCAGCCAGGATCAGACCTGAGTTCCTTATGCAGGGTGAGTGCTCTACCAATGAGTCTTAGTATCAAATTTCTTATGAAATCACTTCGGAATTCGTATAACCTATGCGTCTTTCTGTTGATGCAAATTCACCTCTCTAAATATAAAAAAAGTCAGGTTTCCTCATTCCCACACTGTCCCCTAAAATTCCAGCAAATCATCTTTCCTCCTTTAGCAATTTACCTTACTTCTGGCAAAGTACACAATATTTTGGGTTTTAAGTGGTTACATTTTCAAAATATATTAAAATCAACTAACCGGAGCCCGTTTTTTTCCATCAAAATCTTGCAGACCCTTCCTCAGTCGTGGCCTAGCACCAAGTTCTACTCTATTAGACGTAATTATTTTATGGTTGAGGTAAACGAATAGATTAGCGATTGTGTTTTAATAAAGTGTTGGAAATGAAGTAAATTATTTTCACCACGATGGAAATAATTTGTCTATGAATTTTATGATTGTTTATTCAATCGCTTGCAAATAATGTTTAGGAAAACATTTGTTCGTAATAAATAATCAATTTGGTGTTATTACTACTAACACTGTTGTACATGTATACATAATGAAGTATAATAACATGTATATGTACATGATACATGTATAATGAAGTAAACAAAATTATGAAAACAATTTGATCTATTTATTAGTATAAAAGTATACTTTTGACATATTACAAACTCTTCATAGTAACACACAACGATATGTACACAACTGACTCAACTGACTGCCTGCTCCAACAAGGTAAATATATATATAGAGGACTCGTCTCATGTTAAAAAAGTGAAGCCTCACTGGAGGATATTTTTTTAAACAAAACATCTGGCCAAAGGCTAATAAATGGCCAAAGGCTAATAAAGACTAAAATAACTTGTGAGGAGAGGATTTGATTGGTTACTGCTACGAAAGCAGAGTTGACAAGAGGGTCAACATGGTGGTCAGCATCTAGGCTGCAGTTTTTTACCCCAGACGAGACCTATATATATATATATATATATAAATACCTTGTTGGTCTTTTCCTTCTCGCGAAATAATAACAAACAAAGAATTCCGTCACCTGACCAAGCAACATCTATTCTAAGAAGTGTTCACACCTCACCGAATGAATTTAAATACACCGTTATGTCGGTTCATTTTAGTGGTATTGTGCCATACAAATTTACAGAATAATATAATAATGGCTTAGAAATACTGTAAACAACTAAAAATACTGTAACACAGAATAAACATTCCAATAGAAAAATTAAGTTTACTTGTTTTAAACCTATATATTCGTCACACTCTTGTATGCTCCATCCAAATTAGATGTTATATATATTCATCAAACGCTCGCAATGGAAAATGTGGTCCGACGGATATATATGTGAAACACTTAGGAAGGGTACGAATAAAAAATATAATCAAAAAGTGACAGTATGTATTTATAACAGCTTGTATTATTTGTAAATTAAATAATTTAATTTACATCTCGAAAATGTCAAATTTAATTTACATCTCGAAAATGTTAAAATTTAGTAATCAGATTTAATAAAAATGTCCTAAATCGTAGAGAAATATTTAGCCAACATCTGGGGTAATCATTTATACAATTATAATGAAGTCATTTATATTGTTTTTGCAAAAATTATTCTTTGTCCTTAGGCAATTCACATTTGTGAAAAGATGTTAACTTTGAAATAAATTATTGTTATATCCTATTCTCTAAGATGAATACGGTTTGCTTGCTTGCTTGATTGGTTGCTTGCAATTCTGATCTCAAAAACGGCTCCAATAATTTAGTTCAAACGCTGGAATTAACTTATTTCAGAATTCAAATCGTATTAAGATAGGTCACATCCCCAGGAAAAATATAACTTTCTGGAAAAAATTGAAAATTTAAAAAATTAACATTGGGCTTATGAAGGTTAAAATAAAAACCAAAGAATCATAAAAGCTGTTAATCCGTGCATCGACAAGTATACTGTCGTGTAGTTTAAGTATTTTTACAAATGGTTTCCTGAGGACATTTACTAAAACCATTGAAAATTACATATAGAGTGGTCATATCCAAGATGAATAAAATGTACATATAATTACTACCTGCAGGGACATTGAGCTATAATAACAACTGGTATGACCTTAACCATGCTTAAAAGAGACAAATGAGCTAAGAAAATCTGCTCGTCAATAGGAGGATGTGGTGAAAAATTACTTCAAGTAATTCAAACAAACTCACTGACCTTCCCAAATTAAAGCTTGGTCCCCCAGATACTTATTTGTTAACTATAAACACATGAAATATCTCAAATAACTCCTACGTAAGAATAACATGGGAACTTTGAGGGCCAGTAAGGTGGAGCCCTGAAATCCAAAGGAAAACCAATTACTTTAGACTCATTCAGAGGAAAATCTCTTTAATTTTACAAATCATCAAAAACGGTTATAAAATAAAACCTTAAACTGGATAACAATTCCACTGGGAACCAAGAAGTAAAAGACTAGCAGAGCAAATTATGAGATAAGGATTATTAATAGGGATTTCTTTTTTTAGCTCTAGTGTGCTTGAGTGTTTAAAGAAAATTGAAATCTTTAGCCAATATTTTTGTCCGAGTGGTATTTTATTAATTTCTCTTACTCGAGACAGTTCAGTCTGATGACATGTGGACATGGAGCGAATTCCGATGTGCGATGTGATGCTGAATTCAGTTGTTTCTAACCATCTACAACACTGATACAAAACATCAGTATATAAATGAAATCTTAATAAAGAAGAAACACTCCTTTTATTATTACAGAGGCTGAAGTGTAATGTGGATGGGATCCATAACTACTCAAAAGCCTAAATTAGTTTGTTTGTGTAGAAATCGAACACTTGTTAACCGACACATAGGATATCAAACTTCTGATTCACGACTATTAGAGACACTTAAGTAGTAGGCCAACTAATGAATATGTCAAAGGTGAGAAAAACAAACAATTAAAATCAACTTCCTTAAATAATAATATTTTAAAGAAAACCCCTATATGTGCAAAGATCCAACACATACACATACACACCCAACGTGTGTAGTTTCACGGGTTAAAATTATGAACAGTTTGCTGCTAATGAAAAGAACTAAACGACTTTCTTACCTTTAAGTTGACAAAAAAAATAAGTTTAGGAAGCGCCACTCAGGATGAAACATGAAGGGGAAGATCATTCATCACCATTGAATGGTAAGAATAAGGTCAAAACTTGACTCTCACTACGATTCACCACTGCGCATCATTTGGATGCGGATACCAAACATCTGGTTTGACTGTCACGACTGTGTTGAACCGTACACGACTGCACCAATTACGGCTACTTTGGCGGGAGGTAAATTCAAACTCAGCTTTTTCGCCCTCTGCAGTTCATACTACGTGAATCTATCTGTATTTGTACTTGTCTGCAAAGAGAAGAAGTATGTTTGACTGTACGGGTATTTATTTATATCTAAAAATTAAACAATTCCAACATTGTTACTAATTTAAACACATATTTGGTGTCACATTATTCGTTTCGGCTACAAAGCTCTTAAGAAACATTTATAAAATATTAGGTCGAATGCATTTAATTATTTATTTTAATGATCCTTAATATAAAACATCACGAAATGGTGTCATAAAGTTTTGATGACTCAACCGCTGAAACACAAAATAATTATGTTTTACAAACAAATCTTCAAAGATTAAATCATAATCAGTCTAGATCTTAACAAGAATAACATGTAACATGTTATTATTACGTTACTTTTTTCAATGTAAGCAATGAATAGAAGATAACAACGCTTACAACGTTTTTTGTATTTGAGCAAAATACAAAAGAAAGATAAATTGCAAGAAAGCTTAACCAAATTAAGGTTCCTAAGGCTTTTTAATAATAGCCTTCAGCTTGAAGATTAAACAACTTATAATAAACCTAGAAATCGTAACTAGCCAATGAGCATGATGACTGATCGTTAAACTAACAACTTTTCAGAACACACAATATTATAAAATTTATTTTGTTTTCAGCTTCAGGAGTTGATGCAGACATCTGCCAAAAGTGATTAGAGGTAAGCAAGTAGCACAGTGGTGTGAGATCAGGTTACTAATTCCAGTCCCTATACCACCATTCCACTTGCTTTCCTCAATTCAGTGACTGAAGAAGTATGTATTGAATCGTTAAGCATAAAGTATAATCACCCAAAGTGACTTTCAAACAAGTAATTTTGATACTTCAACTCGTCCAGATTCAATAGCTAACCGAGCCAATTTTTATTCAAAACTTTTCAAACATTGATAGTCGATTCCAAACTGATAAAATAGTTTTAAACCCGTGTTTTGCCGTGAAGGTGGTTCACCGTTGGATGTCGCGAAGGAGGCAATCTAGTCGCGCGGTGATGCGCTGCAACAGGAAGAAGCCGACCATTGCGCACGGGAGGATCAACACAAAGCCGATGCCTTCGAAGATCAACTTGGGAGTGAAGATGCTCCACACCATGAGATGACGGGCGTGAATACAGGCTGCCAACATGCAACCGAACACCTGAAAAACATCGGTTACAGGATGAGAATCTCGTACATGAGTTACGCTTAGTATTACTTTATCAAAGTCAACCTGATACATAAAACCGGCGAAAGAGGGGAAAAACATAAAGCTAATTTTTCCCCATCGGCTCCTATCTTGTGGACAAGTCTCTAGCCAAAAATCCCCCCTACTCTCTTGCTTCCCTCCCTATGGTTCCCTTAAGTTTTAACTGTTTTAAAACTGCAGTCTTTTACTAAATTCATTTTTTTTCTTAAACGCAACAATATCTCTCGTAACTGTTGTTCTCTTCTGATTACTAAACGTTTCCTCTAAAAACGGCTTTTTGTAGATTTTTGATATCTCGATTCATTAATTGATTTGTTCACTAATAAATGTAAAAATCTGCTTATTAACTTTTCAAATTCTGTATTTGATTAAGAGAATGATTTTTACTTTAATAGTTTCCTTGTTTGTAAGCTTTAAAACGATATCAGATAGTACTTACTTCTCTTTTATTATACCCCTGAATTACTATTGAAGTGTAAGATTGATAACTAATTTCGCGGTGCCGGTAGTGAACCATTCTACTGTAGTAAATTTTTGTAGAAAATCACTCCGATTCTTCAATGATTTGCCGAGTTGAATTTCATCAGAGCACAATTCTGCATTGTCTATACCACAATTTAAATTTGTCGGTTAGTTAACCTGACACACAATGCAAAGTTATAATCAAACCATTAGTGCTGTTTTGATCGTATTTAGCGTAGTTATCTTTTAGGTGTTTGGGACGATGTTAAAACGATTGTTTAATCGATAATTGGGAAGCATCTTTCAATAAATTAGAAAATAATTAATGCGTCGAGTGACACTTTTAACAGCGTTGTATTGACGATGAAACAGATCGTAATCGCGAGTAGACGTGGTTCCAGGAGACCAGCAAGCACATGAAAAATGGTAGGCGATGGTTTAAGAGTCCACAGTTACAGTACAATAGGGTTCATACGAAGATGTTAAATATATCAAAAGTAGGGGCCTATGCATAGACACCTACTATCAAATAACGATATACTCTCTTACACAGGTGATATTTGTGCAGCAATGTGTTTCAGGTTTTGGTTTTGGCCCAACTTTGCCACGCGAGTCTTACTTCCTAAAAATGGGTAATGTCAACGCCCGTTGCCTCTAGTCAATAGCTCAATGGCACTTGTCACACAAGCAAGCCGCAGTGACCTCTGAAAAAAGTCCTGGCAGCCTTATGAGATCGACCACATGCCTGTCCACATCTTACTTGTGAGAGTATCGCTCCACCTGAGCTACTGTGTTCGATGAGCATTTTTAACACTGTTTTAGAAGTTATGGCAAACCAGTTGTTCTGATTGGGCCAGTAGACTCTAATGACGAATAAATTGAGCCAGCAAATCATCACATATTGAAGATAGTGAGAGTGACAAGTTGCATAAAAGGTAGACAACACCACTTTTTGCTACATATAGTATCAGTACCAAGGATACCACAAGATTAAGAACACTCGTATACAACTCACCCTGAGGCTGAAGAACAGCATGTACTGCAGAATGAGCTTGAAAACAGCCCGATTCATCTGCCGGTCACGCTCAAACAGGTTGAGTTCGGCTCTCTTGGCGTCGTGCATCGAGGATGGCAGAGTCTGAGGCACGATGACCAACAGTGGCAGCAACAGAGCGTGGAGGATTTGGGACGAGAACACATTGCCTATAACCTGCAGAAATTTGTAAAACATTGGTAAATGTTTTGATTTTAAATTAGTAAATTAGCTTTTATTTTATTTTATTCCTGAAGATCAGTTGCCATCAAATAAAAGTGAATCACGTAAAAGTGAAAATTTCCAGTACACTCTAGATATTCTGGTAGACTATTCTCAACAAATGTTGGTTTAAGCTTTGCAAGAGCTTCCTATTTCTTGAACAACAAGCTTCTCGATTCATAAACCTCAATATAAACCTATTCATAAACTGCTCGATTCAGAGAGACGGATAGAAAAAGAAAACAAATAAATATATTCCTTAGGCACTCATCGATATCATACTCGACAAACTTGGTTTTACCTAAAACAAGTATGTTAATAGTATTAAATATGATCATATTGAAGAATTAAATAAGAAAGGCTTGTCCTAGGGAGAAAGTGAGTTTTGGTTAATTGTATTCTTCCTTTCTGACAAGATCATCCCTGGACTCCAACCAAACCCCGTTATCTTCAGATATACAGTTTTTTTTAAATGTTTGATGCAATAATATGGCTTTAAATAATATATGTAACACAAATATTCACAAACCTTTATGTAGGCCTGAATAAATTAGTTATGAGGGGAGTAAGAGGGTTAAAAAATCTAAATTTTTTCCTTTGACCTTGTTTAGTTTTCCACAAATCTAAAAACCCCCGACTGCTTCCTGTTTAGAATATTTTCCGGCCTCCCCAACAAAATTACATTACCAGCACTGCCGGGACGATGTAGGATGACAGCTCCGTCCCTGGCGACAGCAGGAAGGCGGCTTTCCAATCTATGGTGGAGAAGGAGGCCTGGTGACCAGTGGCGTAGAAGAAGTGGAGAGTGGAGAGACTCCAGGCCACCACAGACCACCACGGCACCTCAGAGGCGACATCTGCACACCACATATAGCGAATGTCAACTGGATAACCACTGTAACACTTCTGGTACCAGAATACATGGTTGTCACAGTTATAACTGGGTCCCAGTGTATGTTAAATATACATGTGGTAACAGTTTGTAAAAATGTAACAATCAGTATAGAAATGAATACTATGATAACTGAGTTGGAATTAGAATATCAATAATTTTACATATATATAATCAGAAGTGTCACTCATCCCATCACCCTGTACCTATTCTGTTTACTGTTCCATTAAAGCGAGCCCTCTCCATCAATTCGGACACAGACATACATGAAACCCATCGAGGTCGGACTCAAACTCAAAAACCCGTTATCCAAGCGGGTCTCAGGCCTGGAAAAACTGTGCCTCTGATCATACCATCAGCCCTATCAAACTAGATGGTAGTTAAAGCCTACCAGCGAGTTAATATAGTTACACCGCATGTCAGAAACGCAATGTAGATAGTTTTCATCTGTACGAGTGTGTACACAGTTGTTAACTAGTGTCGAATAGTAACATAAAAGCAAATGTTATATAAGCTCTTGGCAGAGAAAGGTAGGTAGTTGTCAAATGCACAACACAAACAAACCTCTGTTTTGTCGAGAGATGGCAGACACAGCAGCCAGCAGCCAGAGGGAAAGCGTCATCAGCACAGCAGCAGCAGCCTGTTCAGCCCCCAACAGCAGCACTACCAGAAGACTCAGCAGAACCGACACGTTGATGAAGCAGGCACTGTAGACTGTAGCCAGCCCGAACACCACAGGGTAGCCTTTGACATCACTGCCCGTACGCCGCACCATCACCTACACAATACTCAAATGGTGTAAACAGATGGGTTCTGAGCAGGTGGCTTTTAAATATTGTTCAGCTAATGAATGAATTTCTCAGTTATTATCAAATCTAATGTGGTTTGGCAGTTTTATAATATTAGTTAGATTAGATTGTACCAAATTTAAAAGGCATTATTAATCAATACAGATTCATTATGCAGTAAAATTCCTGTGTGTGTGGGCATACCTTGGGGGGGATGCCCTTCAACTATGTAACATGAGTGTGGTGTATTCTAATCTAACAACCACAACACAATGTTTAGTGCTGACATCTCCTAGTTATAATATATACACACAGTAAATACATGACCGAAAAACTTAATATGCAAACTATAATATAGTATTTGATTTAATATTTAAATAAATAACACACAGGGAACAGGAAGGAGCTCCAATGTATTTAACACGTTAGCTGCCGAGCCCAAATACCATATTTCTCCCATATTGCCACATGGAACAAATGGACTAATTCCCAAAATCTTTTCAAAAACATTTAAAATATAGACCATATATCCATTTCAACAGGTTTTATATGTAGATAATCATTAAAAAGTCTAGGTCCGTTCGGACTAAAATGCAGATAAAGGTGTTTTTTCCCCTTGTATTTTTGCACTTAGGCCCTTACAGACCAAAGGCACTTTACGCCAATTATGGTTTTTTCCTCAATAACACAAAAACAACGGCGTTGCATAAGCGATTTACAATAAAATATAACTCCATAGTCGTGGTCAAGTAATAATAGACCACAGTATATTATCCAGTTTTAAATATCCAAATCATTTTGATGATCTGATGGTTACATTAGACAACAACTGTTTGTTTACTTCAAAAGTCAGTCGACTGATCCTATACTCTTTTGTCTCATTCTTAATGGCTAGTCTATTGTTTGGAATCCGGTTGATGTAATTTATTCAAGAGATAAGAAACGTCCAACTAGAAAATCATAAAAACTGAAACTAATGGTCATAAAAAGACAAATGATAACTAATTTTTTTCATCAAACTATCACAAATTAAATAAAATGTCAATCAAAGTTGTGTGACGTTCTGTTTATCAGTTTTATTAATTTCTCGAACAAGCTATTTAAAATTTTCAATGTTGATTTCCTCCTTTCCCGACATTTTATTAATTCATATTCAAATTCCCGACTTTCCCAACTTTTTCGTCTGCTAGACATCCTGAAATTTATTTGCAATCAATTTAGGAAGATCTACACAAGTAACGTTACAAACACATGAGGAACTTTAACTTGTTCATCAATTTTATAAATAAAGCAATATTCCTTACAATTATCAATGTATCATCTTTTTTTAATCGTAATTACCCATTTAAATTTCTTTTATTTCAAGTGTGTAATGTATTTATCTTTTTTACCATTATTTTGTACTTTCACCTATTACAAGTGGTTTTAACTATTCTTAACTCAAAATTTATATTAAGCCAGTAATTTTATATTCTATTTTTAAAATTGTATAATAAAAAACACATTTATAACATTATTAATTCTAAATGCAGTGTTTAGTATTTACACACCATTCCTTATATTTTGAAAATTACTCATTAGGTCCGAACAGACCTAATAAATTGTAAATATTTTATTCTACTTTGAGTCGACAGTTTGCAGCCCTGGTTGAAGCAACGAACCAAACCAATGAACGGCCATTAGGCGTGGTCTATCTCGTAAAGCAAAATATCTGAGTGGCTCACCGAAAACCCATATTATTGTGTATAAGAGTATTTGGAGTCTGATATTAGCATTAATTTTTAGACTTAGAACACTTTGTAATATTGTATTATTCTGACTACGTCTATTCCTTGTAAAAAGGTCAATGACAATAAAGCTCTTGATACTTGATATGCTGGAAGGTCATTGTTTTGCCGCTAGGTCGCTCTGGTGACTAACTGGAACAAGTTTAGTACAACCTTGCAATTGAAACTTCTCAGGTCCGAACGGACCTAAGTGTCACTTGAAACGTACCCCATGTTTAGGTCTGACCGTGGCAGCTAACGTGTTAAAGGGGTTATGATAATTATAAGCGATTGGTGAAAGGTATTAAAAAATACATGATCTTTGGGTTTCTAATCTCAAACACATAATTTTAATTTTAATAAAGTTTACGTCTGTCTTATTTAGTTCCTTATATGCAGACTGATCAGAATTAGGTGTAATTACAGATGAGATTAGAATTGCTAGTGATTGTGTAGCTGTTTTTTCAAGTAACAGTACGTTTAGAGCTGCATTATCTGATGCCTGTCATTTTTATCACTAACTTGACAATGTGATAACAAGGTTCGTTATGAGATAACTCGTTCACAGATGTCCATCCTCATCTATCTATATAGGTCTAATCACCAATTTTTACTAATTTTGTAAATAATTTAGTAGTAATAATAATAATGGTAACTTATATCCAGTGTTAATTTTGATACCCCTTAAAATAATGTTTGTTAATCCTTAATTTTTGCGATGTATTTATGCATAAACAAATTGTGTTAGTTAATTTAATATATTATTTAATCTATTTTCATTTGCTATCACCCCTCAGAACATCTTATAATTTTCATGTAAATAAATAATTTCTCTGAACAAAATATCACCTAATTTTATTTAAGAAGTCTTTTCCATATTTAAGATAATTCCTACATATTTGTAAAGTTGCCTTAAACTAAATTTATTACATATAATAACGATAAATTCCAAATGACCTCAAACTTAATATCAGTGACCTCAAGACATGTGCTTATAATAAAGTGAATTTGGGTACAAGACTATTTTAATGAATTTGGTGCTGTGACCCACACCAGCTGAAGAATGATTTTCTTCACGGTCTCCTCCACAAGCTTTTGACAGTGTAACGTAATGAAGGACATTGCTTCATATATTTCCATTAAAATTCCCCTATAAAGAAGTATATTAGACACCAAAGTCTAATTTTAAATTAGGAAGAAGAGCTCAGACTAAAATGTTATCCAATTTTTTTGGCCAAACAAGAAAGTTCAAAGTCTGAGTGAAGAATTATTAGAATGCAGTTTGGTAATATTCAACATTGTTCCTACATTTTCGCCTTTCCACATTCGACATACAATTATTAGGCCATACAAGTTAAAAAGAATTAGGGATGGGTCAGTTGCAGAGAGATATAAAATTTGTCTTTTTCTCCATAAGAATAACATTAGACAACGTACTGTGTTTAGCACTTTCAATATCTCAGTAACCAACTGACGTAGAGCAATGGTCAAAATACCAATTTTTTTTGAATGCTGAATTCAATGGTAAAAATTAAAATTTGATGTAAATAAAAATTACATGTGAAAACCCCAAAAAAAAACATTTTTGGGGTACAAACCCCCCCCCCCTTTGGATCGTGCGATTCGTCTGGTTTTCGAACTCGTTCAAATAAATGGTACTTTATACATTTGTACCAAATTTAATTAAGATCGTACCTTTTTTATGAGAGTTATCGTGCTTACAGACATATATATATACATACAAATTTGAACGAATGGTGTTTTTGACGTCTGGGGACCTCAAAATGAAAAGTTACCATGGTTTCGGGCTTAAGTCTTATCATGAGACCAAATAGCCTATTGAAAATTTATTTAATCTAGCCACCATCTTGGTTTATTACCAGTGAAGGACCGGAACTTAATACTCAACAAAATATTAGAGATCTTTAATTGGCTTATTATTTTACCAAAAAAGCATTATTAATTGTGTTTTCAAATTTTCATTGAATTTTCTATGTACTCAGATACTTAAAACTCAACAAAATATTAGAGATCTTTAATTGGCTTATTATTTTACCAAAAAAGCATTATTAATTGTGTTTTCAAATTTTCATTGAATTTTCTATGTACTCAGACACTCATAATATTTATTAGTCGCACGAGTTTACCCCCCTGACATGTGAGTCATGTTTTACCCACCAACTGTACTAGCCACCTTTAATGATTAGAACTGTTAATAACTCATCTTTCAACCCAAATTATAAGTCCCTAATATTGTACCACATTGCAAGTCCTTGTAAATCCACTATACAGTAGAACTTCACTAATTTGAACCTCAATAATTTGAATAAAATTAGTAACTTTTGTCTGCTCCCTTCAGAAAACCTCTAATATTCTAAAAACGAGTTCGCACGCAGCACGCTGACGTGAGGGAAGTGAATTTCCATATAAAAAACTATAAAAATTCAAAATCAGTTAAAAACATACATTTATTCCAACTTTTATTCAAATCTGAAAACATTGATTTTTTGGCTGTTCTGATGCTCCTGGTTCTATTTACCTGCAATGCTGGGAATACAATTTTGCGCATTATAAGGTTAGGAGAAGGTCCAGTCAGGCTTTAAAGTAGGCGTGAGGTTGTTGGGGATGATAAAAGTACACCAACAAATGAATAACAGGCTTTTCTAATATAAAATCCCCATAAGACAACGTACTGTGTTTGGTCGATACACATTTTCTTTAATAACTTGGTAAATATTTATGCTAGAATGACGAGAGAGGGCTTAAAACTTTTGCCTCTCCAATTCCCATCTTTTTACATGCATTCATTTTACATACGGGGATTTTCTGACCCTTTTTGGGCCCAAAAACTCAAAATTTAAAAGATTAATCCCAAAAAAAAAGGTTTAGAGTTTTCCAATTGTTTTGCCCAACGAACTTGTCAAACTGATTACAGAAAGGAACGTCCCTACCAAATTTGAAGTAAATCGGAGAAAAAATGTGACCGCTAGAGTGCAAACACACACACACACATATATATATATATATATAATAATAATATTAACATTTTAAAAAACAAACACCCTTTTTAAGATCTTTATTATTTTATTATTTTTTGACTGACTGTTTCGGCAATGATGCCATTTTCAAGGTCAATATAACCTCACAAAATGTTGTATAAGTAAAAAAACATCTGTATAAAATAAATTAATCTAATCATATGGTCCTAAATCAAAATTAATTTCTTTTATATAAATGTATATATACTATATTAAATATATCTATTTATTTTGTCCTCTTATTTGGCATCATTGCCGAAACATGTCAGTCAAAAAATAATAAAATAATAAAGATCTTAAAAAAGGGTGTTTGTTTTTTAAAATGTTAATATTATTATTATTATCAGCAGCCCTAATCAATCAGAAATATTCAATATATATCTATATATATATATATATAAAATTTTGAACGACCCCCCAAAACGTGTTCAGGGGGTCACGTTAGGAACTTCTATGGTGGTCCCGGGCTTAAGTTTCACCGTGCGGGTCATGCTAATAGTTCACTTTCCAAAGGAAACTAATAATACACCGGTAATTCAAAGTATTTTAACGTATAATGTAGCCTCTAAAACTTGAATATATTTATACTTGGGCTTCTAGAATTCAAATTTTGTTGCTGTAATTCGAAACGTTACCTCTAAAATTAGAAGTAAACCACTACAGTACAAACTGTGGTACTGAAAACCTCTTAAATTTGAAATAAGCACAAAACAAAAGCCTGTTGAAACATTAACTATGTGTATACTCAGTTTTTTCCAGATCTGATTTCATTTATGTTTGTTTTGTTTGCCTCTATAATTCAAATTTCATTCACATTAACCTCTATAATTCAAACTCTCGATATTTCAAACTTCCTTTAATTTGAAATAAATTGGTTGTCCTCTGAATTTCGAAAAAGCGAGGTTCTACTATAATATGTTTTGGAAATTAATTGAATACACTAAAGATACATTGTCATTGTTGTTTGGCCTTATTTTATGGCTGGTTTTTCATTTGTCTACGATAGTATAATTTAAAATAACTAACACAAAACAGACCATTTCAACCAGCTGATTTAAAGCCATCCCAACCGTGGTTAGATAAGAAGGAAATATAAACAAAGAAATACTAAAGCGAGCTTATGGAGGGTATAGATAAATTAATAATATTTAATAGAAGTTTAGGTATAATTTTAGAGATACCTATTTTAAATGTGTTAAGATAACATTTAGTCAATATGATTTGAAAGGGCTTTACTAAAATATTTAGGATTTGAACGCAAAAACTCCCTGATTATTTAAAATATAAGTGTAGGGTTAATGGAATTGACAAAGTCATATTACTTGACTCAGTTACTTTACCTCCTTGAGCTGGTTGAACAGTGCAGGGATGATGTTGTCGTAGGGTATGTGGTTGTTGCTGTGACGACTCACGTGGTAGACGCTCAGTGGACGGATGAACAGAGTCGTCAATGCGACGACGAGTAGGCACATCGCGGTCCTGGGCAGGATCTGCAGCTGCCAGGGCTCCAACAGCTTGTGCTGGGTCTTGCGTGGCAGAGACTGCAGGATCCAGAACCCGCCGGTGGCTATGACGATGGCAGTGGGAGCGTAACGCGAGACGAACACCGTCGGGGAGAAGCCCACGAGGTTCCCACAGCTGCGGAGGTACAGACGAGCGGCGGTGATGAAGACTGCAATGAACACGACGGTCAACAGGCACCTCGACGATTCCATCAACACGGGTTTGGTCAACACGCAATTTTGTTCCACCCGACAGTTGATATACATCGCAGAAAACCTGAGCAATAGAAACAAAACAAACACTAACGACAGAGCTTTACCTCTGGATGTGTACAAAAATGATTTCAACGACTGTAATATTTCAAACGTTTTAGGAATCTTTTTAGGAATTTCACCTTGAATTTCTAACACTGAAACAACTATGAGGGAAATTAACAGGAAAGAACACGTAAATGCTTCATTTATAATGTAACTGTTTGAAAAAAGGCCGACGACACTGAATAAGGTTATTAGTCTACAAATAACACTCGCCGAATTCGACGATTTACTCATCTCGTACCAATGACACGATATTGAACTCCAGTTTATTACTACGATAATAGCTAGCGACACAACTGAGAGAGTGCATACACAAAAATAAACGAGCTGTTCGATGTCTTGCAAAATATCTAAGTATTTAAATGCGCCGAGCACGACCAAACAAAGAGCGACGGAACCGTAAGCGGCATGAATGAGTATACAGTCTATAATCCCATCCAGCTCATGAATAGGGGTCCCTTCGATTACGATGAAAGCGAAAGCGAGTAACAGAAAGTATAAAACTAAACCTCTCGACATCGCCATTGTGTCAAACTGTGCCCAAACTTGTTCGCACATCGCTCGCACATCGGTCATGAACAGGGTGGAATCTTTGATGAAAGTTAACAATTCCTCTTCACCACTGATGCTCTCCACTTGGAGCCGGAGTTTTTTATAAACCTCGGTTATTTCTGTAAGTTTTTCAGCGGGAAACTGCTCTTTGGTTTTAGCATATTCTTGTATGTACAGTGTAACTTGTTTGATGTTAGTCCACAACGCTGTGAGGATGAACTCCCAGTTGCTGGTCAGATCCGAGTTCCTGGCGAACGACGGCAGTACACTGACGACAACCTTGCCGAGGTTGGAGAACGGGATCGCGGCGCCCATTATTGACGCCAGAGTCGGCACGATGTCCACCTGGCGAATCTCGTCCACGGGGTCGACATTCCTGATGAACTCCCGGTTGGAGTAGACGAACATCGCACTGGTCACCTCCTCCTCGCTGGCCCCACCGTGATCCCCTGGAACCAAACAACGCACAATACAACAGTTTGGAATGTTTCGTGGTAAATAATATGGCGATCACTGTCGTAGAAGTTAATATACATAAAATAAGTGATTGATTAAATCAATTTAGAGAGGTAAATAGCAGCTTTGCAGCTTGTTTTTATGAATGAAGATAAAACGTTATATCTGGGAACTTTTAAAACCACCATCAGAGGAGGAGCCCTAGAAGATGTTGGGAATATACTAAAGGTTAAAGTAACCTACTAATTTTTAATAGCCAGTTGATTAAATTGAAATAAAAGAAATGTATACAATATATACAAACAATTACTCACATAAGATGTCAACATAAATTGTTATCCTATATCCTGTATTTGGACAAGCTAATTTGCCATGGCTAGATAATTTACAATTTTGATTTAACCTATAGTTTACTGTTAGCAGTACACAACAAACAGTAAAAAAAACAGCTAGGTAGCGGTTAGACATAATAAAATATTCATCTTGGACTATTTCCATGAAAATTCCAACTTAAAAAATAAAGATCAGCCGGGATGAAGAATACAATCTGAATCAAAGCTTCAACACATTAGCTGCCCCCGACCCAATCCTGTCGGCACAACATGACTGGGAACTGTTCACTACCAACCTGGTCGGGCCGGCATAGACGCTTCAACGATATTTTATTATTTTACCACTAGAAGCTTCTGTCTGCAATTTAGCTGCAATCAAATTGTAATACTAAGACAGGACATGTTCCATGCCAACTTGATAGTATTGCATGAAGTTCTTAATACTTTTACAACTGGTTCAAAAACCCATTACATTATGCTCAATCTGTGTCGTCTCGACTGGGTCTGCTCAATTTTCAGTTGACTCATTTGAATAAGCTAGCTTTGTTTGGTTAAATCACAATTTAATATACTTAAAACAAATACAACTAGCCTTATGTACAATTTGGTTATTGCAATTCATTTACAGGGGAATTGATGTATGAAGTTTATTATAAACTATAAATCAGTAGCCTAAAGCAATGCTTACTTTTTTCAATTAGGCTTATTGAAAATCTATTCTCAGAAAACATATTTTCCTAGATAAATTTAAATAATAAAAATAAAAATGGAATGAATTCCTTTCAATTCAATTCGGAAGGAAGTGATTACAGTGTACAAGGACAACTTTTTGATTAGCATATTACAAGTTGTTATTACTTACGGGATGTAATAAAAGACCTCTTAAACACTTAAGAATATATTAACACTTATACTGATTCACATACAAACTGTAAACATAAATAAAAGATGGTACAAGGCTATCGATTTCGACCAGTCACACCGGTCATGAACATTGGCCTGATGATGACTGGTGTGAATGGCCGAAATCAATAGCCTTGTACCATCTTTTAGCGAATTTCCCCTATAGGGAAGAAGCTATTACCGTAGTCGGCATGGTAAGACCTAGGCCCGGGACCATGATAACTTTTCGTTTTGAGGTCCCCAGACCCCAAAAACACCATTCGTTCGAAACTGTATATAAATATAAATATATATCTATATATATATATATATATATATATATGTATATATATATGTATATGTGTGTGTGTCCGTGAGCACGATAACTCTCGTAAAAATGATCCGATTTTGATGAAATTTTGTATAAACGTGTAAAGCAACATTTATGACTAAGTTCGAAAACCAGCCAGATCGCTTCATCCGAAGGGGTATTTTGGGGGGGTTTTGTACCCCAAAACAGGGGTTTTTGAATTTGTTACATATAATTTTTGAAAAAGTCAAATTTTAGTTTTCACCATTTGATTCAGCTTAAAAAAACACACAATTTGGTATTTTGATAATTTCTCTACGTCAATTGGTTACCGAGATATTGAAAGTGCTAAACACAGTACGTTGTCTAATATTATTCTTATGGAGGAAAAGAAAAATGTTATATCTCGCTTATTTATCAACGTATACGGACGAAACTTGGTATACGGCTTCATCTCGTTGTGTTCTATTGATATTTGCTCAAAAAACCAATTTTTTGCCAAAGGCTTCCGTAGCAGCAAACCTGCGTACTCAGCCCCCATGTTATTCTTATGGAGAATAATTAAATGCTATGTCTCCCTTAATTATGAACATAAATGAATAAAAACTGGTATAAGACTTCACCTAGTTCAGTTATATTGATATTTGCATAAAACCCCATTTTTTGTGTTCCTTGATGCAGCAAACCTGCGTACTCAGCCCCAATGTTATTCTTATAGAGAATAATTAAAATTGTTTATATCGCTTATTTGTAAATATATTATTATGAAACTTGGCAAGTGACTTTATGTAGTATTAAGACATTTATATCTCCATTGGAAATTTGCTGAGTATGCAGGTTTGCTGCGACGGGGGTATTATATATGTTTACCGTCGGTATGTGAATCAGTATAGGTGTAAATATATTCTTAAGTGTTATTAGACCTCTTATTACATCCCGTAAGTATACAAGGATACAAGGACACCGTTCAGATGGTCAGGCATACCAGAAGATACTCATGAAAAATTCAGTTTAGCTTCCTTTCTCCTGACCCTAAAACCCCCACCCCTTCCCATTACATGTCTTATCTCCATTCATAATAGAGTCATAAACAACTTAGCCAACCTGTCATTGCCTTGGAGTTTTTGTGAACAGACAGCACCCAAACACTGCTTGCATTTACTGACTGTAGAAAAATACAAATAAATAAATGCATTCCTTTGTATTACAGTGCAACCTCGATAACCCGAACCTCAGGGGGAACGGCAAAAATTTGAGTTATCGAATATTTTGAAATATCGAGGTTCGACTTATCAAGGTGATTTTTCACAGACTTTTGACTTATTGAGGGTCTCGGTAACACAATAGATGGATCATGGAAGGGTATAATCCTTACACAAGTTTGAGCTATGAATCAAAAATAATCATACTGTATAATAATAATTATTAAAATTAAAATAGATTTGAACAATTTTAAATGTCTAAAATAAGCCCGGAAATATATTGTAAAACTTCTTTGGTTAACGTAGTAGAGGACGAAATACTTCCTTCAGTGAAAATATTGCAGAGGAGGAAAGTAAACAAATAATGACTCACAGTTTGGTATTTTGGTGATGTTTTGCCCGTTCGACCACTTCCTGTCTATTTACTAGACTTTTTGCTCATTTCTTATCACCTGCCCAAACAAATCCCTCCCCCTTACGGAAGTCAGTTCTGACCAACTACGCATCAATTTCACTTAGCTGAACATTAATGTACTGTAGGCTATTAAAATAATTTGCAAAACTAAAAGAGAACAAAACATGATAACAATTAAAATTGCAGAGCATTGATGTAATTGTCGACAGTGTTCACTGGTGTTCCAAACTGCTTCCCGATGTCACTGTTTTTATTTCCTGTGTCAATAGCCTCAAATAGTCTTGAACCTCATGGGGTATTGTTTTGCCAACACATTTTACCAAACTGCAAACACTTTGTAAAAAACAACCTAAAAACTACGTTTCACATACTAAATCCAGAACCTCTGAACTCACACTAACTAACAACTCAGAACACAAATCTAATTAAATCAAAACCATTTGATTAAAAAAATATATATATATAATTTACAACGATATGAGACTGTTCTTTACTTATGAAATGAAATCCTCACATAGGTGAAACCCGTGCGTGAGGATGAGTGTTTGATATGCATGTTGCAAATTTGTCGGTTGTTTTACTGACGCTAAGAGCACCCGGGAAAGAGATTTAGTGGGGAGGAAGGGTTGAAATATCCGGCTGCAAAGTCACTGGAGGTTTGGTGAATGAACAACTTCGACTTATAGAGGTTCTCTAGTCAATACTTCGACTTAAAGAGGTACGAAATTGTAAATATTCGAGTTATAGAGGTTCTACAGCTAAAACTTCCGACTTATACAGGTGCGGCGACAGGCTAAGAATACAGCAAAAATTCGAGTTATCAAGGTTTTTCCTGTTAACCCTTTAACTTATAGAGGTAAAATAACATAGCATTAGGTAGGCAAGTTCAAGGGGAATGACAAAAATTTGAGTTATCAAGGCATTCAACTTATTGAGGTTCGAGTTATTGAGGTTCCACTGTACAATAAAATCGGACGCAAAACAATAAACTAATATATCGCAATAGAATGTGATTTGTGAATTAACACGTTCAGCCCGATGGAAAATGATAGTAATTTTTAAAACTTCCCAAAAATCCCGACTTGCGCCACCGGTCGCACACGGCAAACTTTCTAAAACTCCGACATGTACCACCCGTGGCGCACTGTCACCATTTAATTTGATGCCTTTTTAAAGTGCATTCGGAGCTTTGCTGAGTTATTTAAACTATGTATTCGTGGTTTAGGTGGCCACCGGTACTTTTTTGTCAGAATTGTTTTTTTAAAAAGAATGCTCCGTCTTTTTGTTCAGATTACTGTTTGCTGTATCGTATTTTTAATCATTTATAAAATTCCGACGTGTACCACCGGTGGTACACATCGGGCTGAACGTGTTAAGTAGATAGTATTTTAGTGATTAAACTAATCATAATATTCTAATGCATACCTGTTGCAGTCATCCCGTGGTCTCCAATCACAAAAATAATTGTGTTGTTGTCAATTTCAGCAACGACGTTCCTGTAACAGGACTAGTGGTAGTTTTAAATGTATTTCAGTGTAGGCCTAGTTAAGTTTGCCCAGTTTGACCGATTTAAAACATCAGCAGTTAAAGGCTTAGTATTCTAAATACTCGGTAGACGGTGGTAAAATACAACTCTATTTACAAATCCTGTAAATACCAAAGATCAAAAGTCTGCAGAGCACCAAACAATAAAGCCTCATATGTTTCATAATATTTGTTGAAGCAGCAATAAAGAAGCATTTAAATTTGTATTTAAACATCTCCAATATCGGAGAGGATATGTTATATGGGCTAGGGCAAAGCCGACTCTACTACAGGCTGGACCGCTGAATTCGTGACGTCACGGTCTGAGTGCTACGCGGCCGGCGACTCCCGTAAGAAATATACGGCTCGCCTTGACATACACTGCTTTAAACTGGTCTACTGTCAAAACCCTTCATCCTATTTCTTTGGAAATTTAAACTTAACTAAATAATGAACCACTTAATGCGCACACATGTTTTTAAGCATTAAATAAATATTTTTAAGTTTATACAAATATAGTCAAATCTCTAAATAGTGAAATGTCATTATATTTGTATTTTGTTGTAATTTTGTTGCATCTCTAACTGATATGTTGAACTTGTCATTATCTCAATTGTCTCTGTCTATGTTCAGAAATATAAGTATGGTATTATATGGGTTTCCTGTAAATTCTAAACCAGAAGTTTTTTTGTTCATTGTAATTATAGGCTACTGTTTTCATAGTACTGTAATAGTTTATTTGCAATAGTTGTATAATTATTTATTTAATGTAGGCTAAATAATAACGAATTATTTGATTTGATTTGAAGTAGTGTAGTAATTTTATCATTTTTTTAAACAAACGTATTTAAAAATTAAAAAAATGCAGTTGGATTTTAAGTTAGGTTCGGCTTTATAAAAGTAAGAATAACCAATCATAGTATAACATTATAAACATTAAACATGAAGCATTATATATTATAGTTATAATAATATATCCCTTTTCACTGTCAAAACTAATCCGGCTGTCCGGGTCACTGAATTTTCTTTGAGAATAAAACCGTTGGCAGAATGTTTTACTACTGCGTTTTTAGATGGTTGGAAATATTTTCTGTTTGTGGCCGACAGCCATTGCACCTTCCAGTGTTCATATCAAGGAAAGGCAAATACATCCATAAGTGCAAGTTCCATCATTACACACACTTTTGTAATTGCTTTTACCCGGCCCGGCACACAACAAACACGAGGCATCTCAAACAGACATTATTTATTAATGTAATAAGCAATACGAAACAAAATACGTAGCTGCACGAGTCTAAAATTTCCTAATTTCAACTAAAATAGCAAAGGTATTATAAAATAAGACAAAAACGCCGCCAAAGCGTAACCGCCAGAAGTGTGGCTAGACGGAAAGCAAGGCTAGCGGCACGAGTTGAATTGAATGATGCCCCGCTCCTTTACCTTTGATTATTGAACAAACAAAACAACTTATCAATTGTAGATAAACTAATTATCTACAACTTTTCCACTGGAAGTTTGTTTCTACCTCAAAAACAAAAAAAGTTTACAGTTCGTGACTTTTTCGTGTCTACTATTACAAATAATAAATACTTTAAACTAATACAAATTCAAATATTTGCTTAGCTAAATGATTTTTACACTGTTGTATTCCGTATTTCATGCAGATTTAAAATATATAAGTTTCTTTCCAAATCAATCACAGTAACGATGTCCAGGAGAATGTTATCGAAAGCGCGCTCCACTTACACTGTGGCTATATAGCACTCAAGACTGTGACGTAGTGGCTAGGGGAAGGGGGCACTCCGGCCTGTAGTAGTCGGCCTTGGCTAGGATGATCACCAAAGTGTAGCTTGAAGGGTTTAAGTATAACGATTTCCGTTACGCCAATTATTTTCTTTAATAGTTCAATCAGCATTAAAACACCAAGTAAATTATGGGTTTTTGAAACCATTTTTAAAATTTCAGTTTGATTTCTGCAGAGGCCTACTGAACTAAGTTTCTGCAGACGAGAACTTTATTCAGGTCTAGATATGGGTTTGAAAGTCATGTCTTCACAACTCTTTCGACCTTACTAAGACTTTAGACTGTGTTCTTCACGAGATTCTCCTCACAAAATTACAGCATTTTGGTATAAATATGTGGAGCTTACCTCTTTCAGATAATTCAATTCAATTAAATTCAAAATATCTTTATTCATCTTTTATGTACATAAATACATTGAATAGCGTCAGTACAGTATATTATGGAGGTCCTATAACAAGTATTGTTTAAAATAAAATAACACACTACATAGCAAATACACCAATTCCAATTCCACTCCATTATTCCAGAGTATTTACATGTTTAAATATTCCTCAATGGAGTACAGCCTCAATCCCACAATGTATTGTTTTAATTTTATTTTAAAAGTGGTCTGGTTTGGTTCATTCTTTAATAAGCTTGGTAGTTTACCCAGAAACTTATTTCCCATATAAGATGATTTTTGTTTATATAATTCTAATTTGTGGTGATTTCTAATCATTTCAAATTTTTTTCTAGTATTATAGACATGAGGCTCAGTTTTTTGTCTTCACTAACATTGGTCTTTACATACAAAATTAGCTCATAAATATAAAACTCATATACTGTTAATATTCTTAAATTACTAAATTCATCTTTAACACTGATTTCAATTTTCAATTTTAACATAATTCTTATTGCTTTTTCTGCATTTTTAATATTTTGTCCATGTTTTTCTTGCTTGTTGATCCATAAATTGTTATTCCAAATGAAATATGAGATTGAATGTAGGAATGATAAATTGTTTTTAAAACTGAAATACTATACAAATATGACATTTGCTTTAAGGCATAAAGACCTGGACTTAATTTTCTCAAAATAAAATTTACATGTGCATCCGTGATTAGGCTGTGGAACTAATACGAATCAAGATCAGCTTTTTGAATTTTCATCAGCTCAAACCAAAGTGAATGTCCATAATGTCACATGGTAACTTTGGGACTCAGTGGGGCGGAACACAGGGGGAATTTCTTAATACCGTTTCTTAGCAAGCACCTAGGGAAAAAGAGGAAACCTATTTGTCAAATTTCAACTCTGTAGGCCTTATAGGTATGGAGATTTCGTGGGTCAGTCAGTGGTATTTGGATTTTACGTTATATTAAGATGATTTCTCATGAGACTGCACTCTCACAAGCAGTGTCAAGTATTCAATTCAAATATCTTTATTTCAAATATGCTGCAAAATATATACAGACAGAAAGTGTCAATTTTTCTGTATCATAAACTAAGACCATGACTATATAGGCCTATATACTTTAGGAGACATCCCATCTATATGGCACAGCTGTTCCATTTTTAGTGTTTACCAGAATTTGAAGTGGACGTAGTTTGATTAGGTCACCGACAGATTGTGCTGCTGTCAACTATTTAATTTAGTTATTTACGTTAATTTGTAAAATATCTCCACCCCAGAAAGCAAGTGATAATCAACTTATGTTTGCTTCCTGAAACACCAACTTTTGTATTATCCCCTACTTGAGTTGACAGCAGTATACTCTGTTGGTGATTAATGAGAACTACGTCCTCTTTGAATCCTGGCACACACAAAACTAGCGACACATTTTACAATGGCAATGAGAAGTCTACTTCAGTATTTATAGTCAATGCTAAGACTAGATAACTTAGTAATAATAAAAACTATAACTCAAAAGTGTCATGTGAAAACAATTCTAGCAAGGTCGATCATTATAAATAAATTAATATTGTTACGGCACAATAAACTTTGAATCTATTGCTATTCCAACAATACCAACTGTACTGATCTCCAATAGGTACATATTGTGTTAATTAAAATTTATGTTAGCCTCTTAAGGCAAATAGCATAATTAAGTTAACTATGTTTCACAGTAGACTGTGTTGTGAGAAAGAAGCTGTCGTAGCTTGATTAATAAGATATACTTCTAATTTAAACGCCAAGGCTAACTTATTCCGTCTTATATTTTTAGAATGTTAATAACTCATCTTAATATCTCTTTAAGAAGCCGACATCATGTCACAACATAGCCTATGTCCAGATGTTTTCATGATGTTAGATGTCCTATAAGATATAGACTACCAGCTAAAAAAAAGGCAAGAGCCACTGGAAGTGGAGACATTTCCTATGTGAGCGCTACCTGTGGCAAATTTTTTTAAATCACAACGCCGTCTACTGCTTGATGAATTGTAACTTTTACTTAGTTCGTTACGCTATGAGAGTCTAATGGATATAGCATTGGATTCACGATCGTGCGGTCCCAGGTTCAATTCTACCTTTCCGTGTTTATTTTTTGAGGTACAGTAGACGCTCTTTTATCCGGCATTCTATGAACCGGCACATTCTATTAACCGGCACCAGGCGACCCGGGTTTTTCCAGGTATTTTCGGTCGTTTCCGTTTCGTACTGCGACTGCCCTGGACTGTTCCCGCCTTTTTCTCAGTCACCTGTTGTTTGTTTACGTATCAAGCAGTAACGTTCAGTGATGTTCGTAATCTTTGCTCAGTACACTACTGTATTCAACCTATTTTTAGACGCCAACTTCCGCCCGGCTGTCTATCCGCCCGTCTGTCTGTCTGTCTATCCGTCCACAAATGCAGGTGTTCCGGAGCAGTGCCAAAGTCAACCAACGCACGCGACCACAGCTCATTACTGTAGCGAGACTCTCAGATTACTGTATTCCCATTAATAACTAAAAAGTTCTATTATCCGGAAAAATCGATTTACCGGCATGGGCGTGGTCCCGAACATGCCGGATAAAAGAGCGTCTACTGTACCACCATTTTTTCTTATATTTTACACAAACCCATTTTTTGAATACCGGTATGTTACAAAGAAAAGAGCCGCCATACAGCACTCTGCTAAGTTAGGTTAGTTTAGTTTACTATCATTTTTTGTAAATGTAGGAAGCGTCATGTAGAATATAAGTAGCCTAGGTTTCTTCTGTTTACATTTGAAAATACTATATTTTACTGGTATAGTTTAAGATGCACATGGTTTTCTCATAATAAAGCATCTGTTGTGGATAGTTTGTTCGTCATCGGACAAGTTCGGTTTCCTTCGGGTGGCAAAGTCTCCACTTCCAGTGGCTCGCGCCTTTTTCAATAGTCAATAGTCAAACATGCTTTATTCAATGAGTACATGCATTGTACAGAATGGAGTCAATCACATATACATACATATTGTAGCAAAACATAATTTACGAATCTAACTTAACTTCCTTATCAAATCAAATAACTATTATTCACATACAAAACATTCGTCCAATGAATAGAGTGGTTTAGTTAACATGTATTCCTTTAGTTTCTTTTTAAATTTAACACTGTCATTAATTTGTTTTATTTCAGCGGGCAGAAAGTTAAAATACTATATTTCTTTAGCTGCTAGTTAAGATATAGGCCTAGTGGCACAAACACACTAAACTAAGTAGGCCTAACAAACAACTTTAAAGTTTATTTAGTTTAATGACATAGTAACCTACCTGATTACTTCATTCATTTCTGTCAACTTCCTTGCCATCTCTGAATGGTATGGCCCATAACGGTGTCCACAGTGGTCAACTCCAAGAAAGTGAGCAATTATAAAATCCCAATCTTTACTCCTTATTTCTGGCAGAAGTTTTTCTTTGACATTGGTATCCACAGAATCTAGGTCCCAGACATTAAATGAAGGGTAGGGGTACTCCCTTTTGAATCTTCCGGGGTACATAAATGTTAATGTTTCATCACCCATAAAAGTAATATTTTTCTTTGCTTTTACCAGCTGATCTATCAAGTTATCTTCATTTATTTCTGATGTATCGAAATTAGAACCAATGTCAATAAAAGTTGGTAAGCTTCCTGTTGTGAGTCCATTTAGACGCTGCATTGTAGTGGTTGGAGGATCAGCAATAAATTTTAATAGCCTCCCCTTTTCAGGTTCCTTTTTCAATAGTTCATTGATCACAGGTAATTTATTTTTATAAGGAGGGACTTCCCCTTTAGCAAGTGTATCATTGTACTGTACAAAATCATACCTTAATGCATCAACCAAAAGCAAAATTACTTTTATATCACTATTAAAACAATATTGTGAACTATCAAATTTGTTGTTCAGTTGCTTTGATAGAACATTCTCTTCTGTGCACTCTAGGACTTGCTCTCCATTTATTTCACTTTTTGAACTAGAATTAATCATAATATCACAAAAGCCAAGACTAGAAGAAGATTTGCAGGATGAATGCAAATGCAAGACTTCCCTGTTTAGTAAAAATCCTCTGGTAAACAAGAACATTCCACAAATTAACATGCAACCTAACCAAAACATGAAAATGAAATACTTTAAAAGTAAAATCATTTTGTTCAAATTTTACTATAGGTAACTTACACGATAACTATGAACACGAATTAAAAATATAAAAAAGTATAAAATAGGGTTTGTATAAGTAACAAACTCTCTACCCATAACTAACACAAGCAATTAAATAGCAGCAGACCGAATCCATCCACCTATCCGATCCAAGATCCAAGACCAACACCCGTTAGTTTGGTATCGATATTCGATATATCGGAAATATCGATATTTTAAGACCGATATTCGATATTTTTGTTTCGATATTTGGCATCCGATATATTTACAGTATCGATATTTGCCTACGATATATATCGATATTACTAATTTGAAAATATATATTTATTATAAAATGCATCCTAGTTCAATGTACTGTTTCTTTTTTTTTAATGAGTAGGAACAATTGAGTAGGAGCATTTTTTATAAAAATGTACTAATTATTAAAATAAATGATTAATTCTGTGTAGTAATTCATTGTGTATTTTTGAAACTCATAATAGCGATGGATTTGAATTTATTCTTTGATTTATTTGGACTTTACCTATCGCTTCTAGTGTTTAAAACTACACTATGTTTCGGGAGGTAAGGAAACTCCTCCCGTTATCAAGTGAACCCTACTTACATCTAAATATCAAACTCTTACACCTAACTAACCTACATTTTTTTGGATTTTTTTGATTATTTTTCTTTTACATTTTAATTTACACTAACACAAAGATAAAAAAAATCAAATACAATACACTAACACAAAATTTATATACACACCTAACTAACCTACATTTTTTAATATTTTCCTTTACAATTTAATTTGACTAACAGAAAGATAACAAATATATATACAAAAAATCGAATACAATACACTAACACAACATTTATATATACGAACAAATGAAAAACTGACAATACTTTACCTGTTCTGCATCGTGGCCTCCAAGCTGACGGGCAAACACGGGAAACGGGCTCACGTCCATCCACAACCAAACCGCATACTAGACTAGTGGCTAGCGGCAGTGGAGGGGGGAGAGCCGTTACCCCCACCTACCGACAGGGGCACGTGACGACACAGCTGTGGCTACCCACACGTCTTTGTCGACGGGAACATGACACGGAAACCAAAAACTGCACGATTCCTCCTAGAATGCTACACGGGCACCAGTACGATATTCTCATAGAGATTACCGCATGCCTCCAAGGTGAGCATTGGGAACTGGTCATGCAATCAGGTGGCCGTGTTTCCTCCAAGGGTGATCACGGACGCATGTGTCGTAGCCGCATTGGATGGACTCTAGACGCAGGAGCAACTGTAACACAAGGAACTGGCGTGTGTTTGCGGGGTGATTTTTGACTGAAATGGTTTTTAATTAAGGGAATCCATAGTGGCCTGACATCAATACTACTCTGACTTATTGGATTTTCATGTAATTTAATTAATGCCCCTTCAACAAACTTTCTTTTATAATAGTGAGACTCATGATGTATAATTTTTGCCTCTTCCCAACTAAATTTATGATAATTTTCCCAGGCGTGTTTTGCCAATTTAGATTTTACTGTTTCGCCATTTTTTGTGTTTCTTTTATGTTCGTTTATACGAACTTTTAGCGGCCTTTTAGTTTCCCCTATATATTCACCCTCACATTCACATTTGATGCTGTAGATACAGTTTTTTGAGGCTTGTTCTTCATTTTTAAACACAAGAACCAAAATCCCAGTAAATGTAATTATGGATTTGCTTAAATTATGTACTGAGTCAAATTATTTTGAATTGGAGGGCCAAATATTCCGCCAGGATGAGGGAATGGCAATGGGATCGCCTTTGTCACCAATATTTGCCAACATATTTATGGAAGAATTCGAACAGAAAGCTATTGCGTCTGCTTGTTTTCAACCGAAAGTGTGGCTGAGGTACGTTGACGATGTCTTTGCAGTCTGGAATCATGGCGATAAAAAGTTAGACGAGTTTACTAAGCATTTAAATAAAGTTTCACCAACAATCAAACTCACAACAGAAAAAGAACAAGACAAAAAACTAGCATTTTTGGATGTAAATGTAGTTAAAGATGGAAACGCCCTTAAAACAGAAATTTTTAGAAAGAAAACACACACAGGTCGATACCTCAATTACAAATCAAACCACTGTGAATCAGTCAAAGAATCAGTAGCTTATTCTCTTTTCGACAGGGCCAAATCAGTTTGTTGTGAAAAGAAAACTTTAGACGCGGAGCACAATAAAATTTCACAAGAGTTACAAAAGAATGGTTATCCTCAAAAAATAATTAGCAGATGCAAAAAGGAAAGGGGGACAAAGCCAAACACTGTTCCAAATGTGGATAAACCAACAGCTTTCATAAGCATCCCATATGTCCCAAAACTGTCAGAAAAAATAAGGCGAGTTGCCAGAAAATATAAGATCTTAACAGCTTTTAAATCGTCAAACACTCTGAGACAGCAACTAACTAAAGTAAAACCGAAAAATGAAGAACAAGCCTCAAAAAACTGTATCTACAGCATCAAATGTGAATGTGAGGGTGAATATATAGGGGAAACTAAAAGGCCGCTAAAAGTTCGTATAAACGAACATAAAAGAAACACAAAAAATGGCGAAACAGTAAAATCTAAATTGGCAAAACACGCCTGGGAAAATTATCATAAATTTAGTTGGGAAGAGGCAAAAATTATACATCATGAGTCTCACTATTATAAAAGAAAGTTTGTTGAAGGGGCATTAATTAAATTACATGAAAATCCAATAAGTCAGAGTAGTATTGATGTCAGGCCACTATGGATTCCCTTAATTAAAAACCATTTCAGTCAAAAATCACCCCGCAAACACACGCCAGTTCCTTGTGTTACAGTTGCTCCTGCGTCTAGAGTCCATCCAATGCGGCTACGACACATGCGTCCGTGATCACCCTTGGAGGAAACACGGCCACCTGATTGCATGACCAGTTCCCAATGCTCACCTTGGAGGCATGCGGTAATCTCTATGAGAATATCGTACTGGTGCCCGTGTAGCATTCTAGGAGGAATCGTGCAGTTTTTGGTTTCCGTGTCATGTTCCCGTCGACAAAGACGTGTGGGTAGCCACAGCTGTGTCGTCACGTGCCCCTGTCGGTAGGTGGGGGTAACGGCTCTCCCCCCTCCACTGCTGCTAGCCACTAGTCTAGTGTGCGGTTTGGTTGTGGATGGACGTGAGCCCGTTTCCCGTGTTTGCCCGTCAGCTTGGAGGCCACGATGCAGAACAGGTAATGTATTGTCAGTTTTTCATTTGTTCGTATATATAAATGTTGTGTTAGTGTATTGTATTCGATTTTTTGTATATATATTTGTTATCTTTCTGTTAGTCAAATTAAATTGTAAAGGAAAATATTAAAAAAATGTAGGTTAGTTAGGTGTGTATATAAATTTTGTGTTAGTGTATTGTATTTGATTTTTTTTATCTTTGTGTTAGTGTAAATTAAAATGTAAAAGAAAAATAATCAAAAAAATCCAAAAAAATGTAGGTTAGTTAGGTGTAAGAGTTTGATATTTAGATGTAAGTAGGGTTCACTTGATAACGGGAGGAGTTTCCTTACCTCCCGAAACGTAGTGTAGTTTTAAACACTAGAAGCGATAGGTAAAGTCCAAATAAATCAAAAAAAAAATTCATTGTGTATAACGATCATATTACCAATCATATTATTCTTGTATCGTAAAAAAACATTATAGCGCATGATCCTACAGACTGATATTATTAAACACTTAACTAGAATAATAATTTATAGTTGAATGTTGGGCCTATATACTATTTATAGGCTACGAAATGCCTGTAAGACGATGCAAATTTCATTTACATTTAAGATTGTGAAATACAGATGAAATTGTGAATACTCTTAAGCCTTTGCAGGTTACAAATTATGTCCATCCCATTTTTGTTTGTAACTAGCGCCGGATTTAGGAGCTGTGGGCCCCTAGGTGCAGCCGGTGGTACGGGCCCTTACCACCCAGGTCAGCAAGCTGGCGAACTTTTCTTTCTGCTTGTTTGAGGATGTTGTATGTGGGATTCGTGTGGTGCGGGCCCTTAGGTGCGCGCCTATGTAGCCTATGCTTAAATCCGGACCTGTTTCCAACAATTGTTTATTCGAATTTACTTTAACAAATAATGTTGGATTAAATCAGTAATTGTGAGTTTGCGTCCTATAAATATAGTTTGGTTAAAAAGCCAATATTTTGCACAATTATAATGATAATGGTCATAAAATAGCCTAGCCATTTTAAACATGTGGTTCATAGATAGGGGTGCAAAATTAGTTTCCATATAGCTCTTCAAAAAGTTTCACTTTTTGTTGGCCTACAAAGCAGATTATATGTAATATCGATATTTTACATAATATCGATATTTTGGCCTCGATATTATTGGGTTATCGATAGTCCCTGTCCGATATTAATATCAATATCGATATTTTCTTTCGATATCCTAACACTAACACCCGTCCATTGCTCGCCATCAATCATATGACATATGGTGTTAAAAATACCCATAAATGCTTTCTGCTAAAACATGTTTGCAAACACGACAAAATAAAATACACTAAAATAATACTGTATTTGTTGTAATCTTTAACAATCGGAACGGAAATGTCTGAGAGTAAGCATTTTCCTCCTCCAAAAATAGTTATTCCCAAACGTAAGAGCAAATTATACAAATTAGGTCGTTGTTAGTTGTTAATGTTGTTAACTGTCGTTCACCTAATTAATTAATTTATTTCAAAAAATAAATAAAATACACAACTGATAAACTTTTAGTACTGAAATAGGAACTAAATTTAACAATTTTTGTTCTAATTTTCATCGAGGAGGTATCGACATAGACGGATTAGATGTATTTTTCTGTAACTTATTTTCTGGAGACTTATTTACTTGATCGTAGCCATTTGCATCAGCTGGTATCTAATTTTGACAAATTGCTAATACAAACTGTGAAATGCAGATAAATGATTAAATTCTTTATTACTGAGTAAACTGTCAACTTTTTATATTCCTAATGTTTTTTACCCTCACTCTTTAAAAATAAAAATGTATAGATCAACCAGGTAAATATATATAGATACAATCAAAGAGGTATCTCTTCACTGCTACCTCGAGTTTGACACCCAAGTTGATTTTTTTGCACCTAAGCAGGAGTCAGCAGTCAGCAAGCAGCAGAAGCAGAAGACAAACGTTCGATTCTGATAGCCCTAGGTTAAAGGTTAGAAGTGATAATGTAATATTTTAATCATCAGAGTTACTTTTTATTTTTATCAGATTTCTGCATCATTTCTAGTGTATTGGGTCTCAGTTTTTTTGCTTAATTCATTTCAAAGAATGTGAAACAGATTCGTAGTTGACATTGTGAAGATTTAATGTTGGGTTAGACCCGGCCCTAAGCACAGCCATTGAAGACACCTGAAGACAATACGACACCATGTAAGAATCTTCTACCGTATATATACTTTTCGAGTATATAGGTCTAGTTGTTTTTATAATAGCAATTGGTACTTGAAATACTGCGTGGACAACATATCTCAGAAGATTGTTGGGTTTGCAAACCAATGTTGGTAAGTTAGGCCTTGGTTGTGTCTTCATTACTTGAAACCAGGATTGTCTTTACTCTGTATTCAGGTTTAGTTGTGGATTATTTACATAAGAAAATGGACATTTACAAAGAACATTTTTCATATGAGGCTAGAAGACTGGCACATTGTTATGCTCTCTTAGACTACATCAGTAGGTTTAACCACCATTCTGACTCTGTATTATTATTATTATTTCAGTGATTGGGCCCAATATGGATACTCATGTTTTTGTTAGAAATCAAAGAATAAAGGCCTATGCAATCCTTTGCTAGGTTTAGATCCCAAGTCCTTTTATTTTTTTAAACTTTGATGGTGCATTTGGACATGTGGCCACCAACTACCTAGCTACGAACTATTTACATTTTACAGTTGATTTATCACAATTCACTAGGTTCCGTAACAACTTAGTGAAAACTTAGTTTAGTAAAGAATTGATTCAGATGGAGTACTTAATTAGATAAGTGATAAGTTAATCATAAGAGACTTTATCGGCTATACTTAGGCTAAATGAGATAATATTTTTTAATGAGAAGTTAGAGGAGCTGCAGTTTCATAACTGGGGTGCAGTTCCGTATCTGGGCTACCATACTATCGAATGAAAATATCAAAGTTTTAAGAATCGATATATCCATTACTCTTATTCTTCAAATTTACTGTCGATGTAACAAAAGCAGACCTCTCTACAAAACGACATCCAGTCAGCGATAGTTTTCCTGCTGGTTTTAGATGTTGATGTGCTTGTTTCTCTTATTTAACCAGCTTAATACGCTGGTTTCCCGTGATGCCTTATAGTGGCCACCAGCGTAATGCGCTAGTACAGGCCGAAATTTTTGTAACGGTAAAAAAACACTAATAATTAACTCAGAAGTGAACAATATTTATACCATTCGAAAGATCATATTCTGAACTTTCATTTTATTACATAAATGAACCGTTTACAAGTTGTATAACAATGTCACGACGATTATAATTACAATGACATTTTGCCGTTGCACCATTCCTGCAGTCGACGCTCAGAAAATGTAAAAACATGATTTGTTTGGCATTACCCTGCTTGGGTAATTTTCGTCTTAGGATGTTGCGGGTGGTACCACTGCATAGCCAAAGAGTTTAGTTTCATTGTGGTATTGATTTTTAGAACGAAATATTGATTGGACAAAAGTTACGATTTTATGAACACAGCTGTTTTCGGAATCCATAACAAATGGCCAACCAGCGCAATAAGCTGGTATGGAAAATACAAATTATATCCAATGTAAGTTATAATTACTAGTCATATAATATGTCATTTTGAAGAGGAAGAAATATAGCTTTTGAGATTGGCAGCCTTGCCCTCAGGGTTATTTCCGGCTGCTCTCTCGTAGACGAAGGAAGTGCGTCACTCCTGTCATACCGAGTGCGTCGTTGACAAAATTGCGTGTTGTCGTTGGTGAGTTTGCGCTCTCATGTTATCCGCGAATTATTACTAAATCCTTTATTATTTCGGAGTGTTAGTGTTAGTGAAGTATGTGTGTGTGTGTGTGTGTGTGTGTGTGTGTGTGTGTGTGTGTGTGTGTGTGTGTGTGTGTGTGTGTGTGTGTGTGTGTGTGTGTGTGTGTGTGTGTGTATACCGTAACAGTAATCTTTATGCATTTTATTATGCATAAATATTACTGAAGTGTGTGAAATAGTGTTTGTAAAAAGTTGTGTTTTTCTTTAGCACCATGTCACGAAAATACGAGTGTGATATAAACCGCGATTTTATAAGTCTGCGATTATTTTTATTATTACTAACACATATAAAACATATAATTTATTATGAATGTTATGTATATTTTTGCAGGTAATTGAACATTCTACAACATGTTTATATTGTTTTGGGAGGAAAAAATTTCTAAAAAAAGTTATATATTCTAAATACTGTAAAAATTACACATTTTGAAGTTTTCCATATATTCTTTCATAACACCTAGCCACAAAATTTATCCCCCCATTATGTTATACATTTATGTGTAGGGAATTGAATTTCCTACAAAATGTATGTATAGTAGGCCTATTTGGAGAAATAAATTTCTAAAAAAAGTTATATACTAAATACTGTAGAAAATTTTTTTTCCGAATACCTAAACATTTCAAAAATTCTTCTAATCATAAGTGATAACAATTTTTTACCATCTACTTTATGACTTTCTTACATTCTTTACTTCATTAGCTTTACAAATATATACATATTATTATTAGTATATACATATTTACATTACTACCTTTTTAGAGTACTAACTAACACTGTACAATTTACACATTTTGCGGTTTTCTGTATATACTTGTATAATACTTAGAAATACATTTTTTTCCCCAACATATTATACATTTCTATGTAGGGAATTGAATTTCCTACAAAATGTATATAATGAATTTTCCATAAAAAATCTGAGAAAAAGTTTTACTGGGGCTGCTTTTGAAATTTCAAAAAAAATTTCAACTTTTTTTATTTTTTTTACTTTGCTGAAAAAATTACCTTTCTAGATCGTTTATATTTTATTTGCAGATTCCCCTGTTCTTTCCGAATAAAATGAATATGAGGTTTGCTATGTTTAGTTCTCATTTCAAATTTATACAAATTTTCAAAAAAGGTCTGCAAAATCGCCAAATCTACTTGGCCATTTCCCACTTCAACATTAGGCCACTGCTAGGGTTAAAAAAATCATAATTTACAATATTTATACAAAATACCCCCGTCACAGCAAACCTGTGTACTCAGCAAATTTCCAATGCATAATATATGTCTTAATACCATATAAAGCCGCATACCAAGTTTCATAAAAATATATTCATATATAAGCGATATATACAATTTTAATTTATTCTCCATAAGAATAGCATTGGTGATGAGTACATAGGTTTGCTGAAACAAGGAACATAAACAATTGGTTTTTATGCAAATATAAATATAATTTAACTAGGTGAAGCCACATACCAAGTTTAATCAATATTCAATCATAAGTAAGGACTATATAACATTTTAATTATTCTCCATAAGAATAACATGGGAGATGAGTAAGCAGGTTTGCTGCAACAAGAAACTAAAAAAATGGGTTTTTATGCAAATATCAATATAACTCAACAAGGTGAAGCCACATACCAAGTTTTATTAATTTATGTTCATAATTAAGGGAGTCATTACATTTTACTTATTCTCCATAAGAATAACATGGGGGCTGAGTACGCAGGTTCGCTGCTACGGGGATAATCAACAAAAAATCAATTTTTTGTGCAAATATCAATATACCAGACTACGTGACCCCACGTGCCAAGTTTCATCAATATACATTCATTAATAATGGAGATATCAAATTTTATTTATTCTCCATAAGGATAACATTGGACAACGTACTGTGTTTAGCACTTTGAATATCTCTGCAACGGTTGACGTAGAATCACAATTTAAACATCAAAATGATTGTTTTGTGGAGCTGAGTTGATTGGTAAAAGCAAATGTGAAGTTTACATTAAAATTAACTTAGGAAAAGCCAAAAACCTTTTTCCCATAAGATAGGAGATTTTATGAGCAGGTTTTTTTGGATTTTCTCCGCAACCACTTAACCTAGCTTAATAATTCAAAATACCATATTATTTGTTTTTTTTAAGCTCTATAACATGGTCTCAACCAAAATTAAGTGTTTTAAAAATTTTAGGGTAAAAAATGCAAAAAACTGATTTTTTGGAAATTTAAAACCCCCATAAACCCCCCTTCCCATGGCTCGATTTTTCTGGTTTTCGAACTTAAAGTGATAAATGTCACCTTACACATTTCAGCCAAATTTCATCGAAATCGGACGTTTTTTACTCAAGTTATCGCATTCACGGACACACACACATATATATATATATACATACGTATATATAAATTTGAACAAATAGTGTTTTAGTCATCTGGGGACCTAAAAAAAATTTGTCATGGTCTCGGGCTTAAATCTTACCATGAGACCTACGGTAATAGCTTCTTCCCTATAGGGGAAATTTGTTAAAAAATCAACTAATGTTAGAATGTTAATCAATCAAAACTTAGGATTTTCAAAAAAAGTGTTTTCTAAAGCGTTCTTTCTTATATCGTGTCCGCCATTGACCTTTTTTGGCATCGAAATTTGACCGAATTTTTACCACGTATTAGTGTTTTTATTTTGTCTCCACACACATCACAATTTGGATTATTAGGTATTAGTTCTTTGTCTTTAAGAAAACTAACACATTTTTATATTTAGTTGAACACATTTTTACACAAATATCTAAAATTCACAAAATCACAATCACGTTCTACTTTTATTTTTATTTACTTTATTGTAAAATGTATGTAAACAATTTTAATTAATAATGTTTAAAAACATATGATTATTAAAAATCGAATACAGTTTAATTATTCGATATATATCGATTGTTAAAACTTTGATATTTTCATTCGATACCCAGCCCATAACATTCAGATACAGAACTGCACCCCATAACTGTTCTGCAAAAATCAAATTAAAATATTGAACAATCATAATCTATATATAGATAGTAACAACTAGAGAAATAAATTATTCAATAAATCCAAAATGAAATATTTATTAACTTAATCATATGATAATAATTGTTATGTTTATGTTTTTATTTTGTTTACAATTTTATAAAAGAAAAGAAAAATGATTAACAATCGTGATTTAGCCCAAAATGTTTTGTTTGTTTGTTTTTGGGGGGATTAGGAGGCCCCGGCATAGCCGGCTAGTCACACCTCTCTTGGGATATTGTGCAACCACCAGAAAGAGAGAAAAGAGGGATGGGAAAGGTGGTAGGACGGGGTCAGTCTGCCTCGCTCCAGAAAGGGAGAGAGAACCCTACCTAGCTCCCGGGCTTTGTGGGTGACATAACCCCAGGACGATTCACCCTCTAACCCAACGTTCCCCTAAGTCCACCAGAACAGGGACCGCCATCGCACAGAGCCTCGAACCTCTCAGGGGTCGGGTGGCCCCAGGATGGTTCGTCCCCCAGCCCAGCAGACCAGAGACCGTTGGGTAAGGCCCTCGAAGGACTTAGAAGGACTAGACTGGGTATCCAGGCTCAACTGGGATTCAAGACCCCAGAAGAAACAAGGAGGAACCAAGGAAGGGAAGTTGGTCTCACTGGATAGCCAAAAGACTTACCAATACTGTGACAGCTTCATTTTGTTGAACCCATTGTCACCCTCTGTACTAGTATAGACCAGTCAGAGAGCCGTCGAGGAACTGGCCCAAAATGTTTTGACAAATACGGAAACCTACTTTTAACGACTTCAGGAGAAGGGACTCGTTAAAAAAAAACCCAAATGCGAGTTATGTCAAGACGAAATGAAGAGGAAAATAAGTGGATGATACTCAGTGATATTTTTTGTAGGAAGACAACCAACAAACTTGACCTAAGTGTAAATGCCTTCAAAAACCCTTCAGTTTTATCATTTGTTGTTGTATATTGTATATATTAGTTCAATTTTATTACGTTTCTTGTTGTTTGCTTATATAATGGATTTTTCATTATAACTAAATTTCTTTTAAATATCGATAAAATCTATCGATATTTACTATTGATATATCAATTACGATAGTTTGATATATTAATTTGATTGTTTTGCAGGACTGTTATGAAACTGCAGCCGTTTGAGGTTTATAGGTGTTAGCTTGAATCTCTTCAGAACATACTATCCTTCCTTGGGCTCAGTTTTAGGGTAATTAGTTTTTGATTGTATGTTTAATGATCTGTCCCCCAGTATTGATGCGGTTTTGATGCATTGCCTATCCAATATTAGAATAACCAATATTGATTTTTACTAATCAGTGATGGAAATGTCCGCAGTAATTTCTTAAATAACATAAACTCACCATCACCAACATTGAATTTTAAACAAAGAGTTATAATATAACGTCATTTGTTTGGTCATTAATTAGAGTCATCATTATTTTACTAACAGACATCAGTTTGTTTAATTCATCATTTGAATCAAAGAAACCAATGGATTACAACCCAATCAAAATAAAAGATGATTAGACATAGAGTGCCCCAAGGTTCCATTTTGAGCTTATTGTTGTTCTTGTTTTACCGTATATAATATATAATGTATAAAGGGCTTATGAACTATTGACCTTTTACAGTTGAATTATCACTATTCACTTGATTCCTTATCAACCACATAACAACTTAAGACTTAGTTTAGTGAAGAATGATTCAGATAGGAGTACTTGATTAGAGATAAGTAATTAAGTTAATCATAAGAGACTTTATCGGCTATACTTAGGCCTAATGAGAAGTTTGGGGTTTAAGTTAGGCAATAGGCATAGCTTGAATCTCTTTTAGTCTTATTTAGATGCTATAAAACAAATTGTGAGCATTGGCTGGGGCCCTATGCTCAGTTTTAGGGTCCTTAGTTTTTGATAGTATGGTTAATGATCTGTCCCCCCAGTATTGACGAATTGTCTATCGAGATGACAATTCAATTCAGATTTCTTTATTCATAATGATACTCTTGTATACATAGAATAGTGTCAACAACAAGTAGAACTATATACAATAAGTACTACAAAATACAAGTATTAAATATGAGTACTATACAAAATAAACAGACATGATTCACATATAAAATAAAAATACATTAAAATAGTGTCACTTACAATTAAAACATCATAATCCCGAACCAATTAAAATTTTTACCCGTTTAAAATTCACCCAAGTCATATACAGCTAAATCAATCAAATAATCCTTTAATTTTCGTTTAAACTTTGGATGACTAATTTAATTTTTTCTACAATCTGGTATTTTTCTTAAAAACTTTTTGCCTGCAAAAGACACTTTATTTTTGAAAATTTATAATTTATGATGGGTAATGGGTTCAATTTTTTTTCTAGTATTGTATTGATGCACTGGGATAAATTCATTATTCTGATTATTCCTGACATGCATGATTGTATCAAAGATATATAGTCCATGAACGGTCATGATTTTTAGTTGTTAAAAATATTCCTGGGCTGAGTCTTGAGTTTTTAGTTGTAAAATAATTCTAATTGCTTTTTTTTGAATTTTTAACATACTATTCAAATTTTCTTTTGTTGTGGAGCCATATATACATATTCCATATGCAATATGACAATAACTCCATTTGTTTGGTCATTGGTTGAGTCATAATTATTTTACCAATAGATATCAGTTTGTTGAATTCATCATTTGAATCAAAGAAACCAATGGATAACAATCCAATCAACATTAAAGATGATTGAAGATGGGACATACAGTGCCCCAAGGTTCCAATTTGGGCCTTTTGTTGATCTTGTGTTACATAAAGGGGCTTATCGTATTATTTAATACCCCTGGTAAAATAGAGATTTGTCTATAGGATTTCGAGGTGATGGAGTTGAACTGAAGGAAGTTAGCCAAACTAAGTTTTACGATCAAGTTAATTATTGGCAATAAATTAAAATTATCAAGTCTATTATATTTTGCAAAAATGGTTTTATTTATGACACAGAAAATGATCATAAGACTATTAAAAAAAATTTCCTCTTTACCATAATCTAAATTAAGCCTAAATTATTGTTGAACAAGTTTCAGTGATAGAAAACCTACCGGTACTTATTTTATTTTATTAACCCATTGAGGTAGTAATTTTATTCTATTTGCAGTAGCCTATAACGGGAATTGATTGGTGCTGCGCTCTAGTAGCAAAATATGTAACTAATGACCGCGGGCGTCTACAGTTCTATCCGCTAGGGGCGCGGACTGAGTGAAAAACCTTAATATCGCCGCCAGGCCTTTGGTCGTGTTAGCTGAGTTGGCTACGTCGTGGAAACACCTTGGCCAGGTGGTGATACGATGTTCGTGGGTTCGATTCCCGCACACGACCAAAACTGACCAGTTGTGCAACTCTCAATGAGTTAACCGGTCTGTGGCAACGTTGGTGGGAGGGCCCAAGTAAAATAAGCGGTGGCAGGCTTGCTTGGAAGTTGACGGGATCGGTTAATTCTTTGAGACTTGCACATGGTCAACACTGATTTTGCTAATTTTTACTTATGTCTACTGTGTGTGTGCCAATGCGACTTTCTAAACTGAAAAAAAACAATATTTTAATTAAAATACACCATTAATCCATTTAAAAACACCAATTTTATTCTCCAATTCACAGGTTAATAAAATTACAAGTAAGGAACGAGACCAGCTCGTATGTCTACTCCAATGGGTTAACTTAATGAATACTTTGAATATGATTTTAAGGGGTACAGTACAATGGGCGTCCACCAAAACAATTGAATATAAGATATCAGACTACCAATGATTGATACATCCATAGAAACCATATTCCTGTTTGATTGTTATTAATTTATATACACGATCACAAGGGTGGGTTTGGATCATTCCCTACTAAAACGTTAAAAAATGCCCCTTGCGTAGATAGACAAAAAAGTTTTACTTTCAGAGCTTTATAGTGAAAGATTAGCTTAAATTAACATTTAACTGTGATAAACTAACCTAGCCCAACTCGGCAGAGCACTGTTCTTGTCATGAGTTGGTTGTTTTAATTTTGTTTTCGATATCCTCATCTGTAATACGGTATCGATGTTTGGTTCGCTATTTTATATAATGATCGTTTTGGTGGACGCTTATCATCGTACTGTGCCAATTTTAAGAATTTATATTGGTAAATGTGCAAAAATTCCAGTTAATGTGTACTTGTAGTTAAATAAATTTATGTAATCCCAAACACTTTATTTGTACAATTTTATTTTTGTACCTACCTTTTAACCCATTGAGGTAGTAATTTTATTCTATTTGCAGTAGCCTATAACGGGAATTGATTGGTGCTGCACTCTAGTGTCAAAATATGTAACTAATGACCGCGGGCGTCTACAGTTCTATCCGCTAGGGGCGCTGACTGACTGAAAACCCTTAATATCGCCACCAGGCCTTTGGTCGTGTTAGCTGAGTTGGCTACGTCGTGGAAACACCTTGGCCAGGTGGTGATACGATGTTCGTGGGTTCGAGTCCCGCACACGACCAAAACTGACCAGTTGTGCAACTCTCAATGAGTTAACCGGTCTGTGGCAGCGTTGGTGGGAGGGCCCAAGTAAAACAAACGGTGGCAGGGTTGCTTGGAAGTTGACAGGATCGGTTAATTCTTTGAGACTTGAACATGGTCAACACTGATTTTGCTAATTTTAGCGAATTTCCCCTATAGGGAAGAAGCTATTACCGTAGGTCTCATGGTAAGACTTAAGCCCGAGACCATGATAACTTTTCATTTTGAGGTCCCCAGATGCCAAAAACACCATTCGTTCAAATTTGTATATATATATATATATATATATATATATATATATATATATATATATGTCCGTAAGGACGATAACTCTAGTAAAAAAGGTCTGATCTTAATGAAATTTGGTACAAATGTGTAAAGTACCATTTATTTGAACGAGTTCGAAAACCAGATGAATCGCACCATCCGAAGGGGGGTTTTGGGGGGGTTTTGTACCCCAAAAATGGGTTTTTTGCAGTTTTCACATGTAATTTTAATTTAAATCAAATTTTAATTTACACCATTGAATTCAGCTTAAAAAAACAAACAATTTGGTATTTTGATCATTGCTCTACGTCAGTTGGTTACCGAGATATTGAAAGTGTTAAACACAGTACGTTGTCTAATGTTATTCTTATGGAGAAAAAGAAAAATTGTATATCTCGCTTATTTATGAACATAAACTGGCGAAATTTAGTATATGGCTTGATCTGGTTGTGGTTTATTGTTGTTTGCACAAAAAAACAATTTTTCGCCTATGGTTCCTGTAGTAGCAAACCTAGGTACTTGGTCCCCATGTTATTCTTATGGAAAATACTTAAAATGTTATATATCGCTTATTTATGAATGTATATGTATGAAACTTGGTATGTGACTTCACTAAGATGAGTTCTATTGATATTTGCATAAAAACCCATTATTTTGTGTGCCTTTTTGCAGCAAACCTGCATACTCATCCCCAATGTTATTCTTGTAGATAATAATTAATATTTTAAATATCGCTTGTTTGTGAATACATTTCTTATGAATCCTGTTAAGGGTTTTAATGTGTTATGTTATATATTCATTGGAAATTCGCTGAGTATGCAGGTTTGCTGCGACGGGGGTATTTACTTATGTGTACTGTGTGTGTGCCAATGCGACTCTCTAAACTGAAAGAAAACAATATTTTAACTAAAATACGCCATTAATCCATTTAAAAACACCAATTTTATACTCCAATTCACAGGTTAATAAAATTACAAGTAAGGAACGAGACCAGCTCGTATGTCTACGCCAATGGGTTAACAAGAAGCACTTGCTTGTACTAATATATTGTACCGTACTAACTGTTACTCTCAGGCTTCGCCCCGCAAATGATTTATGAAAACTGACAGGTGGGTGGGCTGCATTCTGTGGTTAGCCCATGGAACTAGGCTACTTCAAATCAAGATCAGCTGTTTGTATTTTCATTAGCTGAAACAAAAATGAATGTTTATAAGGAATATATGGGCACTTTGTTGGGGTCTGGCAAAGCCCTAGAGTCAGGATGAAAACCATTTAGTTTTCCTATTTCATGCCTAAAGAATCAGTGTACAAAAGTTCACAAACTCTCTAGGTAAATGGGAAATAGGAGATTTCGTAATGAGTGAGTGAGTGCTTTGCCTTTTTTAAGGAGAAGGAAATATTTTATATGGAACTTGGAAATATGTTATGTATTTTTGGAATTATTTTTGTAAAATTAGTAGTACCGGTACCATAATTTAACCATTAGTTATGAGAGATACCCTGTTATGTTTATTATGTTGAGGGTGGGTAGTATTATGTATGGCTAATTTGTTTATTTTAAATTGTATATTACTTGACATTGCCTGTTGCTTACGTGAGCTCACTGCCAGTAAAATATTCCTCATTTCCATTAACTTAGGCCTACTTCTTATCAAAACTGAAATATAGCTGAGACAATTTTTATACCGGCCTAGTTAGTTTTAATACCGAATCAGGTTGGTATTAAGTTTGTAATAGGCCTACCTAACATCAAAATAGGCTTACCGTAATTGCTATATGGATATTAAGTGTTTTTCTGAAATGATTTCACACAACCTTCTGTAGCATTAAACTACAAGCATTAAACTTGAAAACTTATGAGCCATTAGAATATCTAGTTTAACACATTTACTGTGATAATCAAGTTTAATCAGGATAATTGCATTTGTTTCCTTGTAAAAGAATCCACCAGAAATATTGTGTGCCACACTGAACGCGTTCAATTAAACAATTAAAAAGAAGGATAAAAGGTGACATAAATATATCAGTTCTAGGCTAATTAGTGCAAAACCCAATATGTTTTTATAGGCTATTTAGTAGTTTACAATTATTTACTGATCAGCATTTAATTCTTAAGTGGTGGTGGTAAGACTATAAACTTAAGCATACATAGAGAATATTTACATATTGTTAGTTTGAAAAACTTAATTTCACCTATCTCATATCTACTATGTATCAGTGTGTTTACTAATCATATATAATCAACAATTTAATGGTTGTTTTATTTGGATTAGTAATAGAATTAGGCTGTATGATATTGATAAGAATCCGAGTTGTTGGTGTAGTGGCAAAGTAGGCTCAGGAACCATGAAACAGGCACTGACGTGGGTTTGAATCCCACTCCTGGGGCATATAAACTTTACCAGCCCTGTACAACTCGTACTGTAACCCCTTGCTTTGTTGGATATGTTCCACACACAGAGCTGAAGTCTATGTTGGAAGACAAATCAAGGCAAAAACAGGCTGCCAACCTCTTCTGTAAAAAAAACAACCTTTTTCCTCAACTTATTTAGTTCTATACATTTGTGAATGTTATGTGGCAATCAACTTTTTGATTCCTGATTTGACATATCATTGATTATGCTTTAGATATATTTTCATCTCCATTTGTATGCAGGTTAAGTGTAAGAAAGGGCCATGTGGCCCTGACATTGCCTGTTAAAATAAAGAAATTTTTATTTAATTTCATCATTCGTTGAAGTATTGTTAGAACCTGCCTATTGTAATGTTGTACTGTGTTATACTGTGCTGATCGTTAAGTTCAAATCAAGTCCCCACCACCCCCCATCATAAAGGACAGGGCCCCGCCTGTACCTCCCAGCTGCTTTGCCTGCCTATGTCACTCCCATCAATGTTACATTCTACTATACATGCTGAGATAACGGGCCAAGACCAGTGGGGAGGAGGAGTGGCTGCCCCCACCACCCCCATCCTGGTAGAGGAGAAGGGCCTCGCCTGTACCTCCCAGCTGCACTGCCTGCCTCTTATCACACCCATCAATGTTACATTCTGCTGTAGATGCTGAGACAACAGGCCAAGACCAGTGGGGAGTAGGAGTGGTCACCCCCACCACCCCCATAATGGTAGAGGACAAGAGCCCCGCCTGTACCTCCCAGATGCACTGCCTGCCTCTATGACACCCATCAACGTTACATTCTGCTGTAGATGCTGAGGCAATGGACCAAGACTAGTGGGGAGTAGGAGTGGCCACCCCCACCACCCCCATCATGGTAGAGGACAAGGGCCCCGCCTGTACCTCCCAGCTGCACTGCCTGCCTCTATCACACCCATCAATGTTTCCTTCTGCTGTAGATGCTGAGACAACGGGCCAAGACCAGTGGGGAGGAGGACTGGCCGCCCCCACCACCCCCCATCATGATGGAGGACAAGGGCCCCTCCTGCACATCCCGCCTGCATCGCCTCTCCACTACTGGCACTGTAGTTGCTGTCATTTCTGTGGGTAGCCTCATCTATGTCATCGCTCTTCTGCTCAACAACAGACTCCCGTTGCCCCTCAATATATCTGATGAGACGTTCAACCCTGATAGGTAAGTGAGGCGTTTGATTTGATATCATCCAGTCGTTATTACAAACATGGTTTTAAAACATTGGCATTTATTTTGCACTCCTGCTAAAACTACCCGGAGAGGTGGCATTCTTTTCAGCTGTAATTTTCTTCATATTCAGAAGAGACCAAATGTTATCACTGGAATATCAGGCCTAATTTATATAAGGATTTTCAGGTACTACACTCACTTACACTCTTGTCATTTATTTTTACTTACAAGAAAAAAGATGCTAGTTTTCTTCACTCATATCCTTTTATTCTTCAGACATCATAGACATGTGTACTCTCCATGAGTTGCATATAAAAACTGCCGACTGAGATGAGATTTGAACCTTCGATCAAAGCGCTATCCTCTGACCAGGGCGATAGTGTCTTAGACCATGCAGCTACTTGAGCAGGCCAGCAGCCTTGTCAAACCAAGTCATGTTTAAAGCCTACACTCTAGACTAGACGGGTTAGTTTTGTTTTTGTTCACTAGATTCCACGACATGTTGTACGTGGACCTCATACTGTTTTTTTAATTAACTGTCCTTAAATAGTTTTTACTACGCTTACCTTAACAATCTGAAATTATTCAACCAATATTATTTATATTTTAAATAAATATTTTAAGTCTGAAATTGATGAGTGAAGGAATTGAACAGGAATCCAAGTTATTAATATATCATCTCTAGTTGGGTTTTATCTGGAATATCACACATTGGTCAACTAATACAGTGCATATACCGGTAACTGGGATTCCTGTTTGCCTCATAGTTTTAATTTTGGAATTGAATTAGAAAATAAATAGTTCTGGTTTGTACAGACAAAACGAGTATCAACATATTAATACACAATCCATAGGCTGTATTCTTTCAATCACTTTATTTAGTATTACTTCCGGAGCATGATACTTGACTTCCTCAAACACTATTTTCTTATAATATTGAGTTTCTGCCATATTAATGCTATTAATACCTTGCTGATTTTACATTACAGGTTTATAGCTGAAAGAGCAAAAAGTATATTAGAAGAACTATCGGATCTCGGCCCCAAAGTGGCTGGTAGCTACGTGAATGAAGTTCTGGCCGTACATTTCTTAACAGTACAAATCAACCACACGATGCACCAAGCGAATCCTATACACAAGATATCCTACGACCTCCAGAAACCAACCGGTTCTTTCAGCATTCCTCATAAAAACTATGAAATGACGTACCACTACAGCGGAGTACAGAATATAGTGGTCAAGATAGGACCACACGCACCCGTCAACGGGAGCCTCTTGATCAACTGCCATTTTGACTCTGTTCCTATAAGTCCAGGTAATGAGGTTTCTCTTGGGTAAGAGCCACATTGCTTACACCTACTCTTGTTCTTACAATAGTCCAAGATAGGACCACACGCACCCGTCAACGGGAGCCTCTTGATCAACTGCCATTTTGACTCTGTTCCTATAAGTCCAGGTAATTAGGTTTCTCTTGGGTAAGAGTCACATTGCTTACACCTACTCTTGTTCTTACAATAGTCCAAGATAGGACCACACGCACCCGTCAACGGGAGCCTCTTGATCAACTGCCATTTTGACTCTGTTCCTATAAGTCCAGGTAATGAGGTTTCTCTTGGGTAAGAGCATTGACTTTATAGTCAATGGTAAGAGTCACATTGCTTACACCTCCTACTCTTGTTCTTACAATAGTCCATTTTTAAAACTTATTTAACTCATTGGGAGTAGGAATTTGAATCATCCCAACCACGCAACCAATTATAATTACTTTAAAATTGTTGTACAGGTAGTTGTTTTAACAGTACAAATGTGAATGTAGATTTGTTTTTCAAAATTAATATTTATATTGATCCAAATCTTTGTAGTGTATTTGTTGGGAAAATCTGCAGCATACACATTCAGTATTTGTTAACCCAGGTATTTGTATATCAGTATTTGTTCAACCTTACTCATTAAACTCAACATATTTGTTTCATCTAATGTATTATAATTTTAACCTTTTAAAAAGCTTACCTCCTTCTTAACCCTTCCCAAGCGTTGGATGTATATATACGCTAACGGTAATTTTAGTTTGAAAGCGGATGTATATAGGTATACGCAACTCAATCTGAAACTTGCAAGCCTATGACGAATATATACGCCAGGCATGTAAATTGAATTTATCAATTCAATTTATTGTATGGTTGTGTGATGGCCAAGCAAGTTTATATGCTGGCCAAACAGCATAAACCCACTTGTCACCATGAGGACATAGCTCAATAAATTAAAGAGACATGTCATGTAATAATATAAGTTTTATTAAACAAAGACTAAACTCTACATTTACAAATGGTGATTAAAACGGTGAAACATCAATATGATAACAGTGAAAAGACTTTAATATATTAACAACTATCTAGATTGAGGGGCGAGTAGCCTGGAAAGTATAAATATTAATTTATAAAAACTAGTGACCATAAAACTTAGTTAGGCCCCAGACCTAACAGGCCCTGGACCCTGAGGCCCCCCAGCCCGGACACTACACCCTAATACTCCATCTCACAGACTGACAGACCGACCCCCAAAAACTACCCAGCTGACCTACGTAAGCCAGAGCCTTCAGCAGGTCATCAAAACAAATTATTGTTTAATAACAATTCCAGCCTACTCACACAACATGCCCAATACTTCCTCCTTACACAATTTTGACTTCCCTCTTGCATGTTTAACTACAGAAATATTATAATAAAAGTAACTAACTCTCCCCCTTCATTACAGTTGTTTCCGTGTTATTTACAGTTACTTTAAGCCATTAGTCTATATTTTAGTTTATTTTAGCCGTACATTTTCATTTGGTGAGTTAGCAACACTGTTCTCTCTACAGCTATTATAGACTGGCCGGATGATGCAATCCTTTTGTTACTGTATCGTTCGCAGACAGTTGATTTACGTTCGGTCACTTATTTACACGTTTTTCTGTGAAGTACAAGCTAATGATGTTTTGCAAAGTTTTCTACTGTGTCGTGTTTTTTTTTTTAAATGACATTATTCAGAGTTAGTAAGTTGGGAAAGGGATAGATAGCTAGCTTACCTGAAGAGAATAAAACAGGTGTAGCACAGGAGACATATAAAAAACACTTGATATTTCGTCCCTCTTGGGGACTTCATCAGAAGAGAAGAGAAGTTACCTTTGAAAAGCTTCTAATAAATGTTGGTGAGGATTTTATGAAATGAAAGAAAGAAGAATTATAAAGGATTGGCTATAGTTTTTGTGGTTAGGTTTTCCGCAAGAAACCAACCTTGTACTGTAAAGAGCAATGGTTGGGGCTTACTTGCTTGTAAATTTATCAAAAAGACAAGATCATTGAAAGGTTTTAATTTTACCGTATTTCTGTGTTAAAAATTTGTTTTAAATAGGTTTACTTTAAACGACTTATTTTTTGCTGGTTTGAAAAGTTAAAACTTTAATTACTATAATCTGCTTATCTTGTTACAATTCTAAAGACTAGATAAAAGATCACTGCTCATCAACTAAAAATATATTCAAGTATGTTTAAGTTACCCTTTTTATTGATGCCCTTGAGACAGGGTTATGAGAAAAATAAATGTTTTTCTTCAGAAGTTCAAACCAAGACCCTTCATTCAACTATTGGGTTAGACTGTGGTTTGCTCAGAAGTTACGGTTACAGTTAAACTTTATTTAAAAGAGGAGCTTCAAATCGAAACAAAAGAATCGTGATACCTATTCAAGAGAAAAGTAAACTTTCAAAGTAAATCTCTTTAAAAAAAATCAGTATGTCAAATTTCTGAGAACTGACACATAAGGTTCTCTCCATGCAAAGCACGGCTCCTGACCTTGCTATACAAACAGTCTAGTCAGGATATGTACGATTTAATGACACTACACCTTGGATGTGTTGAGTTTTAATCATTTTTGTTAGATTAAAATTGAAAAGATTTAATTTAAGATTTTAAATGATATGTTGAAAACCACTCTCCATGGTGAGTTTGGAATTGTATTTATAAAATTTGAATATCCTTTACTTGCTTTTTTCCAGGAGCAAGCGATGACGGACTCAACTGCGCCGTTATGTTGGAAGTTTTCCGTGTGATTTCTCGCCAGAACACTCCACTTCAGCAGAACATTATCTTCCTCTTTAACGGCGCAGAGGAAACACCCCTCATGGTCAGTTGTAATATGTTTAATAAATTTTATTTTAAAAAGTTGTTTGAACCCTTTGTGAACAAATGTGTTTGACAGTGGTGTAGTCGTAAATTTTCCAGTGTGGGAACGCTAAATGTTTTTGTTAAAATTTTCAGAAAAGCAAATATTGTGATTTTAAATTATGGAGAACCGGTGTGGGAACGCCGTTCCCGTTCCACTACACCACTGGTGTTTGATGGAAAAAGTTTCTTGGTGTCAGTAGAGAGGCTAGAGGTGAAAATATGCAAGTCACGATCATACAAACACAGTATAAAATTCTTTGTTGATTGTGTGCAACTTACAAAGAATCAACCGAGCTTGTAGATTTCCAGGTAAGCCTACATGTTTTGTTTTACCTCCATCCTCCCACCATCACGGACAACAATTTTGAACTCTTAACGAGTTCCAAAACTGAATCATTTATGTTGGTGAACAGAAATTAAACTGTCTGCTAATTTAGAAAGACCTTGCCAATTTGTCCACAGTCATTTAACCGCCAGGGTGCCACGACCATTAGTAAAAGGACACACATTAGATATTTAGTCATTTACAGTTTCTATGGTGAAAATAGTAAGTCTCCGGGGAGCCATCAGTTCCTAAATTTACTACTGAAGCACAGACAACAACTGCTGTAGTGAACAATTATTATATATAAAACGAACAACCATATTGAAAAGTTGGCCTGGTTTCTATAGTAGTATAAGTAAAACGCTCTAAAATGTCAATATTACAAGAAACATACTAAAAATAAATTATTTAAGTATTTTTTATACACTATCTAAGAATTTCTAAAACGAACTACGCTTTTTTGAAAAACAGTGGGTTCAATCTATGGATTGGGAGGCTCCAGAATTAGGGACATCTTCCTTTCTGGTAGTCTGGGGCTTCATCTTATTAATTCGAATGACATTCTCGAGCAATCACGTGTTTCACTAGTGGTATGTCTAACAGGCTTCCCACGGGTTTATCACTGCTCACAAGTGGGCGCCGGAAGTGCGAGCGTTCATCAATCTCGAGAGCTGTGGCGCTGGCGGCAAAGAAGTCCTCTTTCAAGCCGGCCCCAACCACCCATGGTTGATACAAGTGAGAAGCACACCTTACAGGGTGTCCCAGAACTCCCTCATAACCTTTGCCCATATTTTTCCTGAGCTCAAGACAAATAAAAATATCAGAAAAGTGCAAAACTCTTATAATTCTGAGGGCCGCCGTTATATTCTTTTATTAACTATTTAAATTTTAAGAACATGTGATTTTATTGAGTTGATATTTGGAGTTGATGTGATTCAGCAATAATATGGTGGCTATTAAAAGTGTTTGATATTTAAATAACTTAAATGGCAAATCACAGAAGTTAGGCTAATATTTTTAAAAGAAAAACTTGTTTGGACAATTTTATAAATGTTTAAGTCTAGTTTTATATAGGTTAAAGATCTTGGAAGAATAATAAAGCAGATTTATGTGATTCTAGTGCTATAAAAATGTCTCAGTTCAGTTTTTTTCATGCACCTAGAATCAAATACTGTAAATAAGCGTTTAATCCATTATTCTGAACCATCAGATTTCCTTGTTCTTGAAATTAATCTTTGGAATTGTTCTTTAGTTATCTCTTAGAAATGGTATATACAATATATTAGTTACTGTCAGTGTAAGCCATAAGACTTATAAGATTTATAACGTTATCTCAATGTCATTTTCAATAATTTTAGATCAGACGTTTGATAACATTTCTACTTAAAAAAATTACTTTTGTTTTCTTAAGGGAAAACCTTAGGCCTGATTAGGAAAGGGATGGTATTTAGCCAAATCACCTGAGAAATCTAAGGTCAGTCAGTATAATTTTATGCAAAAACTAAGAAACATTTCAAACATTAAGAATGAAGAAGTCTCCTAGGAATACAAGCTGTCATTGCTTAAAATTTGTTTTATTAGTTGTAGTTTATGCTGAGTTTTTATTGCTCTTGTAAGCTTACTTAGTACTATTCCTTTCCTAAGTGTAATTTGATTTTAATAGTGTTCAATCAACTGAGGGTTTCCCATTCCTTGCAAGGAATAGTTATATTCCCCCTCTTTCTTTTAAGGGTCGGGGAATAGGAGAGTAGTAGGACTGTTAAATAAGTCCCAGCACTCTTCTAATCCTTTTTAATTTCTACGGATGAATATTGCTTGTCAATCCCTTTTAATTAAATGTACAGTTTGGTTTGCATTATATACCTTTATCTTTCCACAGTTGTATGCTGAGTCTGTGCCGTTTCCGAGTGCCAAGGTTTTGTTTGAAGAGATCTTCCATTCGGGCCTAATCCCATCTGACACGGACTTCAGGATATTTCGTGATTTTGGCCAGAAGCCTGGTAAGAATATATCATTATAGTAGTAATTTAAAAAAATGTCTACTGTGTATGCCTTTGAATGCATTTTATATAAGAAAATAGTAAAACTAAAACCGATTCAAGACCTCATTATTATACTAATAAGGCAAACAGAAACATATTTGTACAAACATAGATTACCATTAAAAGAAAAGGTTACGCTATGCTAATACTTCTAAGGTCACAATCGCGACACTTTTCTTCATGGTGTGATACATTGTTACTGTGCGATACATCGATACTCAAATCAGCCCCATATGACTCTACATGGAATTTGTAGTCAAACGATGTATAGAGCAGTCAACAGAGTGTAGTCTTTCAGGGTTTTTGCGAGTTTTGTAACCAATTACAAAATTTTGTGTCTTTCCATTGTTGGCGGTACTTATAGTGTTGTGGTCATTGTTTATGCCTTTTTTTAGGGGTCTGTGGTGCACCGAAAAAACGGTACCGGTACAGTGCAAAACTAATTACCGTCATCGGTTCGGTACAGAACATAACCCCGGTACAGATTCGGTACGGTACAGTTTACTGCGTCAAACAATAAACAGAGATAAGCTGAACAATGTTCAACAAAATAAGTGGTTGAAATGAGACTCCTGTTGATAACTAGTCGTTTCTTTTAAGGAAAATTAAGGCCCTAAACTCGTCTCAACTAATATGAAAAGAGACGTTGACAGGTTTTATTTATAGCTATACGACAATGAAGATAAGAATGGGCGAGGGGAGCGGAGAGGGGTTGGGTCGGCCGGGCAAAAAATCTGACCTTGAGGTAAGAAAGGTTTAGACTAGCAAAGCATGATGGGTGAGGGGGAGGGGTTCGGTCATTAGCAATACATCAGTTGTTTGTCCAACATCATTCCTTGAGTGAGAAAATGAATACTATATTTTTTCATGTTCTTTCTCCATTATGAATCCAAATTAAATTGATTTTATATAAGTATTATTATTATTGTTATTTAAGTATACTAGTGAAATTGATTTTAAATTATATAAAAAGTTGTTTTCAAAAATGGTTGAAAATAAATTAAAAAATAACCACTAACATAATAAATTTCAAATGTAGCATAAATTTGTAATTGTTTTATTGTCTTGTGAAATTGTTACATACAGAGATCTGTTATATGTTAGATTATCTTGTGAGATTTTAGAAAATTCATCTAAAAACTATCTACAGCAAACAAAATTTATATTTTGATGAGGTGAATAGTTAATTATCTTAAAGGTGAGGTAGCCAAATTAACAGGATATCTCTGTACTTTAATTACTTCCTTTATCTTGCAGTTTTACATGGTACTTTTATGTTTAATTTAAATAAATGTAATATTTTTTATGGATTACAATTTCATATTTGAAAACATTGTAATTTGAATCTTCAGTATTTAAAGGTTTAATTTATAATTTTCTTTACCTTCACATTATAATATATATTTGGTTTTTTAAAGTTATCTTATTTTACTTTGTATTATTGATGATATATCTTCCCAAACATCAAAGAATGTTATTCATAAAATTTTAGCTATTTCTGTTGGTATGTTTTAAATTAGGGATGAGTCGATACTAAAATTTATCGATTCTTGATACCGATACCGATACCAGAAAAATCGATTCTCGATACTGATACCAAAACATTCAAAAGCAATACTCCAAAGTGGCAGGTTTTAAAAATATTTTTATCCATAGTATAGTTATGTTTTTTTTAATCGAATAAATGTAAACAATTTAATTGTTTATGGGCTTAAATATTTCTCAATTTTTTTATGATAAATACAAATTAGTATATCTATGACGGTTCATTGTACCGTACCAAATTTTTTCTGAGAACCGAGATACAAAATCTTTTACCGTACCGATCTGAAATTTTCAGTACCGCAGACCCCTATTTTTTTGCAAAAATAATTATTTAAACCCTAACAAAGCATATATATTTGCAATCTGTGAATTATTTAGCTCATTTTGGCTATATTGTAAATTGTAAACTTTGTGTTTATTTTGTAATCACTAAGGCCCATAAAGAAAATTTTGATTTAATATGAGATTTTAAGTTTACCTCTGTTTTGTAACCATGTCCTACGTATTCATTAACAAGTTATAGTTGTTTTAAATTCTTCTTTTCTTGATGAACAAAATGAATATATAAATATCACGGAGAAAAATATAGTGAGCTGTTGGAGGGTTAAAACATTGAGACAGCTGGTAGGTTAAACCAAAAGCGGTAAACCTGTCTGTATTGTTCCAGGTCTGGACTTTGCTCACTGCAAAAACGGCTATGTGTACCACACCAAGAACGACCGGCCCGAGATGATCCTGCCGAGCGTCTACCAGCACACCGGGGACAACCTGCTGGCTCTGGTGCGGCACATCGTGGGCTCGGAGCAGCTCAAGAGACCCAACGAGTTCAAGAATGGCCGCCAGGTGAGCGGAGTCAGCCTATTGTAGGTTGTTAGCAAAGTTCCTAACCACTAGCATGACCGGCCCGAGATGATCCTGCCGAGTGTCTACCAGCACACCGGGGACAACCTGCTGGCTCTGGTGCGGCACATCTTGGGCTCGGAGCAGCTCAAGAGACCCAACGAGTTCAAGAACAGCCGCCAGGTGAGCGGAGTCAGCCTATTGTAGGTTGTTAGCAAAGTTCCTAACCACTAGCATGACTGGCCCGAGATGATCCTGCCGAGTGTCTACCAGCACACCGGGGACAACCTGCTGGCTTTGGTGCGGCACATCGTGGGCTCGGAGCAGCTCAAGAGACCCAACGAGTTCAAGAACGGCCGCCAGGTGAGCGGAGTCAGCCTATTATAGGTTGTTAGCAAAGTTCCTAACCACTAGCATGACCGGCCCGAGATGATCCTGCCGAGTGTCTACCAGCACACCGGGGACAACCTGCTGGCTCTGGTGCGGCACATCGTGGGCTCGGAGCAGCTCAAGAGACCCAACGAGTTCAAGAACGGCCGCCAGGTGAGCGGAGTCAGCCTATTGTAGGTTGTTAGCAAAGTTCCTAACCACTAGCATGACCGGCCCGAGATGATCCTGCCGAGTGTCTACCAGCACACCGGGGACAACCTGCTGGCTCTGGTGCGGCACATCGTGGGCTCGGAGCAGCTCAAGAGACCCAACGAGTTCAAGAACGGCCGCCAGGTGAGCGGAGTCAGCCTATTGTAGGTTGTTAGCAAAGTTCCTAACCACTAGCATGACCGGCCCGAGATGATCCTGCCGAGTGTCTACCAGCACACCGGGGACAACCTGCTGGCTCAGGTGCGGCACATCGTGGGCTCGGAGCAGCTCAAGAGACCCAACGAGTTCAAGAACGGCCGCCAGGTGAGCGGAGTCAGCCTATTGTAGGTTGTTAGCAAAGTTCCTAACCACTAGCATGACCGGCCCGAGATGATCCTGCCGAGTGTCTACCAGCACACCGGGGACAACCTGCTGGCTCTGGTGCGGCACATCGTGGGCTCGGAGCAGCTCAAGAGACCCAACGAGTTCAAGAACGGCCGCCAGGTGAGCGGAGTCAGCCTATTGTAGGTTGTTAGCAAAGTTCCTAACCACTAGCATGACCGGCCCGAGATGATCCTGCCGAGTGTCTACCAGCACACGGACAACCTGCTGGCTCTGGTGCGGCACATCGTGGGCTCGGAGCAGCTCAAGAGACCCAACGAGTTCAAGAACGGCCGCCAGGTGAGCGGAGTCAGCCTATTGTAGGTTGTTAGCAAAGTTCCTATGGAAACGTGAGCCACTAGCATGACCCGCATGGAGAAACTTACCCCGGGACCACCATAAAAATTCTAATGTGACCCCCTGAACACATTTGGGGGGTTGTTAAAAGTTATATATACAGTGGAACCTTTTTTTAACTTTACTGCACCTTTGGGACCAGGACCGGGACTGTGACAGATACTTGAGTAGACAGATAATAGAAACATCATTATATAAACGTGCACAGTGTCCCTATGGTAATTAAATTTAAATGAAAATAAAACCGTGTTCAAAAGGATAATATTTCACAGTATTTACATATTTATATTGTTATAAGTAACATAAGCTTGTGCAGACTCTCAAACACTGCCGTACAGTGCAAATCCTGACGCTAATTAATCCTAAAATTATTATAGACGGCGCCTGATAACCAAGGGTGACGGTTAAAAAAGTGACGGTTGATTGAGGTTTTACTACGTGTTTTGCACTCCAGCGATCAAATTCTTTGAACGATTTACTGAAAATTTGTAGGGACATTCCTTTCTGTAATCAGTTGGTCAAGTACAATGGGCAAAACAATCAAAAAACTCAAAACCCCTTTTTTGGGATTTTTATTTTTACAAATTTCAGTTTTTGGGCCCTAAAAGAGTTAGAAAAGCCCCAGATGTAAAATTAATGCGTACAAAAAGCTGGAGATTAATGAGGCAAGAGTTTTAAGCCCTTTCTCATCGTTATATCACAAAGATTTACTGAGTTATTAAAGGAAATGTATATTGCCTAAACTCAGTACGGTACATTGTCCTATGGGTGTTTTATATTAGAAAAGGCGGTTACTCATATGATGGTGAAGTTTTATCAATACATAATTAATTAGTTAACTCCTTATGACAATTATCCTGTAGACTTAAGTTCCACATACAATTTAACACCTAAATCATTTTACATCCATAGTGTCTTTATCAAGCGAAGAGAGGCAGTGACTTGAAATTTAAATTATTTAGCCTTGTAATTTTCAAATCCCTTATGTCTGTTTTATTTTTTGAAGAAAACATCTTTATATAATATAATTCTGTAAGCGAAATTGTTAAGTCAAAATTGTGGTAGTTCGGCAAATCGCAGGATGATGAGAGAGGACCCAAATTAAAGGTCTTATTGCTCGTTTGCTGATAACTTTATGGAGATACAGCTATTTTTCCCGAGTACCTGGGACCTTTAAAGGGACTCGTGAAAAATAGCAGTATCTCCATAAAGTTATCAGCAAACGAGCAATAATGTAAAACATCCCCTATAAGAAAATCGTGGGGATTTAAAAACGTCTGATTTGTTTACATTAAAACATGCGATTGATTAACTGTCTACTTTGTTTATGAACTCACTTGTGTTCCTATCTATATTGTTTTATTTTCCTCAGCAAGTAAAGAGTAAACAAATCTGATCAGGCAGAGTATTGGAGCAAGATTGGGGCTATGGCCTCTTTAAGCCTCTATTCTTTATGTTTGATCATTCTGTAAGCGAAATATTTAAGGACAAATTGTGGGAGTTTGACAAATTGCAGGATGATGGGAGACGGCTCAAATTAAAGGTCTTGATCCCAGAGACTTGGGAAAAATAGCAGTAATTATAAAAAGTTACAAGCAAACAAGAAGTTGCTTAAAACATCCCCCATAAGAAAACTGTGGGAATTTAAAAACGTCTTGCTTTGTTTTACACTACAACATGTGATTAAGTGTCTACTTTGTTTACGAACTGACAGAGTTCTTTTACTTATATTGTTTTATTTTCCTCAGCATGCAAAAAGTATAAAAATCAGATGAAGCAATTGTTTTATTTATGAAGATAACATTTAAATTGTGTCTAATGACTAATGTTTATTTCATTTTACTATTTCCATTGTAATTTATACTCTTTAAATCACTAAAATTTTTGTTACAGATAATTTCCAAAGTTGATTATGGGTCTTAGAAAAAATAATTGGAAAATGGTTACCGGTATCAAAGTTATTTATGTAGGTAGGCCGAATGTTAATTTTCCTCCCTGCTTACCTTACGTTTACTTCTTTTGAACAATTTAAATGTTCTATTCAGGTCTACTTTGATGTTGGCGGACTCTTCATGGTTCAATATTCCGAAGTTGTTGGAATCATCCTTAACCTCAGCACAGTTGCTCTGTCTGTCTACACTGTTATCAGAAATACCCTGGCTTATACATCGGGTGAGTTGAGATGCTATTTTTATAAATTCAAATCACAAAATATTGTATAAATATAAATTAATAAAAAACTGGTAGGGAAGAGGAGGGAGTGCAAGGTTTAATAGGAAGAATGAAATCCGAAAATACAGTGAGGTAAATGAAACATTAACTCAAAATTTCATAGAATGGGTGGTTCAAATAAATCAATACATTCTTATAAGGTCTTATCATCTTTGTGCTTGTTGCTAAAGACACAGAACTAAGTTTGTGAGTCGATCAATCCTTAAATCACCTAGTAACACTCAATGTTGTTTTCATTGAAGTTTTGTTGAACACAAAGAATGAGAATGCCTACTTTTTACAACATTAGGCCTACGCAAAATTAAAACTTGCCCTAGACCACTATTTCAGCTATTGGCCAATGAAAATAGGTTTTGAAAATGGAAAAATTGCAAGCAGAAATATTTTAGCCGGCAAATGTGCACTAAGGTCTTCTGATATTTCATAGACCAAGGTTTCTATGGGAGCTTCACCACCATATTAGAAAATGGCAGACATGAGTTCTGAATGTTTTATGCCATTAAAAGTTAACCTTTCATCTGAGTTTGCTAAGATTCGGAACACGTAAAACTACTTGGACCTGATGAAGCCTGAAAGCACTGATGATCCATCTTTTATTTTTCCTTAAAATGTGTTTTACAAATTTTGTAATGCATAGTTCAGTATGTTTTTCAAAATTTGTCCTTCATTTTGTAGAATTTTAAAAACATAGTTTAGTATTTAAAATCATGTTTGGTCTTTGAGTGGATCTGAAGAAAAATTAAGAATTATGGCTTCTGACACTTAATGCCGACTATCAATGTTATTCTTATTAATACATTTTCATCTCAAATTCAGTGAAAAATTAATTTTAATTGTGTGTAACTTAAAACCCTCGGTACCTACTGAAGATCTATAATTGGTACATTTACTCTTCAACAAGTTGCCTCTTGATGTTAGACTTTTAGATGCAAGACGGTGTAAGGCTGCTGTTTAAGTGCCACTTTATAAGATAATAACGTACATTAAATAAGGAAAAATCCAAAACGGTGGCAAAATCTCATTTCAATCAAAGTAGAAAAATTGGCATTTGAATTGGTGGATTTCAGGTTACATTTTCTAGCAAATATATTTCTGCTTGCAGTTTTTAATTTTTATTCAAAATTTTTATCTTCCTTTCCCCAGCCTAAAAGATCCGACTGTGTTGTAGCGTGAAGGGCACTGTGAGGGAGTCCAAGACCCCAACAGACGGGCAGGGGGACCACTTTACACCCCCAGAAGATGTTATCAAGTAGGGTCAGAGCTGTTATTAGAAGAACAAGATTTTATTTGTTACCTATGTATTTATTTCCATACAACATCACAATAACACCTTGTGAGCACATTTGCTCGCAGGCTGGTTTGTAGCGTAAGCTTAAATAAAGAAAGACCAATAAATTGGACGTTTGGATTACAATACTGTACATAAATGTATGTAAACATGAGAATGGTTATGCCTCACATTTTTACATTGGATGTCTTCTTTTTATGTAGAACCAGCACCAAACCAAACATCAAAATGTTTTTGTAAGTAAACCAAAGACTGTGTTGATGATTTTTACCCCTTTTCCAGTAAAAACTGTTATTTGTTACTGCTTTAGCCTAACTGTTCTGCCAAACCGATGTTCAATTGCTTTCTTGCATATTTCATTTATCTTTGCTCCCAGTTCTATTTGCTCCTTCAAACAGAAACACTCTTTTGCATATGACAGTTTATGATTTATTTTATGTAGTGACACATGGAACTATTTATAATTTTGTATGCCAATTTGTTATCTGGTTACATATTTCTTCTGTTAAGATCATCCCTTGCATGTACATATTTTTTTTAGATAAGGGCACAGTTATTAAAAAAATTTGAAAGAAATAAAAAGAATTAATTTAAAATTAGGGTGTGCAAGAAGTTATGTTTGGAATATATTTTTCATTGATTTGAGAGGTTTAGTTTTTACAATTATTTTCAAATACAATTTTTAGCAAGTTACTATCAGAATCATTACATCAATTTGAAAGCTTCTTTAACTTTACACCACCTAGATAATTGTTCAATATTTTAACTTTAGTAATAGTCAGTGATAGCATTGACTATATAATCAGTGGTGATAGCTTGGAGCAAATAGGGGTAGTTAGATATAGAGGTTCGGTGACTGATTTTTGGTTAGTTTTTAAGTTTACCTGTTGGTTTTTGTACTCAATCAGTATTTTCTGTGTGGCTTATTTTGAGGATTTCCTATACAATTCTATTAGTTCAGGCCTCTTAAAATGAGGTACACCAGACAAAGAGGGGTTTGTTTGATTTTATTAGGCCTGAACTAGTAGATTTGTACAGAAAAACCACAAAACAAGCCACACATAAAATACTGATTAGTACAAAAACCAACAGGAACATGCTCCAAGCTATCACTGAAACAATCACCAAAGCCAACAGTTTGCAAAATGACCTAGCTGGTATAAAGTATCAGCATCATTAGATCCTTTTGGGCAGTAAAATTTGATCCTTCAACCACTTAAATAGTATTTAACAGACCAGTTGCAATTTTTAACAAAATCAAGAAGCATGCAGTGTTTTTGAACAGTCTTAGTCTTAAGCTCCAATTTTCAAGAGATATTCGTTTTGATAAGTTGGCAGCCTCTTTTGGCGTTACTTTGCCCGTCCACATAGACTACACGGTTCTATGCTTGGAACATCCAGCAAAGCAGGGAGTGAACCGTTACAGTACAAGTTGTATAGTACTCGTAACATTTATTTTACCAGGACGTGGGATTTGAACCCACGGCAGAGCGCATGGTTTCGGGGTCTGTCGCCTTGACTACTACACCAAAGACTCACTCAATTTTTGGTTTACCCTAATCCTTTGCGCTACATTAAGTTAGCTGTAGTTAGCGGATTACATTATACACAGTTTACATTTGATTTAAAATGTGTGTGTCTTAATTCTTAATGCTTCATACTATTCTAAAATAGTTGGTAAGTTCCTTTCTTTATAATTTTTTTGCCTTGATTTACAAGTCAGTTTTTGATGGATTGTAGGATCTTTAGGCAGGAATGTTCAGAGAATCTGATATTTTGATTAAGTAATAACTTAAAATGTATTATTATATTTAAATGTAATACTCACGTAATATGCCTTTAGATGTAAATTTTTATTTGAAATCTGCCCTATTTTTATGTTTTGAAGGAATTACCCATCTTCAGTGTACAAATTTAAAATACTAAACTCTTCCTATATAATAATTAAATAAGTCAACTTTTGCATGTCACAGAGATGTTTAATTTATGAATTGTTTACGCTTTCTGCCCTTTTATCACATTTCCTGCAATGAGTTTGGCTGGCTGCATCTATTAAACAAGATGCATGATGATTGCTTGTTTGTTGCACGTTGAGTCTTCTTTACTCATGCAATTTTATTAATTTCGAAAATGAATATATTTTATTTTTCGTTCTGATAAAATAAACTATATTTCAAATACTTTCTGCATTGTCTTAAAATTGTTTCCTCAAGATAGGCAAAGTAATAGTTTATTTCCCCAATATTTTATTGTAATCAAACTTTAGTTGTTCCTTAAAAAGGGAAAAGTTAACAATTTTTACTCTTGCAGGCTACTTATAGATATCATAATATTTATATGTATATTTTATGGGTAGTATAAAATCTAATTAAAACGACTTTATTCCTGAAAAATATATCATGTACAATAGCATTTATTAGCTGGGCAGATGTTTCTTGCAATACTTACAGAGTATGACAATACCCCCGTAGCAGCAAACCTGCATACTTAGCGAATTTCCAATGCATATATATTTATCTTAATGCCACATAAAGCTACATACCAAGTTTCATCAATATACATTCATAAATAAACAATTTATGACATTTTAATTATTCTCCATAAGAATAACATGGCGGCTGAGTATGCAGGTTTGCTGAAGCAAGGAACACAAAAAAATGGGGTTTTATGCTTATATCAATATAACTCAACTAGGTGAAGTCACTTACCAAATTTCATTAATTTATTTTCATAATTAAGGGAGATAACACGTTACTTATTTTCCATAAGGATAACATGGGGCTGAGTACGCAGGTTTGCTGCTATGGGAGCCTTTGTCAAAAAATTGTTTTTTTGAGGAAATATCAATGGTCCACAACCAGATAAAGCCGTATACCAAGTTTCGTCAGTATATGTTCATAAATAAGCGAGATATAAAATTTTTATTTTCCTCCATAAGAATAACATTAGACAACGTACTGTGTTTAGCACTTTCAATATCTCGGTAACCAATTGACGTAGAGAAATGATCAAAATACCAAATTGTGTGTTTTTTTAAGCTGAATCCAATGGAAAAAATAAAATCTGACTATTTCCAAAATTATATGTAAAAAATTCAAAAAACCCATTTTTGGGGTACAAACCCCCCCCCAAAATACCCCTTCGGATAGAGCGATCTGGCTGGTTTTCGAACTTAAAGTCATAAATGTTGCTTTACACGTTTATACCAAATTTCATCAAAATCGGATAATTTTTACGAGAGTTATCGTGCTCACGGACACACATATATATATATATATATATATATATATATATATATATACAGTTTCGAACGAATGGTATTTTTGGGGTCTGGGGACCTCAAAACGAAAAGTTATCATGGTCCCGGGCCTAGGTCTTACCATGCCGACTACGGTAATAGCTTCTTCCCTATAGGGGAAATTCGCTAAAATGAGTGTTTGGTCGGAGGTCGGAGGATTGTGTTTTCCCAGGAGGGACACTTGGGGGTTGTTGTTATGGTCAATAAGACAAATAACACGTTTCATATAAGCTAACCAATTAATTAGTTCAAACTCTTCATAGATTCTTAAAAATACACCTAATTCTCTCGTTTGATCTGTGTAATTAATTCAAACTCTTAACTGATAAACAAATATTATATTCAATTATTTTCTTAAAAATACTAGAAAGTATTACGTCACCAGTAACATTGTAGTTTACTTTTATAAGGTAAAATTTTTTTTATTCCAGGTTCCCGAGTAGATCTGCGTTATATGAATCAACATAACAGTTTCATCCTAGTTCAAAGTTTTTTCCTTACAATGGTAACCATCTAAGTTGTTTGATGAATATCGTCCAGAGCTGGCAGTAATGCTGTTGTGTCCGCAGGCATGAAGAGGCGGGCGATGTGTCGTCAGCTGGCCCTGTCAGTGCTGGTGCCGGCCCTGGGCATGGTCCTGGCAGTCACCAGTGCCGTGGCCAACGCGATAGTACTAGACTCCACACAACGGCCTATGTCGTGGTAAACATCTTAATATATCTTTAAGACGCCGACACAATCTGGGTGTATTTTAAGGCGAACATGAATTAATGATGTAGAATGTGTGAGATGCCTTGTGTAGCCATGTTACTGACTAAGACCCGCTGATTCTTTAGCCAGGATCATTAATTAATAGCCCAATGACCAATGGCAGCTGGATCCAGTATCGAACCTTCACACAATTTTCCCAGGATTTTGCTCAGGATCGATCTTGCGAAATACAGGTTATGAAGTGAGCTTGCTAACCACTGTGCTACCTAACCAATTTTACAATGGTTCTCTCAGCGGTTGGGGTATGACTACATATGGGCCAAAAGTTCTGTGTGGGACCAACACTACTGACCACACAAAAACTGTGAGTCATCTTCACTCAGTGGTCATAGCATTGCTACTTTGTTACATTGTAATGTGTGCTATTTTTCAAACAATGCATCCAGTGCTGGTTTTATACATTCACTTGAACGAATCAGAATCAAGCATTTATTACCAGTAGGCACATTACATTGCATTTTGTATGGTCAGAGGGAAATACATGTTGAGGATAACAATAGTCAGTTAAGTTTTACAGGCAAAAATCACAGACAAAGAATACAAACATTATCAATAGGCAACAGAAAGAGGACTGATAAGTAAATTATTTTAAGGTAACTAGCCCCAAAAACAGACAAATGACAAATTAACACATTGCTAGCTAAGCATCACAGGGGAAGGGAGGTAAAAAATGCAATGATGTTATAAAAAGGAATATTAATCAGCCTCTGGAAAGTTCTATTGATGCATCAAAGTGCTGTCAAAACCAAAATTAAGGAAAGCCGCCTTTCCTTTCCCGTCCATCTTACAGCCGGTTTGGTCACGCACACAGAGATTTTGGTGAATGATCTTTGTCCATAGCCTGTTTAATCTAAGAACATCTTTTGTAGCATTCTTTCAACTTTCAGGCTGACAGTCTAGGCGCCTGAAGTAACATATGCTGATGAACGCCCTAACTACCTCCAGCCTCAATTGGACCTTTTCTAACATTCTCAGCATTTTCAAAACAGTCATATTCAAAACGATATTACATAAAGGGGGTGTCTTGAAATGTTGCTTATGCAATCGACAACTTTTCTGTAAAATTAAAAATTTGTGAAATACTTCACAAACGTAATTATTGGTATTAATAAACAAAATTATGGCTCAGGCTTAACAGGAACTGGTGGCTGGGTGCTGTACTCACATGGTAGGAAGGATTAGCAGGTTATTCAAAAACCACCATTAATTTTCATCCATCCAGTAGGGTAATTTTTAGTATTCAAAGTTGGTGCAAATTTTGTTTAGTATTCCAAGGTGCTGATTCATTATTTCCTTCAGGTACACCCACAGTTCCCTGGTGCTGCCGCTCTACTTTCTACCATCTCTGTTCGCTCTCTCCGCACCTCTGTATGTCTTCACAGCGTGCAAGAGTGTAAGTCTCGTGTAGGGGGTAGCGGTATCAACTATTGCAGATCAGTATATTAAACTGTTTTGACCCTAGGTTCTTGGGACAAATTTGGTGCGGGACTTGTATTAATTTGCAACGTATTATATTTGTTCACACGTAATTATTTGTATACATTATATAAATCTGGAGTATTTTTCATTGATGGTGTACAAGTAAATATTTTTTATCCAAATGAACTATGATTAGCTTCGACTCAAAACAACCAAATAATTCATGCAGAGGTGCAACTCTTTTCAATTAAATTCAACCAACAGCGCTATTTATATTTTAAAAAATATATAAAAAAAGACCATCATACTTTTTACAGTCCTAATTGAGTTACAACTTTCAACTCTACCTCCTAATTCTCTGTTATAATGAGCATATTCAATTTAATTTAATCTACTTGTTTTCTCCTAGTAATTATTTTTAAAATGTTCAGTCTGAGAGAGATGTTTCTGTGAGCACTAAGCATTGAGTTAAATTGAATAAGGTCCCAGAGACCAGTAATTCAGTTTGTTTGACTCTAGATCGGGTTACATTTATTTTTTATGTATATATAAATTAATACTATTTAATAATGACACCGATACATTAAACAAGTATCTAAAGAATATTTTTGTCATTGTTAAATATAATTGAGAAATAATAAGACAAGAACATTAAAAAAATCAGTAGGCTTGGCAATCTTGGTCAGACTGAGAAAATTCACTGATAGTGAAATCTCTGTGCTGCATTTTTGTGTGAAGCTAATAAACTTTTACAGATAACAAACATATCTTTAAATAATCACCTGGTGAAAGACATTCTCTTTCTCGCTAGATAAAAGTTTTTTAACAAAGCCAATGGGATAAGACCTAAGATATCTTTGAATATTTACTGAGTTTTGACACATATAGGAATTGTAATAAACATTTTAATACGCAATGTGATAGGGTTTTGTTGATAACACTGTCAAATTTGGGATGCAGATTTCCAATTCGATTTTACACATTTGGAAATTAGTGTTTTAAACATGGTTGTGATCGCAGAGCAAGCTGTGTGACGGGATCCAGGCACAGATGTACTGCAACGGCATCCAGCTGATCTGGAGTGTTCTTCTTCTGATCGCCACGCTCGCCGGGGTCCGGTCCGCTTACATTCTGATGATCATGGTGCTCATCCCTTCCCTCGCCAACTTGCTGCTGCTGCTGTGCAAGAGAAACCAGTCCGGTATGTGGACGCACAGCCTGCGATAACAATTAATTGAGATATTGCAGTTACTCAGTATTTTAATTAACTGAATTTAAACCTAGGTATTTAATCCTAGGTAAGAGTAGAATTGTATTTATTTGGTAAAGGGATTGACTGAGAATTAAGGAAATGTCGTTAGAAAATGTACTCCAGCGAATAAATTTCCTGAATTGGTATGGGATGGGCTTTTTACAATCTCCTGATTTTTCCACTTGTGAAACCCTTTTTAAATTTAAAGTTGGTTTTTTTATTTACTTTACAATTTAGCCTGCACCCATTTATCCTTTAGAAGTTGTTGGTCTACATCCATAGAATTTTTTTTACAAAGAGAATTTTAGTTGGTGAACAAGGCTTGTTATGGCACGTGTATGATGTTTGGTATTTTGTCTCTGCTGGCGACCCAGCTTTTGAAACTGTCTGAAGGGGCATGAGTGTCGGTTGTTAAAGTCTAGTAGTTTTTAATTTCAGATGATGTCTTAAAATTTTAGTATTAGATTTACCTGCTCTAAGACATCATCAGGGATTTCTCCGAGTTATTTATAGTGTGAAAACGTACCGACCATTGCTGCAGATTGGGTTCGCATGGGAGTAGGTCTTTTTGTTTCCCAGTTCTCAAAATTGAGATATTTATCAAACTCTTTTAACTTACAGAATTGGCAACCTCTACAAATCTCATGTAAATCAAGCGTCTCGGATTGAACGCCAGGGTGTTTTTCATGTTGCACTCAATCTTAACCACTCGGGTTTACTTCACCACGGTTGTTTGCTGTTGCAGTGCCGGTGTGGTTGTGTGGGTTCCTGGCCAGTGCCCTGTTCCCGGCGTTCTACACCGTCTACCTCAGCATCCTGTTCCTGCAGGTGTTTGTCCCGGTCACCGGCAGGATGGGGGCAGACACCAACCCTGATATCATTATCGGTGTCATCTCCTCCGTGCTGTGTGTGCTTACTGCCAGCTACTTTGTGAGTACTGTTGGGAATGCGATAGGAAATCTCACACGAGGAAATATATTGTTTTGAATAATTCTAAAAAGTGGGAATAAGAGATATTTAGGGATGAGTTGATTCCAATTCTTTTCGATTCCGATTAAGGTTCCGATTCTTACAAATCGATTCTCGATTCCGAATCCATTGATTCCTAATAATAGGTAAAATAGCAAAGTAATGTTTTAAAATTGATTAAAGACAATAAGTTAGTCAGTAATTTATTTTTATTTAATAAATGGAGACAATCAGTTTGTTGGTGATTATTTTTCATTAATAAAATAATACCCCCGTCGCAGCAAACCTGCGTACTCAGCGAATTTCCAATGTATAATATATGTTTTAATACCACATAAAGCCGCATACCAAGTTTCATAAAAATATATTCACATATAAGCGATTTTAATTATTCTCCATTAGAATAACATTGGTAATGAGTACGTAGGTTTGCTGAAACAAGGAACACAAACAATTGTTTTTTTATGCAAATATAAATAGAATTTAACCAGGCGAAGCCACATACCTAGTTTCATCAATATTCAATCATAAATAAGCGCTATATAACACTAGTTATTCTCCATAAGAATAACATGGGGGCTGAGTACGCAGGTTTGCTGCTACGGGAATAATCAACAAAAAATCAGTTTTTTGTGCAAATATCAATATACCAATACTACATGAAGCCACATACCAAGTTTCATCAACATACATCTATAAATAATCGAGATATCAAATTTTATTTATTCTCCATAAGGATAACATTGGACAACGTACTGTGTTTAGTACTTTGAATATCTCTGCAACGGTTGGGCGTAGAATCACAATTTAAACATCAAAATGATTGTTTTGTAGAGCTGAACAGATTGGTAAAAGCAAATGTGAAGTTTACATTAAAATGAACTGAGGAAAAACCAAAAACCTTTTTCCCATAAGATTAACATGGGAGATTTTATGAGCAGGTTTTTTTGGATTTTCTCCGCAACCACTTAACCTAGGTTAATAATTCAAGATACCATATTATTTGTTTTTTTAAGCTCTATAACATGGTCAAAACCAAAATTAAGTTTTTCAAAAATTTTAGGGTGAAAAATGCAAAAAACTGATTTTTGGAAAATTTAAAACCCCCATAAACCCCCCTTCCCGTGGTCTGATATTTCTGGTTTTCGAACTTAAAGTCATGAATGTCACTTTACACATTTGAGCCAAATTTCATCGAAATCGGACGTTTTTTACTCAAGTTATCGCGGTAACGGACACATATATATATATATATATGTAATTTTCAGTAAAAATGGCTACTAATATAATTATTATTTTTAACATTTTAAACACAGTACCCTGGATTAAATTATTTTATTTCAAGACCGACATGTTTCGGACCTTAAGGCCATAGTCATGGTCGTAAACAAAACATAACCTCACAATTATTAAAAAGAAATATAAATGTAAACCATAAATTGCTGACAATATAATCAATATATGACTTTTTCCATAGTTCTTTTAACATGCTTCTCAACTATTGTGGCTTAATAGATTTTAGTTTCAATAAAACATGTCGGTCTTGAAATAAAATAATTTAAACCAGGGTACTGTGTTTAAAATGTTTAAAATAATAAATATATATATATATACATATATATAAAGTTGAACGAATAGTGTTTTTGGCATCTGGGGACCTCAAAACAAAAAGTTATCATGGTCTCGGGCTTAAGTCTTACCATGAGACCTACGGTAATAGCTTCTTCCTTATAGGGGAAATTCGCTAAAATGAACATAGAGAAATAAATAATAATAAAAAAACAAGTTGAACTGCATGTTTATTTTTCATGTAATTGTTATGTATTAGTTTCAGTCATATATTTTGTTAAACACTGGTCAGCGGCGTAAATCTGGGTAATCTGCGGGAGTAGCTATGGAATTTTCAACTACTGACTCAAATTTTCGATGGATAGTGGCAAAAATCGGGGTAAACGGCGGGAGTATCAACGGCCTGGAATCGATAGAATGGAATCGACTTTGGCCCATCGATTCTCGATTCTGATTCTAAGCCTGAGAATAGGTGGAATCGAGAATCGACACTTGGAATCAACTCATCCCTAGTGATATTTTTTTTTTGCAGTCGCGATTGACAGGAAAGAATACACAGTGAAAAAGCAATACGGGTTTCATTAAAATTGAGTTGTGTCATAATTATATTATTTATTTTATTTAGACAGCGTAGAACTTTGTTTACCTTGGACTATTTGCTGTTTGGATGCCTTTGTCCAAATAGCTTCAGATTTGGATTTCGGGCCATGAGGCTAAAAACAATACCTAATCGGTATCTGTTGGTCTCTTGTTGTCCGAATTTGACAAAACTAAGCATGCCTAACAGAGAACTAAAGCTAGAAGCTAGCCATAGTAGGCCTGTAGTCTTGGCTGATAGTACTTGCAGCTATTACTGTCTAGTTAAAGGAATTGCAAAAATGTGTTAAATACAATTAAAAAGACACATGAATAAGCGTAGCTGAGGTTTTAGTATGAATGAATATTCTAAGTTTGTTTAACCCATTTGAATTCAATATTTCAGACTTATGAAAGAAATATACAAAATTTAAAAATCACTCAAAAACAAAAAACCTAACCTTACATCACGTTTGCTAGTCAGTTATACCAAGAGGCTTTGAAAAGTTACGGTCTTTAACTTAAAGTATGAAAACGCATAAAAACACTGGGGAAAATTAACTTAGAACTGAAATTTGTGTTCCTGTTTGCTTTCTCGATCATCTGAATGATCAATATTAAAAATATGTAAACCCTGATGAAGTTGAAATGTGTAACATTGCGTTGTGCCACAGGTGCCCCTGATGGTGCTGATAAGGAAGCCGTGGGCGGTGTTCTTATCACTGGTACTGCTGTACGTAGCTGGTGTGCTGACTGCCATGTACACATCGGTCGGCTTCCCGTACCTCAACAGTGCCTCCAGCCCCACTCTTCAGCGGATATACGTGGTGGTGAGTCAATTTGAACAGTCCATTCAGTATTGAGCAAATATTTGACACTTCACGGTGAAAAGTTTTATGAGCACACAGTATTTTGGAACAACCGTAAAGTATTCACTCTGGAACATATCGTTACGGATGCATTTGTCATTTGTGAGACAGATTTTGTCCTTGCTGATTTTTAGTGTTACTTACACTATATTCCCTTCATGTTTTTTTTCAAACAACTGTGTTCTCTGTTTGATAAATTGTTATGCATATTTTGAGAGATTGTATGAATTCCATAAGGAAAAGAAAGTTATAATCTATAATAAGAGTGCTAAAACTATTGTAGCCTTGTACAATAATAATTGTAATACGGAATGTAATTGTAATTTTACTTTATTATAACATTTGTAATTAATTGTAGTTAATTGTAATTGTAATTTTGTCCCCAGCACTCGGAACAAACCTATCACGGAAGCTCAGGTTTTGTTAGGAGGAAAGAATCTGGATTTTTTGTCGTAAATTTAGATCGACGAATCAACGAAATAGACAACGTGATGGCTGAAATGGCTGAGGCCCAGGATATCTCCTCGCTGTGCGAGGAAATATTTTGTGGAGTTCCGGTCATCTCGTGGAAATTCATGTTGAACAAGTAAGTTTGAATGTTTTGTGCTAAATACATGTATAAAATATCAAGTCCCACGACTTCACCTTCTTTTAACTAAACCTTGTAGGGCCTTGTAGAACACTTCTTTTAATTTTGCCTTGTTAGCATTGTTTAGAATGTTTTATTTTCATATTAATGGCTTCAACAATATCTTCTATCCCGTCGATGCCACAACTTCTGCGAGTAAACCTGTCAGTCATTATCAATCTGACAGTGCTTCTGGAAGCCATGTGTCATAAACTATGGCAACAATTTAGATTTTTATTTATGATTTTTGCGGTTAAACTGCAACCCGATTAATCCGCTCCCGAATAATCGAGAGTTGAGTGTATGTTGAATAAAAAACTTTTGAAGTGAAACCATTTTGAGTATTTAGTGTACAGTGAATTTAGTGTTCATGCTCAGTAAAGGTAATGCATCTGACTTAGTATTGCATGTGTGTATATAGTATATAGTAGCTGTTACGTGGCAGATCGGTCCATTCTTTGAGTTAAATTCAGTTCTTGCTTAAACTAGTTACATCAAAAACATGAATACGTCATTTCGTCTTTTCAATTACCTGCAGAATAAAGTCGTTAAATGTTGTTAAAAGGACCATCTTTCAAACCAATAAGCACAACATTAAATGACCATCTGCCACAAATCACTTATTTACTGGATCATATTTAACTTAGAAGTGTTAGAAGGTTAGAATATTTAACTAAAACAGATTTGTATTAAGTTTGTTATCTGAAATGTACAATAATTGTCTTCTTTATTTTTTTTAAGACTATGGAATTCTATATCCGTTTCAATTTTGTATTATAAGTAGGGGTGTGCGAGTAGTGATTTTTTAAATCGAGTCGAGTCGAGTAGTACCTATTATTTTCGAGTTTCGAGTATTTTCGAGCGAGTATTTTCCGTCAGTTGGTAGTTTCAAATAATGTAATGGGATTTGGATACCACTCCAGATTTGATAATCTAAACATGGTTTCTAAATAATACATGAGTAGCAATTAGTGATGTGTCAAAACCAAAACCCAAATCTCAAAACCACCAAAACTTTGGAAAAGTTTCGGTTTCGAGATTCGATCGGCGAGTTTCGAGAATCAATACTCAAAACTGCCGAGATTTTTTGTGTCGTTTTTTTAACAGAAATCACACCCGAGTGTTGATTAATAATGTGAAGGTCAAAAGCCTACTGTCATCGGTCGTCTACCTTCACCTTTCGTGGATTATTGATTTTTTATTTGTGAAATAGTCAACAGTCAATCATCTTTATTCATGAAGAAGTACAGAGTACAACATTTGAACAGCGTCGAAAATGGTACAATTAATAAACAAACAATCGCATCACCATCTTAATTAAGTACAGCAGGAGCTAATCAAGGATTTCAACTTCCACTTTAAACAATTGAGTTTTATACGTGACTTAATGTATACTAAATCCCTTTAGAGGGAGATGGAAGAATTCCTCTAACGAGTAAATGGCCGCTTCAATTAAATATTCTTTCAGTTGTTTTTTTAAATTTAATGTGATTTTTTTCATTTCTTATTTGTTCTGGGATACTTTTTAGAAATTTTTCCCCAGCGTATGAGGGCCTTTTCTCATACAATTTTAATCTATGATGATTCTGCATAACCGCATTCTTTTTTCTTGTATTATAATGATGCACAGGTTGGTTAGAAACTTCATTTGCCATTTTATTTTTGACCAATAAAATAGAATCGAAAATGTATTGCCCATATACAGTAAGTATTTTTAACTGTTTAAAGTGTTCTTTGACTGAATCATCATGGTTTAGTTTAAGCATTATTCTTACTGCTCTCTTCTGCTGTTTTAATATGTTATCCAAATTAACTTTTTTGGTTGCTCCAAATAGACAAATACCGAATGAAATGAAAGAATGTATATAAGCAAAATAAATATCCCTTAGTGTTGTAACATTACAATAAAAGGACATTTTTGTAAGGGCATAAATTCCAGAATTAATTTTTGTTAATATTCTGCTGACATGCTCATTCCAATCTAAATATTGATCTATTGTTAGACCCAAAAAATTTGTACTAGTTTTTTGTTCAATTAGTTGTGAGTCATACATTATTATTGGTTCAGGGTGAACTTTATTTTGTACTGTTTTAAATTTAATAAAATTGTTTTTTTATGATTTAATATTAAATTTTGGTTTAGCAAGTAGCTGCCCAAATTTCTGAGTTCCACAAAAGCGGTCACTTCTGTTTGTTCTAATGTTGGGGATGATATCATTAAGTTGGAATCATCAGCATAGAGGCATAGTTCACTGCTAGGTTTACACAACAGTGCATTACCTATGCCCTTTAAATAGCATAAAAAAGTAAAGGTCCCAGAATAGACCCCTGCGGAACTCCATATTTGACTGGTTTTATTTCTGATGCTGTCCTAATTATTTTATTATTTATTAAGTGAGTTACTTCAACATACTGTGTTCTGTTGGTTAGATAAGAATCAAACCATTGTAATGAATTTTTTGATAATCCAAGTGATTGTAATTTTTGTAAAAGGATAGGATGTTTTACACTATAAAAGCCTTGGATAAGTCCATGAATATGCCTATTGTGTTTCCACCTCTATCAACAGACTCTATTACTGACTCTAAAAACGATACTGCTGCCGTAATAACTGATCTTCCAGATCTAAACCCATGTTGAATGTTATCTATTAAATTAAATTTTTCAAGATATGATGTTAGCTGAAGCTGTACTATTTTTTCATAAATTTTAGATACGGTTGGTAGTAGAGACACAGGTCGATAATTAACAATATTTGCAGAGTCATCTTTCTTATGTATCGGAACAATTTTTGCCTTCTTTAGTTGATCTGGAAATGAGCCGGAGATGAAAGAAGAATTAATTAAATGAGCTAAAATTTTACTTATCTCATATTTTATATTTTTGAGAAGTGTAACAGGCACTTCATCATGGCCGCTGGAATTTGTATTTTTTAAGGAACTTAATATACGTTCCACCTCCCTCTCATCAACTGGCTTGAAACTAAACTTAGGCTTTAAAAACAAATCTTGGATCGAGCCAGTCTCTGAGTTCATACACAGTACATGCTTATTGCTGTTAGGGTCAATGTCCTCTACCATATTTATGAAATAGTCATTGAACACATTTGAAATAGTTTTAGGATCATCAACAGTATGTTTTCCTTCAGCTAATGTGATATTGTTACATTTTTTATTATTTTTTGATCCAACTTCAGAATTTATAATACCCCAGACAGTTTTTTGGATATTAGAAGATCTATTGATTTTTGTCTCAAAATATTTGGTTCTAGCTTGATTTAATTCTGCCCTAAATTCAATCTTCTCCTTTTTTAACATATTTTTAATCTTATATTGCTTGCATTTTCTGTATTCTTTTGTCATTTCTACTATTCTGTATTTTTTGGCTTTCAGTTCTTCTGTAAGCCAGTGATTGTTTCTATCATTTTTGGTTATTAGAGTTTTTTGAAAAGCCAGATTAAAGTAAAAAATAAATTTATCATGGAAAGTGACATATTTATTTATTTTCTGTAGGGGAAAAATACACATCCTCCCAATTTTCATTTTTTAAAAGCATGCAAAAATGTTCAATATTTTCGCAAGAAAACTTACGTATTTCTTGTTTTACAGACTGTTTGTATTGATCTTTTAAATCCATAGGATTAATTTCTAAAATCTGTCCACCATGGTCTGACAAACATGTTATTATGCCTTCTATTGTCAAATTACAAGCTTCCATATTTTTGGTCAGAAAGTTGTCTATGGCTGTTTTTGAGTTTTCAGTTATCCTTGTTGGAAAGTCAACTAGGTATTTCATGTTATGGCTTTTTAATGTGTCATTCAGTAATTTGTGTTTATGATCCTTTTTTAAGACATCAATGTTAATATCTCCCCCTATTATTATGTTAGTAAACCTTTTGCTAAAAAAATCAATCAAATTACTTAATCTGTCTAAAAATATTTTAACATCAGAACTTGGTGATCTGTTCTTTCCTATCACCAGAAATCTAAATCTACCTTTAATATAACTAGAGGCACAAAACTCAAACTGCATTTCCTCTAAGTACTTATCATTAAAGAAACTGGGCACAGCCACCTGCTTCCATTCAGTGTTTTCCTCTGACAATATCATAACCCCTCCTTTAAAAGATTTTTCCCTACAAAAGGAAGCATTAACTTTATAATTATTTAAATTAAATCTAGATATTTCATCTCCTTTCATGTCATGTTCTGAAAGAATAATTATGTGCGGTTTAAGCTCATTTAAAATTGCTTCTAATGAATTTACTCTTGAACTTAGGTGTTGAATATTTTGATGAAATATTTTAATTGAATTAGCTTTTTTAACTACCTTATCGGAGGTGTTGTATTGACTATTGAGTTTAAAGAAGCAGGAGGCTGGGAAACAAAACTATTATTTAGACATAGGTTTGTTGAACTGGAGTCCTTTTCTGATTGGATCACTGACTCAACTACAGAAACAACTCTAACCAAAGTTTATAACTAAGCTACAAATAATTGGTTCACTAGTAGTTCTGAAACTAATATTTTTCTAGGATACTTCGAGAATGGCAGTAAGTTAACTGGTTTATTTGGAGTAACTGGATTTATTTTTCATAACCATACCCAGGCAAGTAAATAGGGTTTCGCGATTTGAGTTTCGAGATTCGATTTTGTAAGTTTCGGTTTCGGTTTCGAGATTCGAAATTTCTGGTTTTGACCATCACTAGTAGCAATACAAGATTTTGGCCAGTACAATCAAACTGGATTACATATTAACAAACAAAACGTGGATTGTCATACGTTTCCAGCCGATACAACACGGTCCCGTTGTCTTTGGCCAATATCACCTGGTCCAGACATCGCTTATAATCAATATTAGATGACAAAATCGTTAGTTACAGCCGAAATTACGCGGTCCGATCGTCCTTTGCGGCCGATTTTACGTGATGCGATCGCGTTTTACGGCCGTTACTACGCGTTCTGGCCGGTCGCAATCGTTAGCGATCGTCATTTTCGGCCGATTTTACGCGATGTGATCACCTTTTGTGGTCGTTACAACGCGTTTTGGCCGGTCGCTATCGTTAGAGATCGTCATTTGCGGCCGATTTTACGTGATACGATCGCCTTTTGCGGCCATTCCTACGCATTTTCGCCGGTCGCAATCGTTAGCGATCGTCCGGAAATCGGCGGGAAATACTCGCTCGAACTTTCGAGTATTTTTTAAAACTTTGAGTCGAGTTCGAGTATTAAAATACTCAGCCGAAAACTCGAAGTTTCGAGTACTCGCACACCCCTAATTATAAGAACTATGTCTCATTTGGGTTGTATGATTACGATTACCCTTATCAGGTGGTTGTCAACACAGTTTATGTTGATGTACAATTTTATGTTGTTTGAAGGGATTCCAAAAATGTCAGATGGCTTAAAGCAGACCCGCCAGTGATCTATGAACAGACGTTTTTAGAATTCACCGGCTACAAAACCATCTCCAAGAGAGACGAACTGCACGAAGTCAGAAGATTACACTTTAATGTATCAGGTTTGTGATTGACTTTGTCTGTTTAATGTTGTGTACTAAATCATTAAAGTTATATGTATTGGTAGGTCATCGTTTAAATAGTAATGATTGAAACAATTTAGTGACAAAATGGTTTTGAAAAATAGATTAGATTTTACATCATATTCTGAGATTTTGGTAATAAATACTATGCCAATGGTAAATATCATTCCAGAATAAAGATTTTTAAGCTGATTATAAGGAAAACTGCATCCTTATTTGATTTCCTCCGTCAGGAGCAATTGATAATGAGTTGAGTTTTGTATAGTCATGTTAATATTAGTTTTGTCACATTTATTAATATTTGGCATTGTAATAATAATCATTACAGAATATTTCCGAACCTCGGAAACTTCTAGAACTTGTTTTTGAAGTCAAAACAAATTAAAATGTTATGAAAATATAAGGCCTATCCCTCTCAATTTCCCTTCTGTTGGTGTTTCTTGATAAACACATGACATCTCAGGACCCGCTGGAGACACTGACTTGAAACTTTCTTGTTTATTATACTTGTTCAGGACCAATTCGCTATTGAGTTAGGCATTTCTAGCTTTCACCGTATTAAAATGCTGGTCAGTATTTTAAAGCTTAATAGCTTGATAATGTTAGTTAAAAAGAAAATACTTATCTAAATACTAAATTTAAACGAGTTCGCATGCAGCACGCTGACGTGAGGGAAGTGAATTTCCACATAAAAACTTTTAAAACTCAAAATCAGTGTAAAAACATAAATTTGTCCAATTTTTATTGAAATCTGAAAACATTGATTTTTTGGCTGTTCTGATACTCCTGGTTTCATTTTCTTGCAAAGCTGGGAATACAATTTTGCCCAATATAAGGTTAGGAGAAGGTCCAGACAGGCTTGAAAGTAGGTGTGAGGTTGCTGGGGATGATAAAAGTACTCTAACAAAGGAATAACAGGCTTTTCTCGTGTAAAACCCCTATAAGTCAACGTACTGTGTTTAGTCAATACACATTTTTTTTAATAACTCGGTAAATATTTATGCTAGAATGACGAGAGAGGGCTTAAAACTTTCGCCTCTCTAATTCCCATCTTTTTACATGCATTTATTTTACATCTGGGGCTTTTATGACCATTTTTGGGCCCAAAAACTCGAAATTTGAAAGATTAATCCCCCAAAAAAGGGGTTTAGAGTTTTCCGATTGTTTTGCCCAACGAACTTGTCCAACTGATTAGAGAAAGGAACGTCCCTACCAAATTTGAAGTAAATCGGACAAAAATTGTGACCGCTAGAGTGCAAACACATATATATATATATATATATATGTCTATATATATATATATATATATAAAATTTTGAACGATCCCCCAAAACGTGTTCAGGGGGTCACGTTAGGAACTTCTATGGTGGTCCCAGGCTTAAGTTTCACCGTGCGGGTCATGCTAATAGTTCACTTTCCAAAGGAAATTCACTAACAAATAAATGTTATCGGTACACTAAAAAATAACGATTTTAGGCTCCCTTCCCAATAGGTCACAGCCACCTCGTGGCAGCCACTGACCTGTAGATGTCACAGTCACGCTTGTCCCTTCACATACGGTGGTGGCTGCGACCTTCTCGCTAAACTATTGTATCAATTCATTCGTCAAGATGGATTCGAGTGATGCCTATCTATTTACAATAACATACTTTCACTGTTATCCTTTCACTGTAATGTATTGTCCTGTTCATACATTTTGTGAGGTAGCGATCAAATTTAAAAAGGCACAATAAACTATAAACAATAAACACAAAACAATTACACAGACAACAAACAAGATAGTATTACAGCATCGTAAACAAGTCATCATAAAATGGCAGATACAGGTGGCAGGCAAACGACAAATCAAGCTGCACACGCATCCTGAGAACTTGGGTCGTAGCCACCGAGTATGAAGGGCTACTTATATTTCAATGCCCAGCTACGGGTTGAGTCGCTAAAAAGCAGAGTCGCAGCCACCGGCCGGCGACGCAGTTCCATGGTCATCAAGGTGGGTCGCTGCGACCCACTAGTGTGAAGGGCTCCATAAGGCTAAATGAAATTTCAACAGGTCAAGTGGTCTACGGGTGGCTGCGGCCTACTGAGAAGGCGGCCTTAAAATCACTCAGCCCATAGCTGAGCCATTTTTATATAAATGAAAAATTCTCAATCATTCTCTTGTCACAGTAATCTGTAATGGTTTACTCAGTTTGAAGTTACTGATTTTTAAGATATTTTAAGGTTTTAATCACTTTGTGGAGTGATTTTTATAACACAACAAAACCTAATGACTTAAAAATTGATTACCAAATCGAGCATTTGACAGCTGATGAAAGTAAAAAAACACAATTCAGATGCAAGATCAGATATTTTAAGCTAACTTCTGGAATGGCATCTCAGTTCAATCAAATTAGAGCTACTGGATTTCCCAGTTACGTTTTACTGTGCAAGCTGCACACGAGCCACCTAGTATAATATTAAAGCAAGAACAAAGTGCAATTTGTACAAAACATTTACCGTTTAACTCCTCGATAAGATGTATAGTTGCTGCGTTGTGGTGATGTCGAGGTGGTTCCAGGGCCGGACCACATGCATCTGATCGTGTGGCCCAAGCCGGGGGTGAAGCTGGTCGATTGGTCGTTCAGAGAGCACGACACCAAGAATGGTCCGCCGCCCCATACGGCCACGTGGGACACGAGACCTGCCTACGTCGTCAGCTGTGTGCGGGGCCTCAGCCCCTCCAACTTGCCAGTCTGGTTTGACCTTCAGGTAGGAACTTTGACCTTCAAAGTCGGTTCTTAGTCTGTATACAGTTAATAATAGCATTAAAATGTTGTCTTCCTTTATAAGATGCATCCATTTCTGCCGTGTCTACCCACTCTTCTTTTACCCTACATTTTTCTGTCAAGCCAGATTCTTGCTACTTTTTTCCCTCCATTCTCTTTAAATGCTCAAACTGTCTTAACCTTACCATTGCGAGTTTTTAATTTGTTGTTCACGCCCAAAAATGTCTACATTTCTACTTCCATCCAAACCTTTTTTTATGTACTGATTTTCCAAAAAAAGTCCACATTGGTTTATTGCCTTTCTTTTTTAGTGTATATGTTTCTAAGCAGTCAGTTGAAATTGGCAAAGACGTATTAGTTAAATTATTTTTTTCTCCTTTGTAGCACGCGTCAACTCACAGTAAAATTTCTTGCTTGGTGTAAAACGTGTCTGTTTGTAACTTTAAATGAGTATGCAACAATTTTCATAATCCTACTACTCAGAAAACTGAAGTATTCTACATTCTGAATGGTTTCATTTTATAATTTGAGGATTGCTGGGTAAACATTAAACATGATAGCCAACTGACTACCACATAACCACAGTTTTCTCTTTGCTGGTTGTTGGATTGAATTCTTTACATTTTTAAGTCCATTTATTCAGTCTTTCTTGAACCTCTTGCTAAGTGTGACCGCATGACGATTAAAGGTGGTCCCACACTTCTTGCAAACAGACCTGAACATTCGGCCAAACATTTTCCTGAATGTTCACTGAACATTCCGTCCCGTATGTATTCAAAAGTTTGTGCAGCTCCCACACTTCTCTCGAATACTCCGAACACTCGGGAGTTCGACCGAATGTTCGGGCTTGTTCGCGAGAAGTGTGGGACCGCCTTAAAGAGAAGTTCTGAAATTCATTGGGCATTTCCATGACCCATTTTTGAGGTATTGATTTCAGTTTAAATGTAACTGTTATATTCCTGGTATAATATTTGTAATTCAGGCTTTCTGGGACGTTATTTGGTTTTAAACACTCCCTTGACCCTCCAACTGCCAAAGATCACGATCCAATTACGCTACGTTTATACAATTATGCTACGCGATCGTGACCCTTTTCTTCATGGTGTGATACATCGATATTCGAATCAAGGCCATATGAATGTCTACATGGAATTTGTAATCGGAAGTAGTCTTGGTTTATTTTTGCGATTTTTTTAACAGATTACGAAATGTTGCGTCTTTCTTTTGTTGGCACCATTTATTGTTTTCCGTGACAATAATGATTTTAACTCTAATATATTTGTGCAATCATTTAGCTCATTTTGGCTATCTTGAAATTGTAAACTATGTGTTTATTTTGTAACCACTATGGCACGTAAAGAAAACTATTTTTATTTTGAATACGAGTTTTTTGATTCCGTCTCTGTTGTGTAAGCGTTTCTCTATTCATTAACAAGTTGTAGTTGTTTTAGATTCTCCTTTTCTTGCTGATCAAAATGAATATATGTTTGATATAGGTAAAATCATTGTTTATACTTTTTATTAGGGGTGTGCGAGTATTCAAAACTTACAGTTTTCGGCCGAGTATCATTGTTTATACTTTTTATTAGGGGTGTGCGAGTACTCAAAACTTACAGTTTTCGGCCGAGTATTTTAGTACTCAAACTTGACTCGAAGTTTTGAAAAATACTCGAAAGTTCGAGCAAGTATTTCCTGTCGATTTCCAGACGATCGCTAACGATTACGCGTAGTAACAGCTGCAAAAGGCGATCGCATCACGTAAAATCGGCCGAAAATGACAATCGCTAACGATTGCGACCAGTCAAAACGCGTTGTATCGGCCCCAAAAGGCGATCGCATCACGTAAAATCGGCTGAAAATGGCGATCTCTAACAATAGTGACCGGCGAAAATGCGTAGTAATGGCCGCAAAAGGCTATCGCGTGATGTAAAATCGGCTGAAAATGAAGATCGGACCGCGTAATTTCGGCCGAAAATGATGACGGTGTATATAATATCGGCAAAAGTAGCGACCGAGCCACTTAATATTGGCCTTAATTAACCCTTTTACTGCCAACGTGCGCATTTGCGCACGTCGAGAATCGTGCGAAAAACGCCGACGTGCGCATATGCGCACGTCACTAATTGTGCGAGAATCGCCGACGTGCGCAATAAAGCACGTCTAATATTTCTAACTTATTGGCCTTAAATGTTTACCAAATGCCACGAAACTTGAGATACTCGTTGTCAAGACTATGAGGAACATAGAAAAGTACAATTTATACTCTATGACTTGTATAACCTATAAAGTTATACTCACTGATTCCCCCTACCGTCTGTGCGTGTGCATAGTCGACAGTTGCTCTGTGTAGTGAGTGTTGTCTGCCGTCCGTCTTTCAATAATTGTTGTTTATGTTTACTGGTGTTGGTTTGTTGGTTATGTTTGTGGATTTATCCGTGGTTTAGTGAGTAAAGTTTTGATGTCATTACGAAAATGGACAAGCGGAGTAGATCGCCAGTAAGTGAAAATACCATCGTAAATAGGTGTTCACCCTACCTGTTTTGGTGAGCACAGGTGTTGAAAGGGTTTTTTGTGAAATTTTCTCAAATATTCTAAATATTTTTGTCGTTGTTAGTTTAATTATTTTAGTATGTTTTTAGTGTTATTTTATGTTTCTTACAACATTTTTCAATTTAGAAGCCATTTAGAAGTACATGTTTTTGTAAAAAAAATATTGTCAATTGTATATGCAACTATGTTCAATTTTGAAAATATGAATAAATTTTGAAAAAAACATCAGAATTCCTGCATTTATCAAGGTAATGGCATGAAAATTTGGGTATTTGTTTACTAATACCTGTTTTACAACATGTATAAATAAAATTGGTTGAGGTATAAGTTTTAGAGGTAATTTTTATAGTCCAAACTAAAAAAAATATATATATTTTTTTTATCTGTATATATATAATTTAACTAAAAAACTATTACATACACCAAAATATATATTTTATTTGAAACAAACAACTCAATACAAATAAAACAAGACCTAACTTATAAATTTCTGATGAAAAATAAAAAAGTTACAAATTTTTTAATGTGAGCGTGAAATTTGGTCTAATTGAACCTGGCAGTCTTGGCAAGTAAATCTTAATAGTGGTCTGGCATTTTTGGCGACGTCATAAAAAAAATGGTCGGCAGTAAAAGGGTTAAAGATTTCATCATCTAATATTGATTATAAACGATATCTGGACTAGGTGATAATAACAACCGGACCGTGTTTTATCGGCCGGAAACTAATGTCAAAACGAGTTTTGCTTGTCAATACGCAATCCAGTTTGATTTTACTAGCCAAAAATTTGTATCGCTACTCATGTATTAATTATAAACCATGTTTAAATTATCAAATCTGGGGTGGTATCCAAATCCCCTTACACTATTTTAAACTACCAACTGATGGTAAATATTCACTCGAAAATACTCGAAACTCAAAAATAATTGGCACTACTCGACTCGATTAAAAAAATCACTACTCGCACACCCCTACTTAATATAGATAAAAAAACTCATGCAAGACAGTGAAAAACCCTCAGCAGGATGGAGAAATATAGGGGGCAGTTGGAGGGTTAATAGACCTTACCGTGTGGGAAAGAGAATCTCTAAGTAAAAATCAATATTTAGCTAAGTTATTTGTTAGCGGTATAACTTTGTCCCCTACTTTTCAGACGGAAGGCGAGGTGCAGTTGCCGTTGGCTATGTTCGTTGCGATTGGCCAATATCTTCACGATGAAAGACATTTTACCTCGGAAATGAAAACATTCCTGTCCAAGTTTCCTTCCTGGAGTCACGTGACTCCGTGGATCTCTCAGCTGGTGCAGCGCGAGTTCTAGATTCCAGTTATTAGGTACCTAAGTAACCGAGTGCCACAATACGAGAATTTCTGTATCGGAGTTGTAGATCTCCCGAGTACCAAAGTTCTTCTTCTCAAGACTGGGTCGTAGTTTATAGGTTATAATGTATAAAGAATAAGGGTCAACAATCTACTCCACCATTAGTGTAAGTTGTTAGTATGAATGACGAAATGCAATGCTATATTAGCATAATTCTTGTTTTTAGCTTACTTAAAGTTTTTGATTGACTACTATCAATTGTTGTTTGGATTCAGAATGAATTATCCTGAGTATTTTTGGTGAATTTAATTTGTTGCTCAATATCGCACATTTTATTTTTTGTATCGAATTATCAATTTTACTAAATCTTTTTTAGGGTCAGATATGTAACCAATGTTTCAATGATAATTTAAAGAGAGACGTTTATTAAATACATTTTTCATTTCTAGTTTTGTTTTTTAAATTTAATTTAACCTGTCCTCAGTGTTTCGTATCATATTTTACAAATTTATTTGTTTAATTCCAGATGCTTTTTTGCAATGACTAATCATTGAGTCAACAAACTGAGTTTCACCTTTTATCAACATTGACTGGTCCATAATTAATTAGAACATTTATTTGCAGCTATACTGTCTTGAAATTATATTGGTAACATTTCCAAGAATTCTGTTACAAATTTGTTACATTTGACCAGTTAATATATTTTTAGCGTTGTTATTAATTTTATTTGTTGAAAAAAAAATCGTGTAAATTAAATTTCTAAGGCTTGTGAAAGACACAAAACAAAGTTTTGGATTTGTATAGTGTAATTATTGTAAATAATATAACTGCCAACGAATAACCTTGTTTCTGGTATATCAAAAGCTGTAATCTTTTTATACAATAAATAGATTATGAAGTGTTGTATATAAACGTTCGCTTTAAAATTCTCTGTACTACGGTATTTGATGTATTTAATAATACACTTCTTTTGTATAAATGTTCTAGAATCTCTGTAAACTGGTTGGACAACAGCTGTACAACCAGGAAGAGTTGATCTGATTCATGAGGACAAATTTGGGATTATGATTGCAAGTTGAAATTAAATAAATTAATGCTCACTAACGGCCCAAAGAATTTAGAAAAAGAATTTAGAACGGTTAAAAGTACAAGACTTATAGTGCAAAATAACAATTTTTGACTAAATAGAATTAGCATTTATCATTAGTAATACAAATTTAAATTCTAAACATTAAAAACTATTTGAGTATTTTTTATCTCCAATCTTTGAAGAACAAATTTAATATATTTGTCTTTGCTCGTTGTTATGAAGTAAGTTATTTTATAAATTATTGAGTGTGTTGTCAGTATATTAAGCCATGATACATGTCAGTATATTAAGCCATGATACATATTATATGACAGATATAAACAATATGGATTACGCTTAGTGTACTACATCTGTTTGATAAATGAGGCGGGACTGTAGCTTTCCCTTGACCAATTTAGTGAATACTTCCCCCCTCAGCTGTCTTATAAACACAAGGCGTTCATTAAAATAATATGTTACGAGTTATGTAAATAAGTACGCAGAGGAACTGACTGTTTGCGTTCTTTCGTTCCCTACTTTTAATCATGAATCCTCAACGTTCCTCTTATCTTTTGGTTATTATGGTATTTTGAAAGATTGTGGTCATGTCTTGTTTTAGTGAATAATTGTTACCTTCTTACATTTATTGTTACAAGTATGGTCTTCATATTTTAAATAAGGATTATGAGGTTTATTTAGAAAAATGTTAATATTGGAAATGCGTGCCAAATTAAGTTAAAGAATCAGAAAGTTTTTCAATAAATGTCATGTAAGTTATTACTAAAATCAGTAGCACAGATATTAAGTTTTGATATGCGTTATTTTCCATTATAATGTACTGTTACAATTTTGGAAACAACAATTGTACTTTGGCTGTGTATTGGTTAGTTTCACATGTTAGACTTGCCATCTAACTATACAAGTTTTACCAAAAGTCCTGATTGAAATAGGATTATACTGCCTTTATGTCATTGCACATTGTAACACATTCGATTTACTGCTGTATATTTACCATACAAATAGTACCAATAGTCCTGATTGAAATAGGAATATACTGCCTTTATGTCATTACACATTCAATTTACTGCTGTATATTTCTGTTATAGGTATAGTCAAAATTTATGTTCAAGAAGTCGAATGAATACATTTTGTTTTTTTTGTTAAATGTTGGTATTGATGTGTGGAATGTAAGTATGAATTAACTATGAATAAATCCCAACTGGGAAAACAATTTGGACTGTTAATTTAAATGGACCATAATTATACCTTTACGGTCCACATTTTTTTATCAAAATTAGTTTAAAGTACAAAGACGTAACAACAATAGAGCTGTACAGAAAGCTAAGTTAATTTATAATAAATCATTCTTGGTTGGATTTTGTCTAGGGTTCACTTACTGATAGATGCACAAATAAAGGGTGCTGTGTAGTACAGTACTTTAGACACCAAAACATTTCAAAAACAATTTACTGGGAGATCTTAACATTCAGGTAAGGTGGAAGGGTTTGTGATCTTGAACGATTTTCTTTTGTATCTTTGCGCTTGTCCAGCGCATTTCTGTTTCCACACCTCAGCCATTGAGTTGGTCACCATTTTTGTGAACCTTGGAATGTTTCAAAATTGGTTTTAAACTGTTCTTAGATAGATCCATACACATCCTGTCAACCTTGGATTTTTACAATGTGAAGAAAGAGTTATTATTATCCTTTTGATTTTTTAGTGGTAAAAATCCAGATTAAATCAAACCAAGGATGTTATATTTCAATATGATATACTTAAAACATAGGATGCTTCCAGTATATTTCCTGTTTTTATGGAGTTATTTTTTTTAGTCTTCGGACTTTAAAATTATTGAGTTAACGATTTTGGTTGTCTTTGAGCTTACATTTCAATGTCATAGACTTTATCACATAACTAAATGTATTAAAAAACTACAAACTCTACTGCTTACAGGGAAACATGTAAAAATAATTTAATGTTTTCAATCTCAGATGTAATTATAAATGGGCATAATCCTTGCCATTTATAAAATCTGATACAACAGTTAAACAGATCAGTAAACGTTAACAGTGTGATAAATTACTACGTTTGGCTTGAATGTTTTATAAAGGTTTACTTACCAGGCTATGAGTAAGTTAATTTTCATTTTGCCCTCCAATCTTTTTTTATAGAATTTGTTATGGAATTCCATGTTTATTTAATATTATTTTTTTCAGATGCTGTTTGATTTTTAAATATTCTTGTAACCGCAAATCTCCAAGAGCTTGGCAGCTACTTTAACTCATACAAGCTTATTTTGTTATAAAACTCATAATCAGTCATAATGTTTTAACTGGTTATGAGATAATCTCTAAGGAAAATGCTGCTATTGATTTCTTGAATTAAAAATTAACTTTAGGATAGGTTTAAAGTCTATAGTAAAGTTATTTGTTTTAAAAGTTCATCAAGGTAAAGCCTGAATTAGTGCACACGTACTGGAAATCCAATTTCAGGTTTGATCAATTTTTAAATATCTGTAATCAGATTTATATCATTATAATTTTTCTAATGACCTGAAAGCCTTTACCTAAACCAAAATTATATATTCGAGTGTACTGTTAATCAAGATACTTCTAAAATTTAAGGTGCTGTTACCTTTTAAATACTCATTTAATGTTTGGCAAATTTAGCAAGGGTATACAAATTTCAAGTGGTAAAATTGCCATACCTAATATTATAGATAAAGTAAGTTAATGTAAGGAGAAAGATATACTGAATGTTTTGTTCCTTTTTTGTATCTACCTTTTTTAACATATGTTTATACTTATTAAAAGTTTAATGTGGATTATGATTGTTATTTATTTTACCTCCAATAAATTAATTTTCAACCCTAATGCTCCTCTCCCAATCTTCTTTAGGGGTTCTCCTCTTTGAATATTTTTGGACTCCTTTCTAAAGTAATCATTCTACACTACAAAAATAATGTAGTACCTATTTAAACTCGATGTGGTATTACACTGTTAATAATGTTTGATAACATTTATTCCTGGACACCGGGGAATTTTCCATAACTTGGCAACACTTAATATGGGTAATGGGGTAAGTACAAGGAACAAACACAGTTTAAATATTAAACAAATATATTTGACAATTCATATTCAGATAAAAACAAGTGTATCACTCAAAATAATTTGACATTTACTATCCTTTTAGCTATTCTACTAGAACTAAATGCATTTCATTTAAGTTGTGAGAATAACTTCTGGGTGACACAGTGATCAAGGGCGTGGAGATAGTCGAAGAGTTCTTCCGTGCAGGTTTCTGTTGTTTTTGATTTGCTGCCGACTCTGTTGTTGCACTCCTCCAGCCTCACTTTTAACTGCAAGGTATGCTTATCGGTTGCAGAACATTTTTCCTTAAGGACAACTCCAGGATCGACTAATTCTTCTTCTTCCTGAGCTCGAACAATGGGCAAAAACTTCCTCAGCAGTGACATAATGTCCTGTAAAATAAAAATCATCAGCCTACTTTTTTAGCAGTTAAGACATATCGTAACCAACTGTGCAATGTTATTACAATATATAATAAAGAAATTAACCCATCAGCGGATCGCCTACAGGACACATTATACATTTGTCTCACATTTTTTTTTAACAACTCAATCTTAATAAGGAGTTGACTGTACATGAGTTCAAGCACAATTATACTGGCTGAGGAATCAATCAACAAAAGGGACATTACACTTTTGTTTAGCCCACGCGTGGATGCACAGAACGACAACAGTTTGCCAAAACAAAATTTAACTGGGTCTAAGAAATTGCAATATCCTCATTTTTTTACTAATCGGAAAAACACAGCATGTCACCCAACTTGGGAAGAATCCCCAAAGGTATATTGTATAAAATGCTGTATAAGTTGCTGTACTCACTTATTATTAGTAGGTAGCTTTAAAGGTGAGTAGGGCGAAGCCCCGAGTCTGTGGGAAACAATGTATCCAAAACATTTTGATCCCCTACAACATTTTGGTGGTCCGGGAGCAGTTTTGACGAGCCTTTTTCAAAAACCACCTGGACACTCGTAACACTTACTACTTTTTTATAATTAGTATCTGATACGTATAATATTACTCTGCTTGAATTTAACTGTACACTTTAAAAGTTTTAAAGCCAGAAAATTTAATAAATTTCTTCAGGATTTAAAAAATAATTAAATGTGACACAATCATGACTTTAAATAAGGAACTCCTATAAAAGATAAATTGTTTATAGAAATGCATATTTTTTTACTTTAAGTGTTTCGGACAAACTTAACAAAATCCATGTGTGGATTAAGTTAGCATGGTTAGGGTCTAGTAAAATTATGTTTTAAAAGGGAGGAAGGCCTTGATCATGGAAAAAGATAATGTCTTACCCTATTATCCTTTGTTTATTGCACGGACTCAAAATTTATGATGGTAATCCTGGGTTAGGCCTATCAGTTGACACCAGAAAAATCATTATTTGTCGCCTTCATATGAATCAATAGTTAGAGAACCCATAAAATTAACATCCCACAAGATTTGATTTAAAATGTCTATGTGGAAATTGGCATGGGTAAAGCATCAGGGACAATGTTATGTACAGTAAATCATAATATGGAGTGGCAACAGTGCTAATCAAGGTTCAATTGGTGGGAGGACATGAGAGCTCTGCCAGAGCTAGAAGCTTTTATTATGAGTCATTGGAGCCTTTCCCACTCCGCTGCCCGAGTGGGGAGCGTTCTCCCTCTCTCCACACCCAGTACAATAAGTTACCCGTAATCCTTTTTAGGCTATAACATTTGCAACCGTGATAGTACTTTACTAAATTCAAAGTGCAAATTTTAGGGTAGACTTTCATAATCGTAATGATATTTACATACAACCGGATGATTTTTTTATATAATGAATGATTCAATAACATATCAGTCCATGTATATTTTATTAACTAGGAAAAGCATCTGTCTGCGAGTCATGGTATCATGATTAATTTTGTTTGATAAATATTTACGTTACAATATTTTATTTATGTTAGTAACTATTGACATTAATATTAACCAAGACAATAGCCAAAAAATATCCAGAGTAGGCTGTAGCCTAAATGGTTTGTATCATTAAAAATAAATTTTAAAAATTAAAACAAAATGTTAGTTGTAGTTAATTATGAATGGTAATACATACATTTTACTTTTAATACATTTAATTTACAAAAAATGGTCTTTGCTTACAATCTACATTAAGCTGACAGAGCATTGACTGTCAACTAACTTAGTCGGTCTATTATAGTAATCACTACGAGCTCAACAAGACAACCAGAGGTGGAGGAAATGGAGGGAGATTTTCCTCACAAATTACCTCCAGTGTTCTGTAGAGTTAGGTTAGGCTGCTTATAAAAAATATGAAAGTACTAAAATTATATGCTGCACTTTTTCTCAAGGAGGCAGTATTCCGTTTCCGGAACAAGTGTGGGACTCACCAAAGCCCTGCTCACTAAACCCACCTCCCAGGCCAGGATTTTCTCTCCCCAGAATTGTTTGTCACACTACTTTGGCGAGAGAGCCCTGTGCTGAGAGAAAGGAACTAACTTACTTAATTTTCTTCGACGGCACTTCTTTTGGCCAATCACCTTTCTTAATTTTTAAGCCTTTTCCAGGGCAAGCCTAAAATTGCGGCATGGCCCGGACCAAGCGATGGTCAGCCTTTTCCCCAGGCTAGTGTTTACTGCAGGAAAGCAGTGAGACCCTTTGCTATGTAGCAAACAGGCAATTAAGTATTTATGGGCCAACTCTCTGCATTTCTAGCAGAGAGTGGACCATACTCATTACAGTAATATAACAATAGAATTAGCCTTCAAGTTACAAGATTTTAAAAAATCTAGGAATTGGCCTATGCTTCTTTCCTTCGGAGAGAACAGTAGGCCTGGGTTGTTATCAGTTGCTTATTGGTAATTTAACCTGAATTATGTTTACCCTGTATCATTCAACGGTGATATCAACATATTTACTACAAAATTATACAACGTTAGTCTCACGTACTCATGAAAATATGTTTACCTTTCGACAGGGTCTCCTGTTTCGAATACTAACCACTAACCTAGTTTCTAGTAGAACAGATGAAATTATCAAATTATTGATGAATCGAGGAGTGAGAAATTTGTGACTTGTGAGTGAGGGCCTCTTAAATTTGATTTTTTCCCATAAGCTTAACATTGGGAAATATAAGTTTTAAGCAATCAGCTGGATAGAGTAAACACAGTTAATCAGCAGACCATGTTGGCTTTGGAACGGTAACACAATATTTATAAATGATGATCGCGAGCGAAGCCGCGACAGGTTTACTAATAATAATAATAATTCAACGATAACAAAAATCTACCATATGACTGTGGCTTTCCTAAGATATTGCTAAAGGAAGGCTTAATGAATCCTTGAAACAAATGCTCTGCTATATAATATGAGAATAAGAAGTAACGGAGAAGTTCTGAACAAATATAACACTGACAGACTTATTACATATAAGAGTAATTTTAAAAAGATGCAAGTATGTTTTATTGTTAGTCAACCTGGTAGCATAATCATATGTTTTGAGTAACAAGCAGTGTTGCCAGAAACCGGGTAATTACCCGGTTTTTGGGAATTATGTTGGCCGTGCGGGGATTAAGAAAAAACCGGGTAAAACCAGGGATTTTGGACTCGAATTGCGGGGATTTACCCGAAATACCGGGTATTTAAAATTCTCGCGTGAATATAAACGATAGCGGTAAACAATCAAGCAATTTAGCACAAACTGGAACATAATAAATATATCCAACAATTGTCTTTGACAATGTTGTGTTGCATTTGTTGTTGTCTAAGGATATATGTATATTTTTAAGTACATTACTTGTTCATTGATAAATAAATAATTGTAATGTTATTATGATTGCAGTTAAGTTATATCCTATACTCTAATATGAGTAAGGTTTGCTTGCTTGCTTGCGTGCTTGCGACACGGATCTCAAAAACGGCTCCAACGATTTCCTTCAAATGTTCGAAATAACTAATTTCTGGGATAAAAATAAGTTCTAGACAGGCCTCATCCCTAGGAAAAATCAAATAATGTAAAAAAAACTAAAATGAAAAGTTAAAAAAATTAACATTGGGCTTATGGAGTTTCAAATCAAAATAAAAGAATTGTAACAGCTGTTCATGATAAACCAGGGAACTGTCAAAGTAATACTCATGTTGTTTATGATTATTAACATGTGGTTTCCTGAGAGCAGAGATTAAAAGATTTGAGTTAACATTACATATATAGAGTAGTAAAATAAATCAAAGGGACATTGAGGTATAAATAACAACTGGAGGGACCTTAAAGATGTAGAAAAGAGGCAAATGAATAATACAAATTTGATTATCAATAGAGGGTGGAGTGGTGAAATATTACTCCAAGTCATCTAAACAAACTGACTGGCCTTCCCCCGAGCAAAGCTCGGCCCCCCAGGTACTTATGATGTTATTAACAAAACTTGACCTTAGGGTTTCGCTTATATAGCCTACACTTAAATCCGGCCCTGAATTGAGATAAAGATGATATTGCTTGTGAATAGTCGGGAAAATTGCGGCCCTCTTATAGGCTTCACTTTTTCTTGATAAATTAATTAACATGTGTTGCATACGCTCTATATTACGATCGTTTGTTTATATAGCATTAAAAGGGTCGTTCTAATGGGAACATTGCTGGACGAGGAAAAGGTTAGGGAATTTAGTCCATGGTTATTTTAGGGGGACATCTCGGATGACTCCAACGAGGTTAATACATCTAGAAGTCTCGTCTCGTGTAAAAAAAGTGAGAGTAGCCTACGTGGTCGACCGCCATTATGCCCCTCTGTAAACTCTGCTCCCATGTCAACCAATCAAATCCCCTCTTCACAAGTTACATATTTTGGTACTTTGGTATTATACGGATGCCACTATTTTTGGAGGTTAAATTTTTACCGGATACAACGGATAACTACATAATTCGAAAAAACGTACTTTTATTGACTTACAGTACTAATTTTACATCATTCTGATGAGCGGTCTTTGTGTTGTGCCTCCCAAAAGGCAGCGATGTCCGCTAGGATCGTGTTGAATGCGTCGCCGCCGCTAGCAGCCAGACCCGATCGCCACAGGTACTCCGCCAAATATAAAACGCGCTGCGGCAGTTATGTTAGGATGGGTTATCATAAAAATACGTACGGTTTCCTCTTCATTTCGAGGTAAATCCCACACCAAAAGAACGTCACTCATTATGAAAACAAATGTAACGTAGTGCACGGCAATAAATCACTCATGCATGATACTGACCCAGATACAGGCGGAGACAGGTGATGCGCGCGCTCCGGTCAACGACCTGACCTTGGCCTATTTGGAGGGGGTTTGGCGGCCGGAAGTATGACTCATCAGGTATCATTCGATTCGTAACAAAACAAGGAAAGTCCTACAATCATTTTTATGATAACCCATCTTAACATAACTGCCGCAGCGCACTGCATAAGGGTGGCATCCGTATAATACCAAAGTACCCATATTTTTAACTTTTGTAAAGAGTCGATTTGATTACCATCACCGAGGTGGGTAGCTGTGACTCACTAGTGTTGGGTTCCATAAGGCTAAATTAAATTGCCACAGGTCAAGTGGACATTTAGTGGACGGGTGGCTGCAACGCAGTGGCTGCGACCTTGCGGGAAGGCGGCCTTAGAGTACCTGAATAAAATTGCTGTAAACATTATAGCTTCACTTGTTTACCCAGACAAGACTACTAGATATATTAAACTCGTTGAATCTATCCAACTATTTTGATCCGGTTAACGTGTGTTCAGGTACAGCCGGTTTACATATTCAAACATATACGTATGGTAAAAATAACCCGATAAAAAATCAATCTAGACTATTAACGAATAATTATATGACAGTTAACTGCAACAAAATAGTTCAATCATATGATTTCTTTTACTCATCGTTCGGTTTGTCATCCTCTGACCAACGTACTAACTTTTGAACTTAGAAAATACAGTGCATTATTGTTGAAGGGAACGCGGAATCGGCTAACCGCGGGCTAACCGCATGTTAAAATGCCTTATCTTGAAAAGTCGTTGAAGAGCGTCTCTCCAGTAACACCAATTATTGACCTTTGTTAAAAATAAGCGCAGAATTAAGCATAGGCTACTAAGGCGCGCGCCTAGGGGCCCGTATCACATAGAACCCCAATCAAATTCTGTCACAAGCAAAAAAAAGGTCACCAACTTGGACTTGATACAACAAGAACAGCACGGGCCCGCACCACTGGTTGAGCCTAGGGGCCCACGGATCCTAAATCCGGCCCTGACGAAGCGCTAAGATTACTAAAACTAGCATTATTTCGGGTTTACTAGTTAATTTCCGGGTAATAATCTGGCAATTTCCAAGAAATTACCCGGTTTTCGGGTATTTGAAGCTCACGCGGGGATTTTGTGGGGATTACTACAGAATGACCAGGTAAAAGCGAGGATTTTATAGGTAGTATGCGGGTAAAATAGCAAACCCAGTCTGGCCAACTCGGTAACAAGGCAACTAGCGCCAAAGATGAGCTAGAAACAACAACAAAGCCGAAATGGACCAAAAAAACCGAAGTCGGCAAGTCGGTTTCCTAGAAGAAAACAACAATATTGGCTAGGGAGGAAAATGAAAAATCGTGTAACGTAGTCCTTTTCCGCAAATCGGGTATTTTATTACCTAATTTTAATTCTGAGTATTTTATCGTGGAAATCTTAGTGTTTTAAGTGCAGTTTAAAATGGTCCGTTCGTCTTTATTTATTAACACAAATAATTCGTATATTCGGTAAAATAATGGAGTTTATTAGTGTCAATGGGTTGCCTAAGTTAGCGAAGATGTCAATCAAGTCAAGGAAAGTATTTAGGTAAGTCAGAACATTTATACTTGAAAACAGTTGATTCTAGGATAACCTGTTATCTTGTAGACATGTAACTAAATGTAGTATAAGTTAATAGGACGTAGACTAGGGAGCCCAGGTATAACCACAGTATGAGCTTTGTGGAATGGGTATTTTCATTCCAATTCCAATACTAGTGTGAAGGTTGAGGCTTTTAAATACTGGATGGACCTTATGAATATTTTTCATATATAGGGCCTAGGTCATTATAAAGTCACTGGTGATGTTGGATTTAATTTTGCTATAAATAGAAAACCTCCCTAGCCTAGTCACATTGCACCTGGATGCTGACTTTCAAATCACCCAGTTGGCTGCAGTTTAGTTTCCGTCCTACATTCATTCGATTTATAAAATCGATTAAAATATCAATATATGTATAAGCTTAAAACAATTAGGGTTTGACAATATTGATTTAAAGAACAATCGTTTAGTAGCTGTATTACTGGTACACAAATTATAATCACAAGTTACTATATTTAGCACTAAGTTAGAATTGTCACATTAGTATTGTATTAATAATTCCTAATAAGTTAAGATTACACCTACCGGTACTAACATTACAATTATAGTTATGTTTTTGAGGTTTATCTTAGTTAAAATAAACTGTACATTCTGGTAGATCATTTTCCTCAACGTTCCTCAAATTATTACAAACTCTGTAATACAGGCCTACAACAAATTCTTCTTCCTTCATTAACTTGCTCTTCAATTCATGAAATCATGGTGGCTAACATAGAAATCAAATTGGTAGTGTAGGCCCTATGTATAAATTGATGCTTGCTACAAACAAATTGAATACCGTATTGCATTAATTGGGTACAGTTTCATAAGAGGCCACCAACTAATCGGATGCGATACATCGATCTTAAACATTCGATATATTGAATCAAAACCCTATATATTTTGAATCATATTTTAATAGGTAAGCCTATATCAAAAATTATTCACTCGATATTTATATTTAGCCTATGTTAAATATCTAAAATCAACAATTTGTATATAAGCTGGTCAATAATAATATGAAATGTCAGTTACAAATATATTTTAATGAAACATTTAATAAATAACAAACAAAAACCAAAATTAAAAAGGTTCTTATGTAGTATACATGACACAAACAAAATCGACTAAATTTGCATTTTTCTTAAAGATTTTTACCTCTAGAATCCAGAAATAACATTTATTTTGCGCGGAAACAATTATTAATTATCGAAAATATTACTTAAAGTTATTATTTTCGATGCAAGCAGACGCTACTTACAAACCACAGATTAGAACATCTTAAAGGCTACGTACACGTCCGACGTCAGCCGTTACTGTTCAAAGGCTACGTACACGTCCGACGTTAGCTAATGTTTCTAGTTTCTACAGACTATGAGGAAAACGGCCATAGAGTATACAACATATAAATGAAATGTCATAGATAATAAGTATGTAATAAGTTATGTTTCGTGCTTTATTTTCCCCTTACCCATTATAAGTGACTAAGTGTTGAGAGGTGAGTGAACAAAGTGAACGAGCTCATTCTGAAAGTAGTGCTTTATTTTCCCCTTACCCATTATAAGTGACTAAGTGTTGAGAGGTGAGTGAACAAAGTGAACGAGCTCATTCTGAAAGTAAATGAGCGTAGCGAATGAGGTCACCATGGAGGCAAGTGAACGCGGAGCGAATGAGCTCATCCTGTAGGGAGTGAGCTGGGCAAAGAAGCTTGACTCGAAAACGAATGGTTAATAAAAAACGCTACATCTTCGTATGGTACGTGACATTCGAGCGTACACTTAGTACAGGCATGGTTGGTTGGTGGGCTTGTCACGGGTACTTATTAGGTTAACTAGCTTGGGTTAGGTTAGGTTTGTTAGGTTAAGTGTGGTTTGTTGGGTTTGTTTTTGTTTGTTTTGCCATCCAGGTACGGTGGCCGAAGGCCTTGTTTTTGTTTGTTTTGCCATCCAGGTACGGTTGCCGAAGGCCTTCGGCAACCGTACCTGGATGGCAAAACAAACAAAAACAAGGCCTTCGGCCACCGTACCTGGATGGCAAAACAAACAAAAACAAACCCAACAAACCACACTTAACCTAACAAACCTAACCTAACCCAACGCTAGTTAACCTAATAAGTACCCGTGACAAGCCCACCAGCCAACCATGCCTGTACTAAGTGTACGCTGGTATTATACTCCTTATTAGGTTAGGTTAGGTTACGTTAGTTTAGTTTAGGTTAGTTTAGTTTAGGGTAGGTTAGGTTAGGTTAGGTTAGTTTAGGTTAGGTTAGTTTAGGGTAGGTTAGGTTAGTTTAGGTTTGTTTAGTTTGGGGTAGTTTAGGTTAGGTTAGGTTAGGGTAGGTTAGGATAGTTTAGGGTAGGTTAGGTTAGTTTACGGTAGGTTAGTTTAGGGTAGGTTAGGTTTGTTTAGGTTAGGTTTGTTTAGGGTAGGTTAGGTTAGGTTAGTTTAGGTTTGTTTAGTTTAGGTTAGGTTAGTTTAGGTTATGTTAGTTTAGGTTAGGTTAGTTTAGGGTAGGTTAGGTTAGTTTAGGGTAGGTTAGGTTAGGTTAGTTTACGGTAGGTTAGTTTAGGTTAGGTTAGGGTAGTTTAGGGTAGGTTAGGTTTGGTGAGGTTAGTTTACGGTAGGTTAGGTTAGTTTAGGTTAGGGTAGGTTAGGTTAGTGTAGGTTAGGTTAGTTTAGGTTTGTTTAGTTTAGGTTAGTTTAGGTTAGTTTAGGGTAGCTTAGGTTAGTTTAGGTTTGTTTAGTTTAGGGTAGGGTAGGTTAGGTTAGGTTAGTTTACGGTAGGTTAGTTTAGGTTAGGTTAGTTTAGGGTAGGTTAGTTAAGGTTAGGTTAGTTTAGGTTAGGTTAGGGGTGATTAGTTTTGATTAGGTTAAGTTGGGTTCAGTTTAATTATATCAGAATGGCTAAAAAAAAACTACTCTCGCACAATGAAATGTGATATTGATGCAAGTGCTTTCTCTCAGCAACTCAGATAATACTTTATACAACAAAAATAGTACGTTGTATAGCTTTTACCCTATAAAACTGATGGGTTACATGTACAATCCAAGTTTATACAAAATAAAGAATAACTTTATCATCAAACTTACCAAAAGAGAAGAAGAGCGGCAAATTATGGGGGATTGGCGGGCTAAGTTGCGGTGGTGTGTCGCGGGCCAGGGTGGAAAGTTGAGAGTCTGTAAAAATGAATATGGTAGTTGAAATTCAAAAGCATTCATACATAATTTGATTAATTTCATTATTAAAAACCTAGAGTGAGGTTTAGTAGTGCGTTACCTTAATATTTTGGATGGTACAATTTGGCAGCAGCCAGGTAAAAGTGGTGAATCCGGTCTGTGTCGACAAATCTCCTTTTGAACTGGTACTCTGCCAAATACCCAGCGAAATGTTGGGATTTCACCCCGTACTTCGGGATGTGGTCTCTCACGTCTCTCCAGCTTCTCTCCACCTTGTTGGTGTGGGCGCCAGTTGTAGGGTCAACAAATTCCCTGCTGTGATTTACAGTCAGGTGGTGGAAATTGTAGCTGCTGAGTCTTTGGTAAGATTTCCAGCAATCTGTAATGATGGTCGTACCTGGCCTTACCCACTGACGAATCAGCCGAATTAGGGTTCGTCTGCTTCGGTCTTTTACTGGGATATAAAATGAGAGGTTTGATCCCCGTTCAACGCCCCCTAAAACCCAATTCCCCTTTACTCTTCTTCCCCGGTTATATTTACGTTTTCCAAATTTTGCCTCGTCAATTTCGACAACTTCTCCTGGCCCTCCCAAACGTGTTGAATTTGTGACACAGTAGTCGATGTACACTTCCCTAATAAAACTATACCAGTCTACCACTGTGTGACTGTGCACCCCTAGGTTCCTTTGTAAAAATTCTTGCCGAGGGGGGCCAAAGAAAAGAAAGTGAGTCACTATCTTCCAGAGGGTGCTTACTGGTAATTTTGATTTTTCAAAAAAAGAACCCGCCCGACAAGATCCCCTCCAACCGCACTTTACAGCCTTCTGCTTCCGCTGTGATGTTTTATTCAAGCAACGGAATTGCCAATTCCCTTGCTTCAAAATGACCCAGTTGTCACACCACGGGCACTTAGTCAATTTACTTACAATTCCGTGGTTAATAAGGAATTCCAAAATTTGTTCTTCAGAGAAAGAAATACTTTTAAAATAGTTTACTTCACAATACTCACAAAGTTCCGCCATTGATAGATCACAACTAAACAGGATTCATTCTGTTTACTTAAAATTAACATAAAACATGTGTTTTGGTAATAATCTGTTTATTTTAATTTAAAACATCTGTTTATTTTAATCAACAACTTAAGCTCTTAATCATAATACCAAACAATACAGGTGCAGTCGAGCTATAGTTAAGGCTTCGCGTTGGCAAACCTGCTCCAAGTAGAAAAAACAAAATGGACGTTAATAGAGTTTATTTAAGTTCGTAATTTTAGTTTTCATCTTAAAAGTTGTTATTTATTTCTTTTTCCTGACGTTTAGTTATTTTATGAACATATTGTAATTATCTCTATTGTTTTCTTGTGTTTTATTTTTAAACAAGTTCTTAGAAGTCTCTTGCAGACAATTCCATCCTGCAATTCGAACGGTCCTCCCCTCAAACCACTAGTCGGCAGAAGAAATTGGAATCGTCCAAGTTTGTTTTACTATTTTCACCATTAAACCAAGTTTGTTTTACTATTTTCACCATTACAACGGTCTTTCCGCGTAAAAATATTACTTTTTTCGTGTTTTTCAGGTCAAGATCTACAAGAAAAATGCAAATTTAGTCGATTTTGTTTGTGTCATGTTTACTACATAATTACCATTAAAAAATACAACAACAAGTAATAAATACCGGTAAGTTAAGTGTATTTAACTAAGGTAAAACTAAGTTATCTTTGCCAGGGAAAACTCGTTGGTCTGAGTTCATGAATTGAGTTTCAACACACGCCATGAGGACTCGAATGTTTGGGTGTGTGTTATTTATTTAGGTTAAACTTTGATTTAAAATGCGATTCGAGATATCAAATGTTTTAAGAAATCGATATATCGGATCGGAATAGTTGGTGGTCTCTTATGAAACTGTACCCCATTAATTTGCACATTTGTTCATTCAGTAGTTGTGCTTTATATTTATACCATACCCTAAACAAATAACATTTTTAGATATTTTTAAAAACTGAAATTTTTTAAACAGTTTGGAACACACAGTTTTGTATCTTCTCGCTAGAATGGCCCACATAATACATAGGTATAAAACTTTGAAATTCTATGTTGGATAGGTATTAATAATAAAAACATATGCCTAATTAAATTATTTAAATTGCAAAATGTCATAACCTCCAATGGTTTCCATTTCCTGGTTGACTTCCCAACTTGAATCAAAGAATCTAAAGAGACTGCTTCAGATAATATTTTCACTAGGCCTACCTTACTTAGACAGTCGTTTCCATAAAGTAACATGAATAAAAAAGCAAATTTATGATCATGCGGTCAAATATTTGAAATTTGAAACTTTAGGTCTAAACTTCACTCAAACATTTCTACAACAGTATTTCAACATTTCAGATAAATAGGCCCTAACAGAGATTTCTGAGGTTCAAACATTGATGAATTCATTGAAGCTTTAAAACATGAAACATGGTCTACCTTTATTCGTCACCAGTAGAATCTAAATATGACATTATTTATAACATCTTTATGCACAACTTTAAGAGGTTGCTCCAGTCGCTACCCGCATAAGGCCAATGTTTAACTTGCAAGTTCCGTCCAGTGGTTATTTGTTAATATAGGCCTATAGTTTCAAAATTTGGTAGGAATGTTGTACTGGTGATTATCTAATGACGTCAGTGAACAAATTTTCGATTAAAGTTTTAACAGTTGATAAAGAAATTGATTTAATTTTCATATTTTGAGGCAAAATTATCAATAAATATAAAATAAATTAGAAACTGCTCACTGAAATGGCTTTGTTATTTTTTCCTCTTTAAAACAAGCCATAACTAATCAACTATCCGACCTGTTTAGGCTGGATGGAACTTGAAAAATAATATTGATCTTATGAGTTTAGAAATCGACCGTGATTTACTGGTGCCCCCTTTTAATAGTTAGCCTATTTTCCCGAAACTCTTGTCAACTGAAAAGAAATGGATTTCTAAAGAACTTGGATCTGAAAATCAAAATATTTCAGAAACACAGCCAGAGACTTCAAAAATGAAAATATGTTAAAACATAGCTAGGAAAATGATCAAAGAGTACAGTAAAAAACTATACCTAATTATTTAAAACTTGACTGACTGGGTCCTTCCGGTCAACCGATTCACTTCAAATTCTTTGTTTTCATGCTTCCAACTACCCGGACAATCAGTCCCGGGACCGTCATCAGGGTGTTTCTAGCAAAGTACCCTTTAGCAAAAACTTAAGGGAATGGTTGTTTCATATTATTGTTCAGGGTAGTTGGTAGCATAAAAATACAAAATTAGAAGTGAATCGGTCGACCGGAAGTATCCACTCAGTCAAGTTTTCTCCCCAGTCAACAGGGTGTTTTTAGCGACGTACCGTTTCGGAAAAAATAGGAGGATGTTTGTTTCAAATTATTGTTCCGGGTAGCTGGTAGCACAAACGTACTTAACAATTTTGATGTGAATCGGTCAGTCGGAAGTACCCACTCAGTTGAATTTCTCTTGGTCAGCAAAAAATATACCTAGTCCCCTTTTTGTCAGCCAGTTGAATAATTCATATTGAGGCGAGTTAAGTAGTCAGACAAAGGTACTTGTAGACTTATTCCAATGTGATCCAAGGTGAGAGCATGTAATGCAATATTGGTTACTGTAGATATCCCAGGGGGTAATGCACTTTTGAAACAAAGAAAAACAAGGCTTTATGGAACACTTTTTATACAATTACCTGACAGTACACTTCAGGGAAATTACTTGTGGAAGACTATGTCATCCAGATGTTTCAAATCCCTCCTGCGCTGGCACACTCCACCTAACGAAACCTTACATCTGTGAATACTCTTTGGCAGAGGTCTTGGGGGATGGCTTCAATTTCCTTGCAGATACACTCTTTGAGCTGAAGGAGGGTAGCAGGGGGATTAATGTAAACTTGAATTTTTAGATGACCCCACAAAAAGAGTCAAGTGGAGTAAGGTCAGGGCTTCTTAGAGGATGTTTAATAATATCACCAAACGTAAAAATGACTTTCCCAGGAAACAGCCACTTCACTGCTGCCATGGAATTTACTGCTGTAGGGCCTATGTCTCTTGACTCCTTCCTACTAAAACCAAATCCTCCTTCTGTTAAACTAAGGTAACATTCTGAAGTGCAGGTCATAAATGATTACTAAACGGTAGAGAGTTGACTGTCAGCGTGTTTCTATGGTTGTCCTCAAAGGAATACGGTGTTGTGATGACTGATTCAGCCTTTCCCACCCACACTGTAACTTTTGGAGAATGTTTGTAAACGCCGTTGGTGCTTCTCCCTTGGATATTCTCCTGCTCAATCACTGCAGTTTTACTTATTCACGTATCCTTGGAGATGGAAATGGGGTTCGTCACTAAAGATTATGCACCTAAATTTCTAAAGTGACGGTTTCTCCACTAGAGAATCTCTTTCAGAGTACTAGTTCAGCCGAAGTGGATAGTCTTGTTTACTTCAGAGCCTGCACCAACTGAATTTTGTATGGGTGGTACGCAGGGCCAGATTTCTAAATAGGCTGAAAAGGCTGCAGCCTAGAGCGGCAAAATATAAGGGGAGGCACTTTAGCAATTTACTAAAAATTGAAAATATACATTTAGATTATTTTAATAACAGAAACTTCTTTAACGTATCTTTGGTATGTAGCGTATTCATTTACGGAAGTGGAAATTGTTTATTCTTTTCATAGCATAATACAAATTTTCTCCACATAATGTTGTAGCACATTTTTCATGTATCGGTATTGTAATTTGGTTTGAAAATACTGCAAGGCGCAAGCACAGTGATTCGATCTGACAACACTGTAAGCCCAGTCAGTGTCACTACGCTGCAAGGAGGTTTATTGTATAACTGGAAGTAACACTGCTTCACTATTTTTGTTGAAAAGCGAACCGATGATTTTGTCCGTTTGGTACACTGGTGAGGCAAATTTATCGTTCTTTGAACCATCCTATTTGGTTGTTTTACTCCTATAATAAGTGAATCTACTCATGCAAGTCACTGGAATAAAAGTACTACAAGTTCAAGTAAATTAATTTTTTAGTTTGATTTATGTATCTAATCTTGCCATGAAATATAATTAATTATGAGCAAATAAACAAATACAAGTTTATTGAGTTTCAAACCATGGATAAGTACTTGTTTGATTCACTTTTTCGACTCGTTCGATTTCAGCGAGTAGTTCTTTGCCTAACCAAAACTTGGCAAATAACGGCTCGCAATTTTGTTCATCAGTGTTGTCTCCAGTATTACCAATAGAACTCCTTGCTATGCTGTCACAACAAACCTTCCTAACCTCTCTTGTTTACGTTTCGGACGTTTTGGTAAAACCAACGAGGTAGAATAAATATAGAGCTCTCGTCTCGTGTTAAAAAAGTGAAGCCTCACTGGAGGATATTTTTGTAAACGAAACATCTGGTCAAACAGAAAGAAAGACTAACATACTTGTGAAGGCAGCATTTGATTGGTTAACATATTTGTTTCCATGGAGACCGGAGGGTATCGAGGGTCAAAATGGCGGAGAGCATGTTAGCACAGTTTTTTATCCCAGATGTGCAGTTATGATTGTGTTGTGATTACTGCCTTAATTATTCAATTAAAGAAGATAAAGTTCATAAAAGTATGCAAAATAAAATATTGTATTTGTATTGTATTTGTTTGCAAAAAAAGTATTGTGTTTGTACATTTATTCATGTTTGTTTTATGGTAGCCTGTATAACATCTATGTATTTAATGTCAACAAATAAACCAGTACTTTTTTGTGGTTTTAGTTTTACTCTTCAGCACAGTTTAATTTGAATAAACTATCATCATCATAAACTATCATCATAACTATCTATCATTTGTTGTATAAAACAAATATATATAATAACATATGAGTCTATTAACTCTGTGAGTCTCTAAAGGGAGGGAGGGGCGGCAAATGGATTTAGCCTACAGGAGGCGTACTCCTAAATCCGGCCCTGGCGGTACTTCGATTATTTTGTTCAAACTGCGTTTCAGGGAATGTTCAAAGCGGCAGCGTGTCTTCGTATTAAAGAAACAACTTTTTGGTTAGCATATTAGGTGTTGTTATTACTTACGGGATGTAATAAAAGACGTCTTACAACATTTAAGTATATATTTACACTTATACTGATTCACATACAGAAGGTAAACATATATAAAAGATGGTACAAGGCTATCGGCCTAATTTGGTATTTGGATTTCACATTTGGATTTATCGATTAAACGATTTGGTATTTCTCGTATCTTTACGAGAAATGCCCGACCAGTCACAGTTGTTATTTCTCTTCATCTGTTATCTTAATTTAGAGGAATCTTAAAGGCTTTATATAACATATATCTGAATGCAGCGGTCTTGTGGCTGGTGGGATGAAGAGTCTTTTTGTTGATTGTAGTATCCGTATGCGTAGGCTTCAATACACCGATCATCATCAGGCCAATGAGAGAACTGACAGAATCAAAATGGCGTCCCTGCTTATACTGGTTACTTATATTGGTTACCGGAAGTTCCGGATATACAGGTTCCTAAATGTGCCACCAGAGCCGAAGTTAACGAAGTTCATTTATCAATTTATCTCTCACACTTTTCTTTAAATATAAACAATTTTTCCCATGCATTTATTTCATTTCCTTTTTTACAATTCTTGAGGATGCTGAGGTTTTATTATACTTTCCCTATGGTTTGGCCATTTTCTAAAATATGTGTTTGTATTAATGACTAGTGTATTTTAATGTTTTCATTTACAGAAAAATTGTCTGTTGTGTATTAAGTTTTGTAATTGAATTAATTGATAGTTTGTGTTCATGTTTTCATTTGCAGGATAATTGTCTGGTTAAATCTAAGTTCGTAACTGGAATTATACCTTTATCTTCTCACATCCCCTCCGCATTTCTATCAATCACTGGCCCTAAATTCCTATACTCCTCGTCCCTCTCATGAATGGCATCACATCCTAAATCAGCATGCAGAGTATGCTTCAAAGAGGTCTCCAAAACTGATGTGGGCCTTGGTTGTGATGGAGCATGTCAGGTGGTTTCACCGGGGTTGCATGGGAGCACCTAAAACTGAGTACACCAAACTTGTTAGAAATTCCTCATCAAAGTGGTATTGTTCTAGAGTAGACTGCCCATATGACCAGCTCGACGGTGATTTTAAGACCATCCTAAATACCCTGATCGATAAAAATTGAAAAGCTGATTACCAAAGTTGACAAACTTGAAAAGGTTCCCGATGATACAAAGGCAATTAAGAATGAACTATCCCTTTTGCATCAGAAGATTAAGGAAATTGAGCCACGAATTGAAAGTGTCAACAGTAAGGTCGGTGTTATTGAAAAGACCTTCGTAAAGAAAGCTGAGCTTGATAAGTTTTTGGATGTTGAGGCAACGCTGGAAGAAATAAACGATCACACTCTACGATCCCGAAACATAATAATATTTAATGCTCCTGAGTCCAGCAGTAACGTCGATGACCAGCGAAAGACCTTTGACCGTAAGATAGCCGAGGATGTTGTTGGTTCCACTTCTGCCGAACTTGATGTGAGCAAGTTGAAGTTCTTCAGAGTGGATAGAGCCTCTCAGGGTAAAATTCGTCCTCTCAATGTTATTTTCAAATGTATGAGGAAAGGAACAAGGTATCGGTAATTTTTATATGGTTAACGTTTTCCCCGTCTAAATTCTATTAAAATCTCTCGCGATAGAAATCCTCGTGAACTCCAAACTCTCAGTAAACTTAGAGAAAAGCTAAATACACGTACCTTGGCTGGTGAGAGCGAGTTGACAATTAAGTATGTAAACGGGGTCCCCAAAATCATCAAGAAAAAAAAACTAGTTTATTCCAACGGCAGTGATCTTTGTTATTATCAAAACATAAATGGGATTGGATCTAAACTTCAGGACTTTCGACACCAAGGGAACTTATGTTTACACAAAGCTAATGTTATGGAAACCAGACTTAATTCATCTGTAGCTGATGGTGAATTGAGCCTGAGTGATTTTAGGATTTTTAGATGTGATAGGAGTGAAAGGACACGTATGAAAACAAGCGGTGGAGGAGTGCTTGTTGCTGTCAAAAGAAATATGAAGCCTCGGGTCATTACTTCCTGATATAGAGGCCTTATTCATTGAGATTTCATTTGTATCTTGCCTTTAAATTCTCTTCTTCTTTGTGTCGTGTACATTCCACCCGCCCAACCCATTGAAGTTTATCAGTCTTTGTGTGGTGGTGTGGAACAAGTGGTCCTCAGTTTTAAGAATATACCTCATATTATCGTTGCAGGGGATTTTAACCTCATCAGGTTAAAGGTTTTGAGCATCCCGACTCCTTGGACTCCTGTTTAGGGTGTCTCGATCTGGCCTCTCAGTTAACTCGATCGTGCATGTGTACAAAGCTCTAGTAAGACAACTGCTTGAATACGCCGGAGTTGTTGTTATGAGGATACCTCATCAGCAATTCCATATATCTAGACTTGAAGCCATCCATGGTAGATTTCTGAGAATTCTGAGCCTCAGAGTGGGGTATGATCTGCGGATATTGAATGTCGGGACTGACATGGGTCTCCAGCGGCTTGAACTTGGAAGAACTATTGCTGGCCTGATTTTTCTCTACAAGCTCCTGCGAGGTTTTACTGACAGTTCTGACCTGTTGGCCAGCATGAAGATAAGAGTTCCTGTCAAAATTAGGTCCAGCGAGCTGTTTGCACGTCGGTGGCACAGGACAAATTGTCTGAAACACTTTCCAATGTACAGGATTCAATGTTTGGGAATTTAGTAACAGAGGAAGTACACTTTTTCCATGACTCGTTATTCACATTCCGCCTCAAGCTGATTACGTCTGCTCTTCTCCCCCACGACTGACCCCCAAACCCCTTCCCTGAAACCAAATCAATCCTCAGCAAGTCTTGTTTTTTGTTACACATGTTGTTTTTCTGTTCAATCAAAACTCAGGATTCGATGTCATCAATACTGAATATTATGTTTGGTAGAATTATGTAGTTTTTACCACCTAATTTTTCATTTGTTGTTTAAGTTACTCATTGAATATTAATATATATGTCTAATAATTTAGTCATATATAAAATGTAGTGAATTAGCTTTCAAATGCCATTGTTTGTTTAATTGTTGTGCAAATATCTGTAGTCTGTAAGATAAATTTGTATTACATGTAAAAATGGCTCTGCCATTGATGAAATAAATAAAATATGTCTCGCTATATATATCTTTCCGGTTTTCCTGTTCTTCCAAGCTGATACATGGTTCTAAAATCGTTTAACAAAATCAACAGTTTGACCAATATAAAATAGATCACAGCTGTTACCCTGGGCTGCAATTATTTTGGTAAACACTGGGCATGTCAAATTTGTTACAATCCTCTATCTTGGGATTTAGTATTTTGTTCATGGTGTTTTGGAGATCTGTAGGTTATATTAACTCCATATTTCTTGAATCTTAGTTCCTGTTAAGCTGAACGTTGCAAAATTACTTGATGTTTCTTTTGTTTCGTCTAACATTGTTATTTTACACAGTTTTTCTTGGTTCTTAATATTCCTTTGGATTTTCTCTCAAATTTTGTCTATTATTGTCGGGTCGAATCCGCTGGCTCGAGCAATCGCTTGTATAGTTGTTATTACTCTATATAAAGTTGTTATACCCTAGGCTTCGGCCTAGCGATTCATTTAGGGAGAAGTTCAAAGAGTTGCAGATCCTCACCATTCCATCTCTTTATATTTACGAAACAATTCTATATGCTAAGGAAACCAATCAGATACAGGCTCATCAACATTCATATTTTACTAGAAACCATAATGTAAATCCATCTGTACAGCCAATTTCAAGCTTTATGAATGGAAACCAGGTTGTGCCGGCTTGAAATATTTTTTACAACTTCACAACTTGAGACATTAAGAAGTTCAAGACTAATTCAAAGCAACATCTTATTGAGAAGAGCTATTATGATCTGCCACAATTTTCCTAATTTCTCTCTTTTTCTGACTTTTTCCTGAACGGGTCCTTTTTTCTTTATTATAACACATTTCCTCAAATATTCTTTTCTGTCCTGGACCAATTGTTTTGTTAAAGGCGATTGCTCGAGCCAACGGATTGAACCCAACAATAATAGACGAAATTAGAGCGAAAATCCAAAGGAATATTAAGAACCAAGAAAACTGCATAGAATAACTACGTTAGACGGAAGAAAAGAAACATCAAGTAATTTTGCAATGTTCAGCTTCACAGGAACTAAGATACAAAAGGTCGCAAATCGATTCAAGAAATATGGAGTTAATATAGCCTGCAGAACGCAAAACACTATAAACAAAATACTAAATCCCAAGATAGAAGATTGAAACAAATTCGACACGCCCGGCGTTTACAAAATTAATTGTAACAACTGTGATCACTTTTATATTGGTCAAACTGTTGATTTTGTTAAAAGATTTTAGAACCATGTACAAGCTTGGAAGAACAGGAAACCGGAAAAATCAAACGTAGCAAGACATTTTTTAGAAAACGTCCACACCATAGGGAAAAATATAAGAAAACCTCAGCATCCTCAATAATTGTAAAAAAGGAAATGAAATGAATGCATGGGAAGAATTGTTTATATTTAAAGAAAAGTGTAAAGATAGAGATAAATTGATAAATGAACAAGTTAACTTCGACTCAGGTGGCACATTTAGGAACCTGTATCTAGAACTTCCGGTAACCAATAGGATATAAGCAGGGACGCCATTTTGATTCTGTCAGTTCTCTCATTGGCCTGATGATGACCGGTGTGACTGGTAGAAATCGATAGCCTTGTACCATCTTTTATATATGTTTACCGTCTGTATGTGAATCATTATAAGTGTAAATATATTCTTAAGTGTTGTAAGACGTATTTTATCACATCCCGTTCGTATCAAAGAAGAGGATGGTCTTCCATGGCACCTCGAACACGCTCGATGTTTGTCGTACATTAAAATATTGTCTAAATGACAAATTTATTATTTATGGTCCATCAAAATGTGATGTCAAATTGCATTGTTGAATTATTATAGTTTATTATATATGTAAGTTTACCATTTATAATTTTATTTATTGTTTTTATCTACGTATTTGTTTTTCTACAAGGATTTGTAACACCACTATTGTGTGTTTGCCATTGCTGTGTAGATCATAGAGTTACTATAGATTTATCAACTGTCGATATCATAAAGAAAACATGAACTCATTGCTACACTCTGGACTTTCAAACATTAAATCGGTCTAATTCAATATAATTTGGCATAAATTGGACTTAATACTGTTTTCAAGCAAGAAAATGAAATCTCTCGTGGGGCTATTGGGATAAGGGTATATAGTGATCCTGTTGCATTACATGTTCACAGCCAGAATTGTATTACATTAACAGATAGTGTTTGATTGAGATAGCCTAATAAATCTGTAATGAGTGTGGAGATAATTGCTAACTGTTTCATAAGAAATGGATTTTTAAAAAAACTCGCATACACAAAAAGCCCATTGCTCACCAGTAACATGATCTATACGGGCATGGCCACAAAAGTCTGATAAAATTCTTAACTCTTTGGTTATTCCGTTTTCCTTAAACTAAAAGTTGATTCAGTCTGAGATGTCTTGAAAATTATTTAATTTTACGTTGTAATTTTGTGAGTTGGAAGTTTTATCAGTTGTCATCATATGTTAAAGAATCTACGTTGATAAACTTTATTTTTGACGACGTTGGTGGAGGAATCAGCCGCCTCTACAGATTATTTAATTAAATTAGCAATAGCTCATTTTTGCATGTTAAAATAGTTTTCAACCGCAGTTATACCGTAGTAACATCCCAAGTAGTTTTCCAGTAAACATATCGCAAATATTAAATACTTTGTTAGCTTTCATAGCCCATACAAAAGTTACGTGTTCTAAAACTAAAGAAATATTGTTCATTAGTACTTTTTATCAACTTTTAATGGCTTCAAAATTATATGGTTTATTACCTTTATTTCCACGAAGTATGTACATGGTAAATAAATCAAATATAATTAAGTAATAAGTCATGTAAATATTGGAATATGGATTGTAGTATCAGTTGTTTGGAGAATTTCTGGTTGTGAACCGCAAGAATTCCACTTACTGACATCATATACAGGATTCTCCGTCCTCACTAGCTCCGTAATCAATGACAAACACAATTATTGTCGCATAAATTTCTAAGCATAGATAAATTGGATGGAATATATCTGAAAATTAACTCCAGCTTTAAATTCCCATAACTTTATATGTATATTATGAGACAGCGGCCGCGTTAGACTTACAGGCTACTTAAATTAGTAAATTTCTTAAGATTAATAAAAACAACTTGTTACCAATTGTTTAAACTAATGGGTTTCTTTAAAAACCAAAACTTTATGACAAAATACAAAAGTTTTTTTAATTTTCGAAAAAATGCATTTTAAACATTTGGCCGAATAATAACCGAAAACAATATTGTGTTTAGTGAAGTTATATCGAACGAAAATTGAGAGTACTATGGCCTGGCGAGCCTACTAGCAGCTGGCCTGTTAAAAAATAAATCTTCTTTCACAGGAATAACACACTTCTTGGCGGACACTTAAAATAAAATAAAAATAAATTAAAAGAGGTATTATTCAGACGCATTACCCGTCCTAGCAGTCACGCGTGTCGCTCAAGTTGATAGCCCTTGGCGTGTAATTTAACATGATAATTCAAGTCTGATCACGTTAGGGCTTGTTTAGATCGGCACTAAGTTACTTTTTTTAGTACAGTAAATTGTAACATCTTCGGCGGAGCAACATATTCTTCGGTTACTTCTATAATAGCGGGCAATTAAGTTGATAGTTGTCCTGAGGCCAATAGCATGGTTCTACGCTGTCACTGATGCCATTTTGCCATAGAAAAATATCACTCTGTTATTCCGATCAGCTGGTGTGGAGTTTTGGCAATGCAGCACGTCTATTATTGGCTGATCTTGGTTGATAGCCCCGCAAACCACGCCCTCAACTGGCAACCTAATTGTCCGCCTGTGTCACCGAAACTTAAGTCTGAACCCCTGTAACCGTGGCAACAACATGACCAATAATTGTGAACAATTTCAAACAATTGGTATATTTTTTGCAAATTACAAATATTTATGTAGGGGTTAATGTAGAATATCGTATTTTTCCCTCTTTCTTGGAATAAGGGAAATCTATTGACACCAACCATAATTGTTTTGGACGTCTTGGGTACAGTTTTCATTTAATGTTCTTCGATGCAGTTGTTGAGTATGTGTTCAATGTCGATGGTGTCTGATGCCTGAAGTTAAGTTAAAAATGTTAAGTTATATTTTTTAACCGTAGTTAAAAACATTGAAATGCTAATGTTCAAAAACAGCAGGGCTGATTGTGGGGTCGCCTCAGACGTTCTAGCACTAGCACGTGCTCGCTCCCCTATTCTATATCCATTATAATAGAGTCTGCCGTCTGCGTCTTGCCTCCTGCGTGATATCGATCCATTTCATCTCAGGTCGACGTCTCAGGATCACCCCTCCCGTCTGATACCTAGTTTCCGACCGTTATTTTTTATAAGTGTCCATCCGAATGTCCATATCGAACTCCTTGAGTCTTTCCAGGGGCGTAACAAGTCTAATTGCATCGCATAAAACGTTATTCACGCCCTTATGACGACTTTTTTAGATCATAAGTAAAGGATGTGATTGTTAAGATATTTTTGTTAAAAAGTTCAAAGCATCATAACAAATTATTTTAAGCTTGTTTAGGCAAGTAAACAGTTTAACCCCTCACAAAAAATTATATTTAAACTTATATAATTCAATAAATAAACATTTGTTTACAAATTATATGATTAAAAAGTGGAATAAATTTTTTAACTAAACTCAGCGTCACATCATTGCAAGCTTTGACGCCGAGTACCTCTCCACTTCCCTCTACCCTCCTTGCCTTGCGATGTTGCCGTTTGGTGTATCCCTGCTCTCTGTATTAAAATATTTGTTTACTAAATTTGCTTCTCCAACGTAAGTAAACAAATTGACACAAATTTGCAACATAGACGTAAAACCCAAGCTTGCAACTATTGAGTATAAGAAGGGATTCCAGTCTTGAATAATTTCGCGTTTTTACCCGCTTTGCCTGCTTTCCCTACCAGTATTATGACTAACTTGTTAAAACTCCCGTATAGCTCTTTAAATCATTTCATATCGTTGACTTATGATGCTTTTTAAATAATAACACTCCAGTAATTCCAGCAAGAAGAATGTAAGTATTGCAAATATAAGGAGTCTAATTTCATTTCAAATGTTCAATTTGTATATCATAGCGTTTAGTGTTATCAAAACTCTTTAGATTGAAATTATTAGGTATTTTCTCTTTTAAAATGAGTCATAAATCAACAATTTCGGTTTATCTGTTGAAAAATACAGGATTTTAGGTTAAGACGTCAGCGAAGTATTAATACGTGATGTGTGAAGAGGCCTTAAGAGCCGGCTACCCTGTCGGCCATTTTGGTTTTATTACCCATTAGAATAATGTTAAGTCAGACCACAATTTTTCGCTTATCTCTTGAGATAAAATTTTGATTTTGGTGTCAACTGAAAGATATTCTTATCGCGGGTGATTATTGTGGAAGATATTTTGAAAATGAATTATAGTATTTAATAAAAACATTTTTTAAGTTTGACAATTGTTTCTGGTAATCTGCAACAATTATACGAATTTTAACTCGCAAAAATCACTCTTTACTTTATTTTGAGTAGTCAACGAAAATTACCTAAATCAGATTGAAAATGAAATAAAAATTTGGGTTCTAAATAGATGTTTAGATATCATTGCGCTTATGGAGAATCAATCCAGTAATGACCGACGGCCTTAAAAGTGACCTCATAAGAGACCAACAAGGCATAATTATTGATATTTATCGATTAAACGATTTTCACGGTGTATAATTAGTGATGTCAAATATGATGCTACCAGTTTGTTAAAACAGAATTTTTCGTCAAACGGTTCAGTAAAATAATGTAAAATCTTAATCCACTCTCACCTTAATTAAAAAAAAAAAATATAAATCCATTGATTTCTGTGCTCATAGGTTTCGTTGAGATTTAAAGGGATCAATAGCACACCCCCCACACACCAGGTGTTTTTTATTCGGCAAACGGTGTATTTAGAATTTAGACCTAGCCTAGACTAAGGCAATGGGATAAGAAAGCACGTGCGTTGGTCTATTGTTCCCCTCCCCTCGATTACACCTTCGTAAGTTCCTATAGCTCTCTGGCGATGCCGCAAGACCCGAACGACTCGGTGAGCACAATTATGTACGTGGGCAAACGAGATAACTTGCTTGCTAGCGTAGCGAGATAGACCCACACGAGCGGGGGAGTAAGGCAAGTGACGTTGCGCTATGGTATTTAGAAGACCGCCCTTTTATTGATCCGTGTTACGCTACGTAATTGATCCGGAAATTAACATTTTCGAAAATAAATCAATTTGATCTTTACTGCCGTAAGTTGGCTTTGATTACTCAACATTGATAAATCATACCGGTAACATAACATAATATATGTTACAGATTTAATGTTGGAGTTTTCATCACCGGAAGTTGGCGGACGCCATCTCGGAGCTTTATTCGTCCCATACGACCAATGTTACTTTGTGCCTCCGTTACTCCTCACCAGAACGTCACATACAATTCAAATGGTCACAAATTAAAGGTCTCATCGTCCTCTGTTGAATTGAAATACAACTAGTAGGATGTGTACCCGTTCTTTGCACGGGTATCATCTGTAATGTATCAGCTGTACAAATGTATCAGCTGTTGGAAATTAAATACATTTAAGTGTTTTTAAACTCATCCCTTTTCTTTATATTTGTGCCCTTGGGGAAAATTTTATCTACCAAATAATAATTTTCCTCCAATTTGCTCACCGAGAATTTTCATTCAAGTATGGGGTTGATGGGTGTCAGACTTATGGTTTTCTCAAAAGTTCCTGGATAAATGAGGCTTTATATATAGATAGATAGATGTCGAATTTAGATTTTGTTCACAAATTAAAGAGGTACCTAATGTAGATTGCTGTTTTTAAAGTTGAAAATGGAACAGTGTATTATCAAACCATAATTTTCATCGACATTTTATTTCACTAGAGGACGTCAATACCTTTAATTCGACACCATAATGAATCGTATGTGACGATCAGAGTAGGAGTAATAGAAGCCAAAGTTAACATTGGCCTGATGGGAAAAAACTCGAAGATGGCGACTTTTAAGAATGCATTATAAAATGTGTAGTTGCGAGTAAAGTGTCTTGATTGACAAGATTTATTTTGTTTAAACAAGGTGCAGTAACAAAATGGCTTACACAACACACCAGATATTCATTCAAACGTACTTGACTTTTCACCTAATCCGTAACACCTGGGTTCAAGGCTTGTTCGAAGGAGATTCACTCCTCGGTACTTGATCACGTGATTGCTACTTGAATGTTAAAACATTTACACTCGCAGTGTTAAAAAAATGCAACCGAGTAGGGTAGCATTTACCGTACCTCACATTCGTGAGGTCTCGGGCTTCATCCCAGGCCGGCTATTCTGAGAACAGTTTGTAGGGTTTCTCATCTTACTTGGGCAAATGTCGGAATGGTTTCCAGAAAAGGGCCGTACCCCGCCAGGAAGGGAAACAGGCCTACCTTACCTGGTTTAAAAATTCCCCTATGAATTAATCTACCTTACCTGGTTTAAAACTTTCCCTATGAATTAACTATTTTTTTGTAAATTCCGCTACATTGTTAACCATTTGTCATGGGATAAATATTATTATTACTTGCTTTGACAGTTCACGAATGTTTCGAACAATTATTACGAGTCTTTTGGCTCGATTTGCAACTCCACAAGCCACATGCAAGATATTTTCAAATTTAAAATGAGTTCTCCAGCAAATTTATATGTTATTGGGGTTAATCGATTCGCAAATACATGTCTGAGGTTCATTTCTAAGGGACCATACACATATGACGTAACGCAATTTTCATAATATTAAATTTCCCCTCTTTCCCAAATAACACTAGACGACCATACCGGTACCACCGATTCCCCTGTCATGTGTTACGTATCAAAATCATAGTACATGTTAAAAAGCTTATAGTAAAAACCACAATTTTGCTATGATTTCTTGTATTTGTGAGATATTTGTAGTATTTTATCAAACAAAGCAGTTAGACCAATCATAACAAATTATTAAATAATAATAATTTTTTTTTAAATTAACAAAAAGTTGATGTTATGACAAAAAATTAAATAACACAGCTGGAAACCCCTAAAACGATATCTATTAGTAAATGGAATTAAGTGACATTTACACAGTTTTTTTTGTTTTTTTACTTCAGTATCATATACTAAACCATTATATTTGCAGCAGAAACATATTTTAAGATTGATTTCATACAAAAACAGATATGAACCATTAAAACCTCTTTTCATAAGTCAGAGAATTCTTCCGTTTAAATATATTTATGTTTATAAAGTTCTGAAACTTTTCTACAATAAAAGTGGAAATATGCCTCAAAATGAGAATGAGTATAGAAAAAAATTAAGAAAAGCTAACCAGTTTTTTATTCCCAAGCCAACCAATACATTTTTTACAAAAACTTTCAATTTTATAGCTCCGAAACTCTTTAACAAACTTCCTGAAAATATAAAGATTGCATTTAATATTCAAATTTTTTTAAGTAGATTAAGGAAATGGTTATTTCAACTAGAGGATATTGATTTTTTATTTCAAATTCAGCAATAGTTTTATTTTTGATATTATAGCTAAGTAAATTTATAAGGGCGCACTTTGGAGGACTATGCCACACAGGGACTATGCATTGCATGCAATGAGCTTTGACGGCACCTGGGGAGTCCCAACTCCGGAGGCAAGCCTCCGGGGAGGGCCATGAGCCGCCTGGTGGCACAAGTGCGGTTTGAAAGAGTAAACCTTAGAATATTATAATACATGTATAATTTATATGATAGACTATATGAATCTACAAATACAGTTTTATTTATTTTCTGTAATTAGTTTTTATGCATTGAGCCCATGCTTAATTTCAGTGTTTATGTGAGAAAATAAGGCACGTAAAATATTTAATTTTGTATTTATTTTTTATTTTTTGTATACACATAGGTTGTCTGAGACAATTGTGTTTATTATATTTCGATCATTTCTGTTCGCTTACTTTACTATATGTTATTTTAATTTAAGTGATGGAACCTCAAAACAGGCATTGCCTTCAGAGGCCCTATTGTTTTCTCATTATTTTATTTTTATTTTTATGTCAGCCTGACAAGTAAAATGGACATTATTATTTATTTAAGTTACAAACAAGCTGCGTAATTAAAAATAAAGTTACAACTATGTATTTTCGCTATGTATTATGAGAAAATAAAAATATTCTATTCTATTCTATTCTATTCTATATTCAATTCAAACGAGAAAATATACTGTCCCAAATAAAATAGTTTAGTTAAAGTATTAACTAACAATAATTCAAATGGTATAATTCATTACAAGTACCGAAAGAGGCATTTTCTGGTGGGCGCTCAAGTTTCATGTGTGAGGCGGAGCCGAACTCAGGAACACAAAATGTCACGTGGAGGCGAAGCCGAGCATGTGAAAGTGAGTTTCACGGACGAGGCGAAGGCGAGTACGGGAATAATTGGAGCAAGTGCCGGAAAATCACTTTCGGTACAAGTTATGAACGATACTTTTAATCACGACGCCTATTTCTGTATACATTTAGATTGTTAAACAGTAAAAACAGCTGATTTGTTAAACAGTAAAAACAGCTGATTTAAATTGTAAAAATATATGGTAAAGAAACATTAGTGCGCGTAGTGGAGCAAGGGAAAGTAAATTTAGAGCAAGGGGAAATCAGCCCTGATCGTTTTCCCTTGCTCTAAATTAGAGCTTGGGAATATAAATATATTTAATTATTAATAATAATTTATAATATTATAATATAATAATATAATAATTATTAATAATATATTATTATAGTATATTTCAACACTAGGGCCGAAAGAGATGCTTTTCGATACGAGCTCAAGTTCGCCGAGGTCGGAAAATGAGCGAGGATCGAAAAGCCACTTTTGGTCCATGTGATGAACTATATTTTTCGTCTTACTGCTCAATATATTAAGCTAACTGCTTTCTCAAAACTAATGTTTTACAACTTGTTTACCTTTAAAAGCTTGCTATGGCTTCCATCTTGTTCTTGCTATTTAAAACGAGTTCGCACGCAGCACGCTGACGTGAGGGAAGTGAATTTCCACATAACAAGTTTTAAACTTTTAAAACTCAAAATCAGTGGAGAAACATACATTTATTCTAATTTATATTAAAATCTGAAAACAGTGATTTTTTGGTTGTTCTGATGCTCCTGGTTTCATTTACCTGCAAAGCTGGGAATATAATTTTGCGCATTATAATGTTAGGAGAAGATCCAGACAGGCTTGAAAGTAGGCGTGAGGTTGCTGGGGATGATAAAAGTACTCGAACAAAGCAATACTGTAACAGGCTTTTCTAGTGTAAAACCCCCATAAGATAACGTACTGTGTTTAGTCTAACCACATTTTCTTTAATAACTCGGTAAATATGTATGCTAGAATGACGAGAAAGGGCTTAAAACTTTTGCCTTACTAATTCCCATCTTTTTACATGCATTAATTTGTACATACGAGGCTTTTCTGCCCCTCTTTGGGCCCAAAAACTCTAAATTTGAAAGATTAATCCCCAAAAAAGGGGTTTAGAGAGTTTTCCGATTGTTTTGACCAACGAACTTGTCCAACCGATTACAGAAAGGAACGTCCCTACCTAATTTGAAGTAAATCGGACAAAAAATGCGATATATATTAAATTTTGAACGACCCCCCAAAACGTGTTGGGGGTGGTCACGTTAGGAACTTCTATGGTGGTCCCGGGCTTAAGTTTCACCGTGAGGGTCATGCTATAGTTTACTTTCCAAAGAAAATTCACTAACAAACAGCTGTTACTACAGATGTATTCAACTATTGTCTGTTACGTTTGTGTTAGTGTTAGGTTAGAATAACTATAATGATGGGTATATCGAATGCTGTGGACTATCGATTGCAAGAAGGAATACTTTAGTAACCGTTTCGAGCTATATCAGGAATCAGACTCGCTGCGAACAGCGTTATCGCTTAGCTTACCTTCTCCCTGAGGCAACATTAAATATTTATTCACCTTCTTGACATAGTTTAGTTTAGTATTGTTAATTTTTAATAGATTATTATTTTTGCCTCAGGTGTAGTATTTGATAGATTGTCGATACACAACCGAAAATATCTGTTACTACAATATATTAGGCTAATATAAATACAAATAAATACAAAATAATAAAAATTGACTTTATAAGCAACTAGTTATTGATATATTTATTTTTAACCTATAGAATAACAATGCAACAATGAATTACAATCGATAAAATAATTTATTACAACTCTCGATACAATCGATTACTTACAATCGACGTACACAAGTTTGCAGATTCACTACATTGATATTTATAAATTACGGAAGCGGAACAGCTGATGATCTCGACACCAGCTGATTCTTTTCCGTCCTAGGGCTGAAAAGAACTACTTTCTCCCCGCAACGCATGTATTGAAAACAGCCGTTTTCCAAGCAGCATGACAAAAACCATCATTTTCTTTGAGCTGTCATCGAAAATAGCTACTTTCTGTACGGAGTGATGAAAAAAAAAATTAGTAACAAACTGAACAATCCTCAATTAAAATCGTAACAAATGTAACAAAAATACTACTATCAGATCATAAAACTTAGGTTATTTTTAATTCCAAGCATCATCTTCTCATAAAAAATAAGGCGATTTTGGTGAGCAAGCTACCGGCGAAACTGTTAGGTCTCGAATGATCGTTTATGTGTTACACTTGGAAGCCCTTGATGTCTAGATGTGTTTTTGGGGGTTTTGGAAAACATCCTCCCTCAGAGCTCTGCCCCCTGGACTTTCAAAGTTCCAATGTTAATCTTATGGAACAGTAGATGAAACCCACTAATTTGGTCATTACATCTGTTGATACCAACAAAACTCAGTACAGAACAGAAACAGTACAGTTAGCTGTTTAAAGCTAACTTCTGGAATGGCATCTCAAATTTAGACTAATAAAGTCGGTATATGAGTTGAATAATCCCATAAGGTATATTTGCTCGAATTCGAGCAACTGGATTCACTCGTCTATTTATTAAAATAATGATGCGATGATTGTGAGCAAGCTCCCGGCAAAACTACTATGTCTTAACTGTTGACTCTTAAGTCAACGTTTATGTGTTATTTGAAAGCCCTTAACGTTCTTGATGTGCCTTTTGGGAGGTTTCGAAAACAACCATCTTTAGGTCTATCTATGCCCCTGGGCTTTCAGAGTTCAAATTTTTTACTAGAGGCTTTGTATTCAAGTTCCAATATTACTCTTATGGAAGAATATAAATCAATTTAATTTAAAATTCAACAGAAGCTGTTGAAAACATAACACAGTGCAGAAGCAAGAACAGTTGTTTTAAGACTTCTGGAATGACATCACAATATTAACCAATAGAACCGTATATTAGCTGAGCAATCCCAAAATAAAAGATTTTCGCTCGAATTCGAGTATCCGATTTCGCTTGTTATATTTAAAATGAATGTGAGTTACATAACGCTGAGCCATGGCCCCCCTCCGCCCCCTTTTTCTCTCGAATTCGTACCGTCTCAAACTCGTACCACACCAGGTGAGTTGTGTTGTAATAATGTGGTTTAAAAAAAATAATCGAGGATAGAATACAAAATCGGGAAAAGTAAAATACCCAGTCCGTACAATATGGAGGTTTTTACTGATTATAAATGAAATCCTCACTTTTAATTTCCCGACAGATCTCCCTGCCCCTTCGCCCCGGCCTTTTCTCTCACAACCCCTTCCTATGCGAGGTACTCGCTGTCCACACCCGAGGTCTATACCCGGCGGCCCCGAGGGTACCCTGTGCGGGGGGGGGGGGGGGGTTCGCACCTGGCGTGGCCCGACACCCCTCTCGCCGCCGGAGCCCAGTAGAGTTGGGGTACCTCGGTGTTGGGATACGGTGGTGCTGGGTCCTCGGAGTGTTGTGTATCGTAGCTGTGGCATGGCCGGCAGGACGTTCTATACTCAGCCGCACATACAGCACCAGGCGTTCGTAGAATATTATAACGATGCGTAAGTTACAATTTTCAGTAGTTTACATTATGTAGATTCGTTTGATGTAAAGGAATATTGGTTGTTTGCGCGGATGGTGGTGGGGGGGGTTAGTTTAATGTTTTATCAAGGTTTATAATTTTAGGAATAGTCAGGAAAGTGTATGTACTGTATTGACTGGACAAGTCGGAGGGTTGTAATAAAAACCTCTGACCAGATTAATATTTACGTTATCCAAACATAATTAATGGATAACTCCCTTGTTTTATCAGGAGTTATTATAATATTTAAAACTTTGTTCACACTGATGAAATAAAAATTCGATACGGAATTCTTTGTAATTTGCGCCTTATTTGTTGGAAACCAACATCAAGTATTTAATTACTTTAACGCTTTTGTTAATTGGGAAGTATGTGTGGTTCAAATCACTTAAAAAACTGAAAAAGGAAATTTCCCGTCGATGCAATAGACAGACACATTGCTTCTTTATTAGCGAATTTCCCCTATAGGGAAGAAGCTATTACCGTAGGTCTCATGGTAAGACTTAAGCCCGAGACCATGATGACTTTTTGTTTTGAGGTCCCCAGATGTCCAAAACACTATTCGTTCAAATTTATATATATGTATATATATATCTATATATATATATATATATATATATATATATATATATATATATATATATATGTGTGTGTCCGTGAATGCGATAACTTGAGTAAAAAACGTCCGATTTCGATGAAATTTGGCTCAAATGTGTAAACTGACATTTATGACTTTAAGTTCGAAAACCAGAAAAATCGGACTATGGGAAGGGGGGTTTATGGGGGTTTTAAATTTTCCAAAAATCAGTTTTTTGCATTTTTTACCCTAAAATTTTTAAAACACTTAATTTAGGTTTAGACCATGTTATAGAGCTTAAAAAAACAAATAATATGGTATTTTGAATTATTAACCTAGGTTGAGTGGTTGCGGAAAAAATCCAAAAAACATGCTCATAAAATCTCCCATGTTAATCTTATGGGAAAAAGGTTTTTGGCTTTTCCTCAGTTAATTTTACTTTAAACTTCACATTTTCTTTTACCAATCACTTCAGCTCCACAAAACAATCATTTTGGTGTTTAAATTGTGATTCTACGTCAAACCGTTGCAGAGATATTCAAAGTGCTAAACACAGTACGTTGTCCAATGTTATCCTTATGGAGAATAAATAAAATTTGATATCTTGATTATTTATGAATGTATATTGATGAAATTTGGTATGTGGCTTCATGTTGTACTGGTATATTGATAATTGCACAAAAAATAAATGTTTTGTTGACTGTCCCCGTAGCAGCTAACCTGCATACTCAGCCCTAATGTTATTCTTATGGAGAATAAGTAAAGTTTTATATCTCCCTTAATTATGAACATAAATTAATAAAACATGGTAAGTAGCTTCACCTGGTTCAGTTATATTGATAATTGCATAAAAACTCATTTCTTATCTTCCTCGTTGCAGCAAACCTGCGTACTCAGTCCTAATGTTATTCTTATGGGGAATAAATAAAATGTAATAAATCACTTATTTATGAATGTATTTTTGTCAAACTTGGTGAGTGGCTTTATGTACTAGTGAGAAACATATCAATGCATTGGAAATTCGCTGAGTACGGAGGTTTGCTGCGACGGGGGGTATTTTTGATACGGTATTACATTCTTAAAAATATTGATTACAACCACTGTCTTGTAGTACATTTATGACATTATGACCTCTTTTGTCAACTTAGTAATAACGCCGCGGTTTCTTATTGCATTACGCTCTTTAATTTCATCTAATTCTGCAATTCAATTTAAGAAGTTTACACGATTATAATAATTTATTGCCGCCGTTTTGATTTAAGTAATAAGTTTTAAGACCTAATAAACTTTTTTTATGGACTCGTCACCATACACAGTGTTTCGTCCAGTCTTCAAATTGTGTCTCGTTTGATCGAATTGATCATTTACTTAAGTGTTCATCATTGCCTTTGGACAAGAACGTTCTTCGTAAGCCAAAGCTGCCTCATAGTGTTGTTTAGTTTGTCTGTTGTAAAACCCTATGGTCTCATTTATCTGTTAGGAGTTTTTTTTCTCATAAAGTTCATGTGTAAGTTTTGGCAGATTTGTATGTGTCTGTGATGTGAGGATTGTATGTCAAAAATTATTTATTAAACGGAAATTGATTAAAATTACGCAAACATGTGTAATATGACAACTTTGCCAATGGGGTGGATCCTTAAGGTTGGGGGGGAGTATAGAACGTAGGGGCATCTTTCTTTCCACCTTTGTGAAACAAATACAATCTAGTGAACCGTCATAGTCAAAATTGAACGTCGGGAAGAGATAGAAAAGGCCAGTGGGGCCGAGCCCTGACGTCGTAAAAAATTGTCCAAACTTTTGTTCCCCAACAACGTAGATATGATGCGGAAGTAGTTTTGATGAACCGTTTTCAAGCCATTTAGAAAACATATTTTCTTCATAGGAATAACAAGGTAACCTTGATGCCAGTGGGGCAGAACCCTGAAGTCTGGGGGATCCTACATATTTTGGTCTCCTACAACACGGTATGATTCGGGAGCACTTTTGAGGAGCCGTTTTTGTAATCTCCTGGACACATACGGACTACTACTTAATTAGTAAAGATTAGTCGGCAACTTCAAAATCATCTGGTAACCATAGCAACAGCCCAGAATAACATCACGTTCTAGGAAGTGTGAAAGAGCGCTCTTCCACTTGGAGTGAGTTTTCCTCAATACAGAGAACTATTTTGTAGCCGCCCCGTTGCCCTTGACCCAAACATCAGCCCCTTCTGTGCTCATTCAACCCCGTCTTTCTGCCATGGAACCCGTCACACCAAACGTTTGAACACCTTTTTATCAGTTGTAGAATTATTTAAATTTATTTGTTCAACATATATTTTGGACTGTACTATTTTCCAGTACAGTAACCTCTTATACTAACCCGCTTTCCTGAAAAATTATTTTAATTTAATTGATTTTTTGTTGACCATCCGAAAGCAACTTGTCGAAATATTTAAACATAGCCTAACATAGTCAACAATTTAAATCTTGTATGATTTATAATCCTAACTTAAGAAATGGATTTTAGTTGTACTTAGCGTGAAGATGTGACAAAAGTACTGTTCTCAACACGAACGATGACTAACTTATTATAAGTAGAACGATCGCTAATGCTGTTTTACGTTCTGGGGAATACACAACGATAGTATTGATCAACAAATAAGGCACTCCAGTTCTAAAAATAAATTAGAGGGTATCGACAAACTTAATTTTAACGTTTTATCTTGATACTCTAGGTACTAAATAATGGATTTATATTACATACCTACTTTTCATGAAACCAATCTCTAGGTAACTTTCTTTTAATTTTTGTGACGCGAGAGCAATAATTTAAAATAAATTTGTCGAACGAGCGGAGGCCTTTACTAAAAGGAGGCATGACGAGTCGAGAGTATTTACCACAGTTTCAAAGGGTTTGTCCTCTTTAAAATTCGGTTTTCGTAATCGACCCTCATAACGAGACTCTTCTGTTCTGTAACGCGCCGTGGAACGAGGCCCGGCCCGAATATTGGCGACGGCGGATCTCCATTGAGGGGCGGAAGTGTTTTAATTTCTCGCGTTTGTCCCACGCGACCGGGCCTCAGCTGTCTGGGGCAGCTGCCGCCCGTGGCCCAGTTCCATCTCTCACCTTGCCGCGAGATAACAGATAGTGGAGTCTTTATCGCCGCCCCGGTACCTCTGGTGTACGGTCGAAGGGACCAGCTTATGGTGTGGCCGAGACAGCTACCATGTCATGGGTGAAGTTACGAAGGTGGAAGGTTTACTCGGTGCAGTGGGTTGAATAAAATTAATGAATACCGCATTCAAGGTGTGAGTACATTTATTCGACATAGTCAACTTAAATAAATAAGTTAATCCTCATATGTTACAGCAACAAAATATCGCCATTTAATTGTGCACGAGTGGTTGTTTTCTTAACTCATCACCCTTGGCGAGGAGACTGCATGACCATACTCTGCCTCTTCATCCGCTATTGCCTTTACTGCCTGCTGTTGCTCCAGTCGTTTCTGTAATAGCGCGTTGTCTTTGCCTTTTGGATTTTGTTCTAATGTAGTGGTCAATCTCTGAAATATCTCTTAGGCTACCTTAAAACATGTTCGCTACGAGCGTCTACTCGGTCGTAGTTTTCGTCAATTACGATATGTTATACGCCGGTGTTGTGAGAGTGATTGACGATTCAGCCAAGTGTTGCCGCGTGTAGAGGGTGCGCATGGTGCGCGTGCGGCGTTGTGACGTAAACAGTTTTGATTGCCATGTACCATGTAAGATTGCTATAGGAACATTGCGAGTTTGGGGTTTTAGAGTTGGTGTGTTTGTGCTGTTTTTCTCGACCACGGCGGCTATTCCCGGAACCTTAGAACCATACAACTATCAATAGGAGTACTGTAGAAGGGTATACAGAGTCCGAGGCGAGTGATAGCAGTTAGACGCTACCTTGACCTCGGCCCGGCCGAAGAGGATGTTGATGCAGATCCGTACAACGGTGAGCGATTCCGAAAAAAAAACAAAAAACTGGAAAATCTGGAATACGATCCTCAACTGTTATGATTGGTTTAGGTTATTGTTGGACGATGTCCTTTTCAAAAATATTGCAAAGACCGTTTAACCTCACGCGTGTCAGGTGTATGCCGTACCTTGCAAATGACGTCTCATCCCCAAATCTAGAACCAATCGATGGAAAATGTACAGGTCCCCGAACTGAAGACAGGGTAGAGACCTATTGATCCACGTGGGAACCGTACGAGTGAATCGGTTCAACGGTTCAACGACTATTGGAGAACGTCTCGATGTTTCGATTTCGCATTCGCACGCAAATAAATAAGTCGTAACAGATTTTTGTTTGATTTTAAGATGTTTACATTTTAGCAAAAGTTATGCTAACAGTTGTCAGGGCGATCGGATATACAATGTTGGACTGTTGCTGGACCATTTAACTGGGTTAGATCGACCACTCACTACCCAGGCAGAGAACTGTCGTTGGATGAAGGAACAGTGCTTTGGAGAGGATTTTTTTACTGTAGATCGAGGTAAAAAGGCACAGATATGGAATACAATGATATTCCCTTTGTAACCCAATGTAGTGTTTGTGACATTCACAGTGTATTGTTGAAAAGGGGGAGCTTGGCGGAAAGGGATGCGGGTGGCATCGTCAAATATCTCATGCGACACAAACTGAATGTCGGCCATTTTTTTATATACAGTTATTACAAGTGTTTCCACTTTCTGCACACCTACTAGCGCATGGAACGTACTGTGCTGACACTCAGAGGGCGGATCGCAAATATTTGCCTCAGGAAGTGAACGACTGGAAAACTGTGAGAGAGTTAAACGGTATGCGGAAGGCGTGATGGTCGCCAAGTGGCGTGACAAACGTCTGTGCTGTACATCCCCACGGAATATGAGAACAGCTTGGTGACCTCCACGAGCAAACGCCAGGGGCCGCGTATCAGACGAGACCTCTGCCCGTCCAGCAATACAACGGTCACGTGAAGTGAGAGTAGAAACGACCAGGGGGATGACTCCTGCCAGCACAAGATTCTCCGATGGCAAAAGAAAATATTTGTGCATGCGATTCAGATGGTCGTGGATTACGCTTTCAAGCTCTACCATCGTGCTAACCCGAAATCCAAATAATCTTATTGTTTTTGACCAGAAGTGTTGGACTTGTTGCCTCCCTCGAGGTCGGCCCGTCTCCCAAGCGGCCAAGGCTGAACACAGAGTTGCACTGGTTCTATCGAATTCCACCAAATTAACTGCTGACTGGCCACGTTTGTAGTAAAAATCAAGAAAGTAATTTGTATTCCTGGAAGAATGGTGAAAATGATCATGGATATATGATTATACTAACTAATCTACTGTTTTATAATACTGTACTTCCCACTGTCACGGTACATAGCTTTTGATCAGTTTAGTTGTGTTGATCATCTTTGTCGATGTTGTTTCTTTGTCGATGTTGTTTCTCCGATCGCGATCCTAGGAGTAGAATTTCTTTTTGCCGTCCTCGAGTTCCGCACTCCGGGCGGACGCCTTGATACATGGTATTTCCACACCCCTACCCTTCTAACCAGTTGCACTTAAGAGTTTTCATCACTGGAAGTGTCTGGACGTCATCTCAGAGTTTAGTTCCATAAGACCAATGTTAACGTTGTGCCTCCGTTACTCCTCACCTGATCGTCACAAACAATTCGTTTTAGTGTAAAATTGGATGTTTCATCGTCCTCTAGTGAAATACAATTAATTAAATTTAGATTTTTGTTTACAAATTAATAACAAATTGTGCAGAAGATTTAACAGTTTATTATGAAATCATATTCCCCAAATTAAGGAAATCGAAAATGCAGCCTAATTCCCTTGATAACCACTACACCTTTATTTTGACACCCAAACAAATGTTTTGTGGCGATCAGGAGAGGGGTAATGGAGGCACAGAGTTAACATTGGCCTTATGGTACAAAACTCCAAGATGGCGTCTGGCAACTTGCAGTAATGAAGACTATTAAACACCACCTCCTTCAGTTTCACCCCATTCCTCTCATCAACTTCTCACTCCTACTCTTAACTGTTTGCCACTTCCAGTTCACCGTTGCCACCGTGGCTGGTTGTACGAACAGTTTTAACTAAGAAGTCGGAGGAAATGTCAACGTGTAAAATATTTGATCCGGTCCCGAGGTGGGAGGAAGGAGGCAATCAGAGCGGAGGCCGGGGCGCGTGCCGCGACCGGAGACACCCTCCGCCGGGCACCACCGGAACTGCGCCATCTGCCCGGGCCCGCGTCTTGTCATATCGAGAATATTGCCTAATTTGGGCCCGGCGTAATTAAGAAATAAGCCATCTGCGAACCAGATGCCTCGCGCAATTTTTAATCGCAACAGACGAAACGAGTTTTCTCTGAGGATAAGATTGCAGTGTTCTATGAGGTGTAATTATAATTTATTTCGTAATTTTAAAGTTTGTTAAGACCTTTTTAGCGAATTTCCCCTATAGGGAAGAAGCTATTACCGTAGGTCTCATGGTAAGACTTAAGCCCGAGACCATGATAACTTTTTGTTTTGAGGTCCCCAGATGTCCAAAACACTATTCGTTCAAATTTATATATATGTATATATATATCTATATATATATATATATATATCTATATATATATATATATCTATATATGTGTCCGTGAATGCGATAACTTGAGTAAAAAACGTCCGATTTCGATGAAATTTGGCTCAAATGTGTAAACTGACATTTATGACTTTAAGTTCGAAAACCAGAAAAATCGGACTATGGGAAGGGGGGTTTATGGGGGTTTTAAATTTTCCAAAAATCAGTTTTTTGCATTTTTTACCCTAAAATTTTTAAAACACTTAATTTAGGTTTAGACCATGTTATAGAGCTTAAAAAAACAAATAATATGGTATTTTGAATTATTAACCTAGGTTAAGTGGTTGCGGAAAAAATCCAAAAAACATGCTCATAAAATCTCCCATGTTAATCTTATGGGAAAAAGGTTTTTGGCTTTTCCTCAGTTAATTTTACTTTAAACTTCACATTTTCTTTTACCAATCACTTCAGCTCCACAAAACAATCATTTTGGTGTTTAAATTGTGATTCTACGTCAAACCGTTGCAGAGATATTCAAAGTGCTAAACACAGTACGTTGTCCAATGTTATCCTTATGGAGAATAAATAAAATTTGATATCTTGATTATTTATGAATGTATATTGATGAAATTTGGTATGTGGCTTCATGTTGTACTGGTATATTGATAATTGCACAAAAAATAAATGTTTTGTTGATTGTCCCCGTAGCAGCTAACCTGCATACTCAGCCCTAATGTTATTCTTATGGAGAATAAGTAACGTTTTATATCTCCCTTAATTATGAACATAAATTAATAAAACATGGTAAGTAGCTTCACCTGGTTCAGTTATATTAATAATTGCATAAAAACTCATTTCTTATCTTCCTTGTTGCAGCAAACCTGCGTACTCAGTCCTAATGTTATTCTTATGGGGAATAAATAAAATGTAATAAATCACTTATTTATGAATGTATTTTTGTCAAACTTGGTGAGTGGCTTTATGTACTAGTGAGAAACATATCAATGCATTGGAAATTCGCTGAGTACGCAGGTTTGCTGCGACGGGGGGTATTTGTAATTGCATGAGTATTGTAAATACAACGCCCCTGTCCCAAAATTATGTTGTGTTTTTACTTGCTTTCACCCTTAGATCGTTGATCTGTACCCGACTGCTTCAGAAGGAGGGTTATATTACGATTGAAGGAGGGTCGTATCATTGAGTATACACTAACTCTGTACCTACAGTATATTCAATGGTTATGTGTCTATTTATTTGGCACGCTCTAAACAGCTTGGTGGATTTTAACAACATATGTGGTGCCGTTAGATCCGTCTAGTTGTGGGATTGATATAGGGTAAAATAAAAAATACCCCCGTCGCAGCAAACCTGCGTACTCAGCGAATTTCCAATGCATAATATATATCTTAATACCACATTGAGCCGCATACCAAGTTTCTACAAAATAAATTCACAAAAAAGCGATTTATACAATTTTAATTATTCTCTATAGGAATAACATTGGGAATGAGTACGTAGGTTTGCTGCAACAAGGAATACAAAATATTGGATTTTCATGCAAATATCAATAGAACTCATCTAAGTAAAGTCACATACCAAGTTTCATTCATATTCATTTATAAATAAGCGATATATAACATTTTAATTATTCTACATAAGAATAACATGGGGACCGAGTACCTAGGTTTGCTGCTAGGGGAACCATAAGTGACATTTTTTGTGTGCAAACAACAACAAACCACAACCACATGAAGCCATATAACAAGTTTCGTTAGTTTATATTCATAAATAAGCGAGATATAACATTTATTTTTCTTCACAAGAGTAGCATTAGACAACCTAATCGTTAGCGGATTTATCGTGCTTACTTTGATTAGCACTTGCAATATCTCAGTAACCAATTGACGTAGAGCAATGATCAAAATACCAAATTGTTTGCTTTTTTAAGCTGAATTCAATGGTGTAACTAAATATTTGATTTAAATAAAAATTACAAGTAAAAACCCCAAAAACCCTCCTTCGGATGGTGCGATTCGTCTAGTTTTCGACCTCGTTCAAATAAATGCTACTTTACACGTCTGTACCAAATTTCATCTAGATCGGACCTTTTTTACGAGAGTTATCGTGCTTACGGACACAAAATTTGAATGAATGGTGTTTTAGGCATCTGGGGGCCTCATAATGAAATGAAAGGTTATCATGGCTTAAGTGTTACCATGCCACCTACGGTAATTGCTTCTTCCCTATAGGGAAAATTCGCTAAAAATAATAATGATATTCAAATTCTACATGGGAGTTTGATAGTGTATTTGTGGGTAATTTTTTTTATATTTTTATTTCTTTTCTAGCAATTGAATTATCCTATACTCTAATATACCTTTTATGTCTGTTTGTTTGCAAAATTTATCTCGAGATCCAGCGGAAAGATTTTGCTGAAAGTTTGGGGTTAGGGGCTTTTGGGTCTAAAAAATCGATTGGTAAAAACCCGTATTTTTCTAAACAACTCATTTGAAAATTGAAATTTTTAACATTGGGCTTATGGAGTTTAAAATCATAACACCGGTTACTATGAACAACAAATACCCCCGTCGCAGCAAACCTGCATACTCAGCGAATTTCCAATGAATTATAACATAACACATTAAAACACTTAACAGGATTCATAAGAAATATATTCACAAACAAGCGATATTTAAAATATTAATGATTCTCCATAAGAATAACATTGGGGATGAGTACGCAGGTTTGCTGCAACAAGGAACACAAAATAATGGGGTTTTATGCCAAATATAAATAGAACTCAGCTAAGTGAAGTCACATACCAAATTTCATCCATATACATTCATAAATAAGCGATATATAACACTAATTATTTTCCATAAGAGTAACATGGGGACCGAGTACCTAGGTTTGCTGCTACGGGAACCATAGGTGAAAAATTGGTTTTTTGTACAAACAACAATAAACCACAATCAGATGAAGCTATATACCAAATTTCGTCAGTTTATGTTCATAAATAAGCGAGATATACAATTTTTCTTTTTCTCCATAAGAATAACATTAGACAACGTACTGTGTTTTGCACATTCAATATCTCAGTAACCAATTGACGTAGAGCAATGATCAAGATACCAAATTGTTTGTTTTTTTATGCTGAATTCAATGGTGAAAATTAAAATTTGATTTTAATAAAAATTACATGTGGAAACCCCAAAAAACCCATTTTTGAGGTACAAAACCCCCCCAAAACCCCCCTTCGGATGGTGCGATTCGTCTGGTTTTCGAACTCGTTCAAATAAATGGTACTTTACACGTTTGTACCAAATTTCATTAAGATCGGACCTTTTTTACGAGAGTTATCGTGCTTACGGACACACATATATATATATAAATATATATATATATATACATATATATATATATATATATATATATACATATATACAAATTTGAACGAATGGTGTTTTTGGCATCTGGGGACCTCAAAATGAAAAGTTATCATGGTCTCGGGCTTAAGTCTTACCATGAGACCTACGGTAATAGCTTCTTCCCTATAGGGGAAATTCTCTAAAACAAACCATTAAATCAACTTCTATAAATTAAAATATTGTAAACAGCTGTTTATCATTATGTAAATAAAAAAACTACTTGAATGACAACTCTCATAATGGAAATTAAAAAAAAAACCTACTTGATTGGCAACTCAAACTCTTTTTTCGATAGGCGAGTGAGCGAAGCGAACGAGCTCATATTGAAAACGAGTTCGCACGCAGCACGCTGACGAGAGGGAAGTGATTTTCCACTAAATACTTTTAAAACTCCAATTCAGTGTAAAAACATACATTTATTCCAATTTTTATTAAGATCTGAAAACAGTGATTTTTTGCTGTTCTGATGATCCTGATTTCATTTAGCTGCAAAGCTGGGAATACAATTTTGCGCATTATAATGTTAGGAGAATGTCCAGACAGGCTTGAAAGTAGGCGTGAGGTTGCTGGGGATGATAAAAGTACTCTAACAAAGTAATAACAGGCTTTTCTAGTGTAAAACCACCATAAGACAACGTACTGCGTGTAGTCGAAACACATCTTTAATAACTCAGTAAATATGTCTGTTAGAATGACGGGAGAGGGCTTAAAATTTCGCCTCACTAATTTCCATCTTTGTCCATGCATTAATTTTATATACGGGGCTTTTCTGATCCTTTTTGGGCCCATAAACTCGAAATTTGAAAGATTAATCCCCAAAAAAGGGTTTAGAGTTTTCCGATTGTTTTGCCCAACGAACTTGTCCAACTGATTACAGAAAGGAACGTACCTACCAGATTTGAAGTAAATCGGGGAAAAAATGCGACCGCTAGAGTGCAAACACATATGTATATATATATATATATATATATATATATCATTTTGAACGACCCCCCAAAACGTGTTCAAGGGGTCACGTTAGGAACGTCTATGGTTGTCCCGGGCTTAAGTTTCACCGTGCGGGTCATGCTAATAGTTCACTTTCCAAAGGAAATTCACTAATGAACGAATATTTTAAATAAAACAAATTCAATGCCTCTTCTGCGGAATCAAACACCGAGCATGGCTCGGCTCGGTCCCCCGGTACTATAATTTAAAGTGGGGAATTAGTCTATTTATGAATGTTGTGAGAGCGAAATATGTGTAATGTGTTCAAGGGTTAAAAAGTTTGTCTAGTGTCTAATACTTAGAAAATCCTGAAAACTCTGGAGTGTGTAATGTCTTACATCGACCTGTAAAAATCAATACCCCGTCGCAGCAAACCTGCATACTCAGCGAATTTCCAACGCATAATATATGTCTTAATACCACATAAAGCAGCATACCAAGTTTCATAAAAATATATTCACATATAAGCGATTTTAATTATTCTACATAAGAATAACATTGGTAATGAGTACGTAGGTTTGCTGAAATAAGGAACACAAACAATTGGTTTTTATGCAAATATAAATAGAATGTAACTAGTCGAAGCCACACACCAAGTTTCATCAATATTCAATCATAAATAAGCGCTATGTAACATTTTAGTGATTCTCCATAAGAATAACATGGGGGCTGAGTAAGCAGGTTTGCTGCAATAAGGAACAAAAAAAATGGGTTTTTATGCAACTATCAATATAACTCAACCAATTGAAGCTACATACCAAGTTTTATTAATTTATGTTCATAATTAAGGGAGTCAATACATTTGACTTATTCTTCATAACAATAACATGGGGGTTGAGGGCGCAGGTTTGCTGCTAAGGGAATAATCAACAAAAACTCAATTTTTTTGTGCAAATATCAATATAACAGTACTACGTGAAGCCACATACCAAGTTTTATCAACATACATTCATAAATAATCGATATATCAAATTTTATTTATTCTCCATAAGGATAACATTGGACAACGTACTGTGTTTAGCACTTTGAATACCTCTGCAACGGTTGGGCTTAGAATCAAAATTTAAACACCAAAATGATGGTTTTTTGGAACTGAACAGATTAGTTAAAGCAAATGTGAAGTTTACATTAAAATAAACTGAGGAAAAGCCATAAACTGTTTTCCCATAAGATTAACATGGGAGATTTTATGATTAGGTTTTTTGTATTTTCTCCGCAACCACTTAACCTAGGTTAATAATTCAAAATACCATATTATTTGTTTTTTAAGCTCTATAACATGGTCAAAACCAATATTAAGTTTTTAAACATTTTAAGGTGAAAAATGCAAAAAACTGACTTTTGGAAAATTTAAAAACCCCATAAACCCCCCTTCCCATGGTCAGATTTTTCTGGTTTTCGAACTTAGTCATGAATATTATTTTACACATTTGAGCAAAATTTCATCGAAATCGGACTTTTTTGCTCAAGTTATCGCATTCACGGACACACACACACACACACACACACACACACACACACACACACACACACACACACACACACACACACACACACACACACACACACATATATATATATATATATACACACTTATATATCAATTTGAACGAATAGTGTTTCTGGCATCTGGGGACCTCAAAACAAAAAGTTATCATGGTCTGGGGCTTAAGTCTTACCTTGAGACCTACGGTAATAGCTTCTTCCCTATAGGGGAAATTCGCTAATACATTGCTGGGAATAGAAAAATAAGGTCAGGACGTTTACAACAAGGTCTAAATGCCGAGTGCAGGCGTACTGAAATGCTGTCGTGTTTTGAACTGTGACTTGATGAAAACGCTTTAATAAAAACCTAACTCAATTTTTCTTATATACAATTTTGAAATACTCTAAAACTTTGATTAATCGTTCGAAAACATGCAGCGATTGTTTCGATTAAGACGTCTTAGTTATATTAAATGATACCTGTAGATTATTGTTAGTGCAGGAGGTTAGTGAATTTGATGGCGAGATGACGCCCAGAATTGGATTAACGAACGTGGTTTTGATGCGGGTTTTCAGGGTGCTACTTATCCTACTTTCACCTACACTGTTATTGTATTGGCTACAGCTGCATACACGCTGGAATAAGTGCATAGTGAGGAACTGTTTGACGAAACAGAAATGCTCTGACAAATTGAAATGCTGGTCTTGTAGATCTACTTGGATTTAATCAATATTGCATGGTTTTGTACTTAATACAGGTGATTTCACCGATGTCTTACATAGACAGAGTCAATAGAAAACCCTCTCATAAATACGTTGTCGGCTTAGTCTGGATCGTTTTATGAATTGTTTGTCCCGAAAAATGAATTATAGCCTCAAAGCAAAGGTTTATTTGGAGATAAGACCTCATCAGTTCGTGCCGAGTCGACATTAAATTCCCTTTGACATCGTCCCGTGTTTACTATTGGTTTATTAACCCACAGGGTTGCTTACCAAAAAAGTTCTTTAACGCAGCTTTAATCACAGACTTTTTCTGAAGCGTGGTCACCTTCCGCGCTTTTGTTTTTTGAGGTCCAGCCAGTTTTTGAGAGAGAGCATTGGCCGGGGCCTGTAGGGGACAATGGGACACGAAGGTGTGTGACGGTGGGGGGGAGGCGGGCTATCAGCTGTCTGTATGCGGGCGTCAGCTGTAGGACAGCTGGTACGTTCTCTGAAATATACTGTGCATATAAAACACTATCCGTATATCTAAGTATGTTGACAAATTTGTGTGTATTTTCCTTGGACCAATATTCAACAGCAAATGTTTAATTTGAACAAAGTTGATTCATAACGAATTTTACATACTACTTGTAACTGTAACACTAGATAAATAAATACTATTATAAATCAATATAGCTTTTTTTCTAAGGTAACCAAATGTTACTTTTGTGGGATTTGTAATAGAGATGGAGCATTTTACATTTAAGAGTAATAATTCCTGAGGAATGCTAAATGAGTAATGCCTTTAAAAATGTCACTCGCTCTGCGATAAAAATTAGTGACAATCTGCCAAAATCTGGCTGGAAAAATTATTTATAAACAGTATAGTTAATTTTTTTTCAAGTGAAATCCAGTTTTTGATTGCCCCATCATCGATATTTGTTTGGAGTTAAATTTATCATTAAACCTTCTTGATAATTGTTCATAATCTGTGTTTGGTAATTTGAACTGATTATTATTAATGATCCTGGCTAAAGAATCAGTCGGCCTGAGCCAGTATCAATGCTAAACAAACACTAGGCAACTCACCCTTTCTACCCTCATTTCATTCTTATGTGCCTCAAATTACGCTATAGTGGCGACGACGGCGTCTTTTAACACATTCAGTGCGGTATAGATAATGTAAGATTCACCCATGCATACGTAATGCATGTAGAAACAATGTTTTAAACAGTGATCAATAAGCGATATATATATATATATATATATATATATATATATATATATATATATATATATCTATCTGTAATAAAGCTGTGTTGGCGTTTTTAAATTGTTATACGTAGCCTGTAGTATTCACTGACAGAATATTCATGCGAGAATTAGTTCCAACACTGTAGTTAAGACGTGTTTTGCACTAAAATACCACAGTTTTTACAGAGTCAGCACTCGGCGGCAGCATTCTCTCATTCTCTCACATTTTCCCAGCGTAGCTTCACAGAAGCCCGGAGGACAAGGGCAGTGCCAAGTTAGGTGTAGCGATAACAGACAGGATGCAGATGATGCATGACGCCATCGCTTGACTCCTAGATTAGCTGTGGGGTTGTTCAGGCTGCTGTATGTAGATTTGCACATTATAAGCGTGTATACACGCATTGCTCGAGGTTTTTGGATGGTATGGCATTAACAAGTATTGTTGTTGAATACTATTCTTGTTGTTATCGAAATGGTAAAAAGGATTTTCTGTCCTAGACAACTTTTGAGGTATATTGAAAATGAAATTGCAACATCTGGTTCTATCCTCGTCAAAATCCACCGCATTGGCGTCATTCACTTTACGACTTTTTGAGCGTTTTCAGTGTTGATATAAATTGGTTATTGAAATTTGATTTTGTTTGAACTTTAATCTTATCACAATTGTGTTTCAGTATTAATCTTTTTTAATTACTGCCTAAATGGCAGTTTACACTTCTAACCATGGATAAGGAGGGAGTGACCAGAGATAACGTCATATTTTGCGCGACACGCATGTCTGAGGGCGAGGGGGAAGGGCGTGATAGTGTGTCAAATGTTCATGCCGCACCACTCCTTGGCGTTTGGCGGCGCATAGATACCTCTGGCTATATTATTTATCTTTGTTTGAACTCATCAAATTCCCAATAAATCGATAAACAATAACACAATTTAAGTTCGCCATGATTCTGCCATATAATTTTTCACGCATATTAAACAACGTCTACAATTGTATTCAATACATATCCGTATTCATACATATTCAATTTTCAATTTCCACATCACATCGTATATTCAGCAACGCATGTCCGTTTTCCCACGCGGTCCAAGGTGCATGTAGCCCCCGGTGGTACTCTACCGACGTGCAGGACGGACCGATAACATCAGGAAGTGCCGTATGCCGGGCCTAAGCCACCCCCGTAGGGCTTCGCCCCTGCACATTAGCATACGCGGATGTGAGGGGATGATGCGTCTGTCGCAGACCGTGAAGCTGTTACGCAGTGTAGACCCGTGACTCCCTCGGCCCTCTGCCCCACCCACACCAACTCCGGTCATCTCCGTCCTCTCATCGTCCTCTCAGGTTTCCTGTCCGTTACAAGAACTATCCGCATACTACGTGATGTGGTCATCGTTCTAATCCCTCTCATGTAAGGCAGCAACTCCCCTTCCTAGCCTTACGTAACGTGTATGACACTATTGTAGTGTCAGTAATAAAGGCGTATTTAGAGTTGGTTAAGGATAGGGCTTCCATAATTTATTGAGGCAAGATCCGGACAGAGGTCTTTCCGGGGAGTCTTGGGGGGTTTGGAAAATCCTCCAGGGTAGAGGAAGGTCCGGGGGCCCTTCCCCGGAAATGTTATTGAAAATTAGGCTTTACCTCTCCACGCTTCCTTTTCAAGGAAATACTATCTAGTTTATTATAATATCTAATGGAACTGCAGAATAATTTGTTCCCATTTACCCTCCTTTAAAGAATCGTCTTAGCCTTAGAAGTACTAGTAGACTTTTTAAATTTTTTATTAGCCACTCAAGTTTGTCTTCAAAATCGGCCGAAGATTGATACAAGATCGCATAGCATCCGAATCAAGATACAGTTTTTGATTCTTCATGGGAATTTAATTTGCATTCTTTTATTTATTTGTTCAATTACAATTTAATTGGTCCTAATGTTGCAGGAAACTGGACAGTTTCTTATCCTCCCCCCGCCGGTATTAAACAATATAAAGGCAAATACACGAGTTAATTAATTTAGAATTGTATAATTTGTTCGTGAAGGTATGTTTGTGGTTTTCTCATAATATCCATCCAACACGTATCTCCAATTACATAAAAGTCGCAATAAAACATATTACAACGGAGTTTTCTTTTTATACTCCCTGTATTTCTTAAATGGTATTCTCAGACATACTGAAGTCTTCCAAAAAAGTAAACACGATTTTCGTATGCGAAAGATACGACCTTGCAGGGTCCGGTGACAGGGATTGTTTACAGGGCGGGGCGCTAATTGGGAGGGCAATGAGCCCATTGTGGGCTTCAGAGGGTTCCGCGGGGCGAGGGCCGTGGGAAGGGCGCCCCTTCACCTGAGTCCTTGATTACAGAGTCCCCATCCCAGTCCCATCCCTGTTCCGGTCAGGAAGTGCACTAAACCCTCGGAGCTTAAGATAATGGACCGACACAGAACCCGGTGGTATATTCCCAGTGCGTGATCCATCCCACCCTTCGCTGAGGCGATCTGAATAAATGTCGGGCTCGTCATGTTTATTTAATCGTGTTCGAGTATCAGCGAGTCAGAGTTCCTCGAGATGTTGTGGAGATTCTGAAGTATCGTGGACCAGCCGAGAAATGGTCTGATTGGGACTAATGCTCGCGTCCGGGACGGCGCCTGACGAAATGATTTAGGCTTTTGACCTAATTGAAGTGTTTCGAAGCAGATTTCTTCATTGTGGCTGGCGCGCATGTGTCACTGCGTATGAAAAAATCAAAAAGTATATTTATCACAGCAAACAATAGCAAGACTCATATCGAAACTTGAAATAACTACGAATTTAAATACAGTTCTTTATAAAATTCTTATGTTTACATAACAAGTAATATATATGTCTCGGATCAAAGGTAATGATTTATTTATGTATTATTTTGGAAGAGCTTGGAATTGCTGATTTGTAGTGGTGTTCTTTTAGCGAGTATCCTCTATAGGGAAGAAGCTATTACCGTAGGTGGCATGGTAAGACCCAGGCTTGGGACCATGATAACTTTCCGTTTTGAGGCCCCCAGATGCCAAAAACACCATTCGTTCAAATTCATATATATGTGTGTCCGTAAGCACGATAACTTTCGTAAAACTGGTCTGATCTTGATGCAATTTGGTATAAACGTGTAAGGCAGCATCTATTTTCATGATTTCGAGAACCAGACAGGTCGCTCTACTAAAGGGGGTTTTGTACCCCAAAAATGTTTTTTTTGAACTTTTACATATAGTTCTTTTTAAACCCAAATGTTGGTTTACACCATTAAATTCAGCTTATAAAATAAACAATTCGGGTATTTTGATCATCGCCCTACGTCAATTGGTTACCGAGATATCGAGAGTGCTAAACACAGTACGTTGTCCAATGTTAATCTGATGGAGAATAAGTAAAATTAACACCGTGCGTTAATTAATATCGTGCTTATTAATGAACATTAATAAAATTTGGTATGTGGCTTTATATGATTGGGTTTTAATGCTATTTGCATGCAAAACTCATTTTTTTGTGGTCCCCAAGGCAGCAAACCTGCGTACTCAGCAGCTATAATGTTATTATTATGGATAATAATAAACAGTGGTATCTTGCTTGTTTATGAACATAAATTGATAAAACTTTGTATGTTGCTTCATCTGGAGGTGATCCATTGGTATTTGCATAAAAACCAGATTTTGTGGTCCTTTTTGCAGCAAACCTGCATACTCAGTCCTAATGTTTTTCTTATGGGGAATAAATAAAATGTCATATCTCGCTTATTTATTAATATGCTTTGATTAAAGTTGGTAAATGGCTTCATGACTTAGTGAAGTACCATTTGAAGTTCTCTGAGTGTATGCAGGTTTGCTGCAACGGGGATATTTATTACTTTTACGATCATATTCTGTTATGTCCGGCCAAAAGGTTAGTGAAAGTTCACAGATGATAAAGCTTCGTCTACGTATTCACCGTTGAGTTACACTCCTCATGCCTTCACAAATCTATCATTAGTAGATGGAGTCGACGTCCATTATAGCTTCACTATTATAACCATCGACCATCGTCTTCATAAGAAATACCCGATATAGACTTAGGCCTACACTTTGCGTAAGCGAGTTTCACGGCTGAAATTACGTTTTTATTAAATATTTTCGCTCTCAAGTCTTTACCTCTCGGATTTGAAGGAACTCAAACATATTGTTAGCATACTCTCACCAACCGTTGTAGTGCTGGGGAAGTAGGCTACAATGTCTACAACAGGGAAAGTGTTGTCGGCGACCTTGAGATATCGAGCCACCAAAGCCTGTGGATCGCCACGGGTCTGGCGGTTCGGCGGCGGCTATCGGTCAAGGTCGGGCGTGAAATGCCTCTGGATGTGCTCACAAAACCGTAAGTTTGGCTGGAATGGCTGGGGAGAACATTCTTATCGAGTGTGGCAAAAGATTTAGCGAATGTTTAAAATATGAATTTAGAATATTACTTAAAACGCTGAGTACTTGTTGGCATAATGACCAGTGTATTGAATCGCGATGGCGCCCTTTATTTGATCACATGCGAGTGGATCCTCGCTGTAATTCGAGCTAATGTCACGAGATTTTAAAGATGGAATTGCCCCGCTCAAATAAAACTTAACTTCATAATAGTACGATTAAACTGGTTTTGATTCTACTTAGATTTACATTGCAACTTCGAATGCCTGTGGAGCAGAGGCCAGGGGAAAAACCAATTTGAGAAATGTTTTAAAAGGTAGGGAGTCAGGTCTGAATATATGGGGGGGGGGGGTCCTGTACATCATGACAAAATGCGATTGGTTTACCACAGGGAAATGACCGAAACATCGAGCTTATAGTGGCAAACACATAACTTCGGTGGTTTAATTGTTTACCAGCGATTTCAGGTGTAACGCGTGTGAAAGGGCGAGACGAAAACATCGTTTTATATGGCTAGGATTGCTGACATTGTTCTGTGATAGTTAATAATAAATATTGATATTGCAATTTCATCAGAAAAATGTAAATACAGTGATTCGAGTAATCGAGGTGGATTCAGCTCTCAGTTCCTTAATGTGTAAAGTACAGTATTTGATATTATTCTTTATTTTGAGCTAAACCCAATTTTGCCATAATGTTTGTTTACCTAAGACCAAGAATAAGAATTTGTTCTCAGGAAACGCCTATTCGAAGTAGTTGATGTTTGGCCCTTCATATTTTAATCTGAATAACTACTGGACTAAAAACATTCTTTATAATTAACTTTTCTGATTATTGAATGCACTTGAAATGTAATATAATACACCTTAAACAATATCCATATAAGTATGATTTATATTCAGAATAAAGCAAGAAACAAATCGAGGTAGAATGTGACTTAGGATTCGGCGGGGAGTAAAATATCGCGTATACTTAGTTAATGTTTATATATTTTGTATATGTTCACAAATTGTTTGTCTTTGAATAAATAAAGTCAAATGTTGTGCTAAATATTTGGCATATTTGCCAAATATTTGTTTCAACCCGTAAGTCCTAACTTGTACCGCTCATACAATAACATTTTGGGAACAATTTCCCATAGCATTTATTTAATTCTTCTACCAACAAGACAACACATACATCTTCATCATTCACTTGCGGGGAAGTTTAAGGATAGTGTAGCAATTTCCTTTAAAATTTCGGATACACATTTTGTATTGCATTTAAAACGTAAAGTTACACGTGTTACCGATACCTAAACGGTTCGTGTATTTTATGATCCATCCAAGAATTTTTACGTGTACAAAAAATTTATAACAATATAATTTATCAACAAATTTACTAAGACTATAGATTTCACGAGTTCAAAAAAGTTACTTGCGGTGTGGTGTAAGGGGTTCACCCTCCTCCTTTTCAACCCCCACCACCGCCGATGCCTCCCCTAATCGTGTTCCTCGACTCGCGGCTTCGCGAGGTCGCCAGGGTCGCTCACCTTGGTCACCCTCTAGAACCGGAATCCGCCCCCCTCCGTGGGAATCTGCCCCTTTGGCTAGCTGCATGTGTTACGTAGCGTTGCGCAATTTGTAATTAATTCTGGCTGATTGTATTTATGGTTAGTGAATTTTAATCTATTTTTCTTGGACCATATTTTAGATAATCAAAGTTCAATTTGTCAATCACCAGTTGCACTAGATGTTTCCTGATTTCGTTCAAAGTAAAACAGTCAAGTCTGTTTCAGTACACATTTCTTATCTCGTAACACAGGTATATTCTATCTTTGGTTCTAATACTTTTTTCGTATTTCAACGCCACCATTTTTGTTGATAGAGCACGCAAACGCTTTTAGGGAAAGCGTTCCATACTTCTCAAATTTGTATTGTTTTAATGTTAATTTTGTATTTTTTATTACATTTTTAACAACTTTAAGCAAAGTGATTTGCTATATCTATTTAGTTTATAGACGTCGCTGATACACATTACAATATATTTTTCAGTCAGTTTCTGATTCTAATTCAGTTTTTAATTTGGACTAAATAGAAAGGTTCTAAACGGAATAAAATGTTCTGATTTGCCATAGATTTGTACAGGTTTGCAACTTTTAAGATTTGCTTTGATGACTATGGAATAAACTCAGATCTTTACATACAAATCGAAATTTTTACTAGAATTAAAGGCATAATGATTAATGGTATTACTTGGATTAAAGATTTCCTAATAATGTATGAGTTCACAAATAAGTTTAAAAATGGAAAAATGGTATAATACGAACCGAATAGTAAAGTTTAAATTTGTAATCGCGCAGTAATGTTTGATACTGTAATTCTCAGCTGTCGATTATAATGTTAAAACGTTCGAAAATAGTTTTATAACTTAAACAATGTATTTGCGATACTAAATCTAAACGGGTCGAATGGCGAGTTGATCCCACAATACGCGATGACCTGCAACATTGTAGATTGTCGGTCTGTTCTGTATTCGGGAGTCAAAGGTTTATCGGAGAAAAACGCGGAAAGTGATAAGATTAGGAACATTCACTAGTTAATTAGGCAGCTGTTATTGAGCAGCTCGTACTACTGCGATAAGCCACACAATGAGGTGTCGGTAGCGAGTGCTTGGATCAATTACATTCCTCGCACACGATGCAGTAGCGCCATTCAGTTGTGCAAGTGGTGCATCAGTGCGCTTATCTCGTCGCCGATACGAAATGTGTAGTATAACCTTTGGTTTTGTCAACAACTGGCGATAGCTTGAAACTCACTCGACTCTTGTCTGTGTGTGCTTATATTTTTGTCCGATTAGTGTACAAGTTTTTATGTTTGTTACAGAATTTTTAATTAACATTGTAACTCTCAATTTAAAAAAAAAATTAGTTACTTCGCTAAAAAAACAGAATTGTGTTTGATAGGCCTATGCATAATTATAATGTGTGATGCATTTTGTTCGGCTTATGTTACCCTTTAAAAATGGTATTATTTGTCGATGTTATCTGGACTGTATTTGAAATATAATTGCCTTATTATTGAGTTTTAGTGGGCAAATATATTTGCCTGTAAAATTAAAATTTTCTATTCCATCGCAAAGAATGTGTTATCGCAACGCGACGTACCTTTCAAATCGTCATGTGTTAAAATGATTTCCCGTTCTGGTTGTATTTGTTTCCCCGATTCTAACTTTTTACCATCACGCTTTTCCTAATTCTAAATATTGAATTTAATGGCGACTCTTATGACATTCTTTATTGATAAGCTATAAATTGTTATGCGTTGCAACCAGGAGTTGCAACTAATATAACACATACAGAGCTTATTAAAGTGTACTTGGTACTTAAAACAATACAAAAGTACATAAAACGATCAACTCTCTAACTTTTAGCACGAATTTTGACACCGCCATGATTTTTGTTATGCAAAGCGCGCGCTTGCACATAGGGGGGATGGGAAGAATTCCCAGTCAAACTCTGTAGTCAACCCCGGTGAGTTACAAATCCCTGCGAGCTAATGCAAGGCGTGGGGGATTTAGTTCAGCCATGAGAAATTAGGTACTTGCTTATCCCGTAAAACATATTTTAAGTCCTGTCCTGCTTCAATTTGTTATCAGTAATCTATATTTAAAACGCTAATTTTGGGATGCATGTAATCAAATGGGAAATCCGCCGTGCCAAATTTGAAGGTGCGTAATCGTAACAAACCCCCAACATATTGCTTACCAAAGTGCTCGTTACGAATCCTATACGTGAGTAAAAATTCAGAAAATGTCCGGATTTTTAGGGCTTCACCCCATTGGCCTTGAAGTTTCAATGTTTATATTTATGGCAGACGACGATTTGATTTGGTCCCAAGGTCATGTCATATATGTACTGTATAAGTGTTTTGGTCATACATATGTCAATCGTACAAGATCATCAGTTTATCCACAGAATGCATCCACACAGAGATTTATGACTCATTTTAAAGGAAAAAAGTGATTTCAATGAGCGAAAATTTTATGAAACGAATAGTTATCCCTTAAAAAGACGAATATTAAATGTTTAAGAATGTTGTTGGACAATTATTATGTGAGATATCTTTATTCTGCTCTAGGTGTTTTTTCTCTCTTTAAAATGAGTTATAATTAGACAATTTCGTGCAATCCTTTGATGAGCCAGTTACCAGTCTTACTCTAGCGGGGACAGCTAGAAACGCGAAATCTTTTGAAACTGTTGTACCCTCTTAGTTTTACAAATCTTGTGTCCTGGTACATTATAATTGGTGTAGCATGTGTATTCCGAGTGTGCTGAGTTGTTGTGTCGGTTGCAGGTCGCGGTCCGGCTACGAGAGCAGTGACAGCGAGGAGTCTGACGAGTCCGGGGCCGCCGACGACGCCGCCAAGGCACGGTCCAAGACGGTCCACAAGGGCCGATGGACCAAGGAGGAGGTGAGTCTCGAAGATGGTACTGTAGATAACCTCCTTAAGGGTATTCACTACCAGAAGCTGCCGGAAGCCATATTGGAGTTTTATGTCAGAATGTAAATTTTGAACCTTTGCCCCCCGCAGCGAATTATCCATGTACTGACTTTCGACTCAAAGACCAACCAATACTAGCGATTTCAGTGTGCAGTTTTGTCTTTACAAATTGAAAAACCCCAATAAAATTTAACGAGATCGCACACAGCACGCTGACGTGAGGGAAGGGAATTTCCGCATTAAAACCTTAAAAATATCAAATAAAGGGTTTAAACTAACACTGGTTACATTTTTTTAAATTGAAAAATGTTTTTTTTTTGCTGTTCTGATGTTCCTGGTTATATTTAAATTTACTAATAGGATGCCAATGTTGTACATTATAAAGTTGGAAGGAGGTATTTGAGATACAAGTTGGTATAGGGGGATTGGGGGTGATAAAACAATATGATATTAAGATACGAAAACAGCCTTTTCCAGTGTAAAATCCCCATAAGACAACGTACTGTATTTTGACAATTAACATTTTCTTTGATAACTCGGTAAGTACTTGTTCTAGAATGATGAGGGAGGGCTTAAAATCTTTGGCTTTTTAGTACAATAATTTAATGTGCAATAAGTGTACATTCGGGGCTTTTCTGACCCTTTTTGGGCCAAAAACTCACAATTTGAAAACTTAAAATTTCCAAAAAAGGGGTTTAAAGTTTTCCGATTGTTTTGCCCAACGAACTTCTCCAACTGATTATAAAAAGGAATGTCTACCAAATTTTAAGTAAATCGGATAAAAATTGCGACCGCTAGAGTGCGAACACACACACACACACACACACACACACACACACACACACACACACACACACACACACACACACACACACACACACACACATATATAAAGTTTTTAGCGACCCCCCAAAACGTGTTCAGGGGATCACGGTAGGAACTTCTATGGTGGTCCCGGGCTCAAGTTTCACCGTGCGGGTCATGTCATAGTTCACTCTTCCAAAGGAAATTCGCTAAAATATAGATTTGTTCCGAGGGTTGAGGTTTTACCAATCGATTTGTTGGGTGCACAAGCAAAGCCGAAACATTTATTCACAGGTTTTGAAGAAAAAAGCTTGAAGAATAATGTTCAAAATAAACCAGTCTGAAACTTGGGAAGACACTTTGAAAAGAATTAACTTTCTTTTACCTTCTGCACTTATATTTTAGAAACCATTCCTTTGCTAGTTATAAATTCAAATCATAAGTTGGAGTGATATCCATCGTTGTGTTGCAACCAGTGGCGGATTTACACAAATCTGCCGCCCTCCCATAACATAACCTTTTTTCCTTCTCAGCCACCCAGGTTTACCCTCGTCTCGTTTAGTTGGTGATTTTATGACTTTTTGTAAGAAAGCTTAAATTTACTTAATGAATAAATTAAGGAATTGCCGGTTTTTTCCTAATTTTAATAATGAATAAACGGTAGTACATGTAGAATTATGATTTCACCCACATGAACGCAGTTCAATATATGCAATGATGATCAACTCTACAAGTTTAAGCGAACAGTGTTTGTTGTTTGTTTTGAAAGCAGTACGCTGTGCTACTTTTACTGACACGAAAATCCTTTAACAAAGGCCTAAAAATCCCTACTTACACTTTAATAAACAATAATAATTGTTACACCAACGCATAAACTACTGAAACATATAATATATAACCTACAAATATGAAAACATTGCGGCTTCAAAATTCGTACTTTAAGACTATTTTAATCCTGAGTTATCGTTTTTAACACAGTTTGTTATTCATTTTGTAAATTATATTTGTATACAAAGAATAGTTTTATGTTTTGTATCATACAAATTATAAGATTAATTGATACAGTCTTTTATAAAGCTCTGTAAATTTTCAGTCATATTTCTTAATGTGTGTTTTAGGAAAAAACAAAATTATAAATTAAATTATCGTTTCATCTCCACGATGCCGTTGATGTCCATAATACCTGCCTGTACTATCGTCGGGCACAATAATTTAAAAACCACTGGTTATAAATTTTAATGCCCTCTTACAACTTTTTTTACAATGCCGTTTAAAATTAAGAACTCATAAACCTTAGAGCAAATTCCCCAAGGAACACGTTATTTACACGTTATTTGGAGGGTTAGGTTATTTTTGATAGATTTTAATACTGTAAAATATGCCTGGAACTTTTCCTTAAAGAATCAACAAAAATTAAAATGACACCTGCTACAAAGGGTATTAGTTTATTTGTTGCAAGGGTAGTAAAATGTGTAAACGCATGTAAAGACAATTATAAGGATTATGAGTAATTTTGTCGTAACACCTGACTGGTAACACTGCGAGAGTAACCGACGCAATAGCCATTCTGTGTCGATAAGTAAAGTTTTTCCCACTCCTGCCCATGTCCATATTCGACAATAATATCATTATAGTCAAAATTATCTCATTGCCATCTCAAATTTTGCCACATTCCTCAGACGTGCCCAGTAAATTTTAATATTGCGTAACAAATAGTTAATAGTATGCGAATGTGTGGGACACTAAGACCGTACATTGGTCATAGCGGCGCAGCGCCTGAGGGGCTGGGGGGAGGATTTGAATTCACTGTAATTTGTCTCTTGCCGCCTTGTGAATCTTTCTCTGCGACCTAAACTTGTACGGACGAATGTATTAAACATGTTTTAAAGAAGAAAACGACGTTAAATATTGTAAGGGTAATACATTAGCCTCTGATTACTTTCTTTATCGCCATTAAAAGGGCGGCACAGCGGCATCACCATCCATCCACTTTCGTAAAAATGTTCCCAATTAAAACATTTGCTTTGAAAAAAAATATTTTATTTTCTGAAAATTTGCTGCCCCTCCCCTAAATCCGCCACTGGTTGCAACACGATATAGGTATAATTACCAGTTTAAACCTCAAAATCGTAGGTTGGACAGTTATCATAATTTACCATCCCATGCTGGTTTAAAATGTCTTAATAATTTTGCAACAAATTCAAAATTTGAGCAAAACTTATGTCCGTCAAAAACAAGTAATCGCTCTTTTTAACTTTTAACTTTTTAACGCATTTCACAGTGTTCGTGAATGTATAACCACTGCAGAAATTCTAGTATGCGTTTGCTCTCTAGCGGTCGCACTTTTTGTCCGATTTACTTCAAATTTGGTAGGAACATTTCTTTCTATAATTAGTTGAACAAGTTATTTGGGAAAAACAATTGGAAAACTCTAAGCCCCTTTTTTGGGGATTTTAATTCTTCACATTTTTAGTTTTTGGGTCCAAAAAAGGCCAGAAAAGCCCAATATGTAAAAAGATGGAGATTAGTGTGGCAAAAGTTTTAAGTCCACTCTCATCATTCTTGCACAAATATTTACCGAGTTATGCAAAGAAAATGAATAAACACGATCTTGCCTTGCGGAGATTTTACATTAGAAAAGGCTGTTATTCAGATGTTGGTATATTTTTGTCATCCCCAGTTTCCCCACGCCTACATTCAATCCTGACTGGCCCTTTCCCTACCTTATAATGCGCAACATTGTTTTCCAGCATTGTAGGTAAATCGAACCAGGAACGTCAGAGCAGCAAACAAATCAATGTTTTCATATTTCCATAAAAATGGGAAAAAGTCAACGTTTTAACAAAGTTTTTGATTTTTAAAAGTTTTTTATGTGGAAATTCAATTCCCTTGTGTCAGCGAGCTGCGTACGATCTCGTTTGATATTTAATTAATGATTCGGTAGGATTTTTATGATATGTACAATCAATTTTATATTATTTACCATTGTTTCCAACCATAAAATGTAGTAATGTCAGTCAATTGAACGTGTTATTGACGCGCCCACGCAGTATCTAAACCCCGCGTCGCCCGCTGCGGTGCTAGGTCTAGCTATGTAAGGCCACGGACCCAAATTGTAGATAATCAGTTTGGCTCCCTGTCAAGGTCAAGGCTTCAGTGTTGCCAGCCGAGCTGTTATTACTTTAATGTCAACACAACTTCTTCCCATTCGAAGCAAGCGTACAAATGACACCCAGGTACAATTGCAGTGTATAGGCTAATCAAACACTAACCCAAATCGAATAGCACAAACCCAGTTGCTCAGCTTATGATTTATTTTGTGCTCAAATTCTACCATTTTAAATTTATGCCCGTCGGTCGGTACGTTAAGCATGCAAAAGGGCATAAATCAAAAAAATATTAGATTAGTCAAAAAATCAATAATTAAAAAAGATTTAAGTTTAAAAACATCTTAACCTCCAGTCCTCTGCGTCTACTTGCTTCTCCCATCAGACCAATGTTCAAAGTCTGTCCCTCCACAACGGATTATCCGAAATCGATGAAGAGGAAAAATATAAGCCTACCTAGTGTTGATTCAATAGTGAGCAGAATCTTGACATCGCAAATATTTCGCCCATAAAAAATCGTTCGTTGAATATGTTGGTGTATTTTAGAACGATTACTACGTGTGATATAATTTTGCTCACTAAAATCGCTACAGTAGGTATTTATTGTTGATGTTTTATAATCGGTTAAGGAGGGACAAGCTTTGTAAGCTAACATTGGTCTTATATGTGAAGCAGGTAGAAGCGCGAGAAGTTTCGTGACTAGAACACCCTCTTAATTACTATTTACCACTTGATTGACTGAACTACATACAGGCGAAGCAGGTAGAAGCGCGAGGAGATTCGTGACTAGAACACCCTCTTAATTACTATTTACCTCTTGATTGACTGAACTACATACAGGCGAAGCAGGTAGTTGCACGAGAAGATTTGTGACTAGAACACCCTCTTAATTACTATTTATCACTTGATTGGCTGAACTACATACAGGCGAAGCAGGTAGAAGCGCGAGAAGATTCGTGACTAGAACACCCTCTTAATTACTATTTACTTCTTGATTGACCGAACTACATACAGGCGAAGCAGGTAGAAGCGCGAGAAGATTCGTGACTAGAAATCCCTCTTAATTACTATTTATCACTTGATTGACTGAACTACATACAGGCGAAGCAGGTAGAAGCGCGAGAAGATTCGTGACTAGAACACCCTCTTAATTACTATTTACCACTTGATTGACTGAACTACATACAGGCGATCAGGTAGAAGCGCGAGAAGTTTCGTGACTAGAACACCCTCTTAATTACTATTTACCACTTGATTGACTGAACTACATACAGGCGAAGCAGGTAGAAGCGCGAGGAGATTCGTGACTAGAACACCCTCTTAATTACTATTTACCTCTTGAGTGACTGAACTACATACAGGCGAAGCAGGTAGTTGCACGAGAAGATTTGTGACTAGAACACCCTCTTAATTACTATTTATCACTTGATTGACTGAACTACATACAGGCGAAGCAGGTAGAAGCGCGAGAAGATTCGTGACTAGAACACCCTCTTAATTACTATTTACCACTTGATTGACTGAACTACATACAGGCGATCAGGTAGAAGCGCGAGAAGTTTCGTGACTAGAACACCCTCTTAATTACTATTTACCACTTGATTGACTGAACTACATACAGGCGAAGCAGGTAGAAGCGCGAGAAGATTTGTGACTAGAACACCCTCTTAATTACTATTTATCACTTGATTGACTGAACTACATACAGGCGAAGCAGGTAAAAGTGCGAGAAGATTCGTGACTAGAAAACCCTCTTAATTACTATTTACCACTTGATTGACTGAACTACATACAGACGAAGCAGGTAGAAGCGCCAGAAGATTCGTGACTAGAACACCCTCTTAATTACTATATACCACTTGATTGACTGAACTACATACAGGCGAAGCAGGTAGAAGCGCGAGATGATTCGTGGCTGGAACACCCTCTTAATTACTATTTACCTCTTGATTGACTGAACTACATACAGGCGAAGCAGGTAGAAGCGCGAGAAGATTCGTGACTAGAACACCCTCTTAATTACTATTTATCACTTGATTGACTGAACTACAGGCGAAGCAGGTAGAAGCGCGAGAAGATTTGTGACTAGAACACCCTCATGATTACTATTTACCACTTGATTGACTGAACTACATACAAGCGAAGCAGGTAGAAGCGCGAGAAGATTCGTGACTAGAAAACCCTCTTAATTACTATTTACTAATTGATTGACTGAACTACATACAGGCGAAGCAGGTAGAAGCGCGACAAGATTCGTGACTAGAACACCCTCTTAATTACTATTTACCACTTGATTGACTGAACTACATACAGGCGAAGCAGGTAGAAGCGCGAGAAGATTCGTGACTAGAAAACACTCTTAATTACTATTTACCACTTGATTGACTGAACTACATACAGGTGAAGCAGGTAGAAGCGCGAGAAGATTTGTGACTAGAACACCCTCTTAATTACTATTCACTTCTTGATTGACTGAACTACATACAGGCGAAGCAGGTAGAAGCGCGAGAAGATTCGTGACTAGAACACCCTCTTAATTACTATTTACTTCTTGATTGACTGAGCTACATACAGGCGAAGCAGGTAGAAGCGCGAGAAGATTCGTGACTAGAACACCCTCTTAATTACTATTTACCACTTGATTGACTGAACTACATACAGGCGAAGCAGGTAGAAGCGCGAGAAGATTCGTGACTAGAAAACCCTCTTAATTACTATTTACTTCTTGATTGACTGAACTACATACATGCGAAGCAGGTAGAAGCGCGAGAAGATTCGTGACTAGAACACCCTCTTAATTACTATTTACGATTTGATTGACTGAACTACATACAGGTGAAGCAGGTAGAAGCCCGAGAAGATTTGTGAATAGAACATTCTTTTAATTACTATTTACCACTTGATTGACTGAACTACATACAGGCGAAGCAGGTAGAAGCGCGAGAAGATTCGTGACTAGAAAACACTCTTAATTACTATTTACCACTTGATTGACTGAACTACATACAGGCGAAGCAGGTAGAAGCACGAGAAGATTTGTGACTAGAACACCCTCTTAATTACTATTTACTTCTTGATTGACTGAACTACATACAGGCGAAGCAGGTAGAAGCGCGAGAAGATTCGTGATTAGAACACTCTCTTAATTACTATTTACCATTTGATTGACTGAACTACATACAGGTGAAGCAGGTAGAAGCCCGAGATGATTTGTGACTAGAACTCCCTCTTAATTACTATTTACTTCTTGATTGACTGAGCTACATACAGGCGAAGCAGGTAGAAGCGCGAGAAGATTCGTGACTAGAACACCCTCTTAATTACTATTTACCACTTGATTGACTGAACTACATACAGGCGAAGCAGGTAGTAGCGCGAGAAGATTCGTGACTAGAAAACCCTCTTAATTACTATTTACCACTTGATTGACTGAACTACATACAGGTGAAGCAGGTAAAAGCGCGAGACTTTTCGTGACTAGAACACCCTCTTAATTATTATTTACCACTTGATTGACTGAACTACATACAGAGTCTTATTAATTTCAAACAAAATAAAAAATCTCAATCCATATGGTGAGGTGATAAAGAACCTCAACAATCATTCCACGAGCTGCTTCGGTCAGTTTGGCCATGTCGTACAACTCCCATGGTGTCACAACGCCCATTACCATACGTCACTGCCGCTTCGCTAGGCTAATTGTCTCCTAATCCCTTCCGCCACTCGACGGCTGTATTTGTACACAACGAGCTGATTAGCATAGACTAATTTTAATGTCGGACTCGTTAATCAAGCATTATGGTTTAGATCAAGTTTTAGTTACGTCAGTGTGGAATCTGAACAGAGAGGTTTGATTGACGATTCAACACTAAGAGGAGACGCGGTGATATTGAAAAGACGTCGAGGAAATTCAAATTTATCAACTCTGATATTTTATATCCTGTTTTAAAAAGATGTTGTTATTTATAATTCAATTAGTAAACAATTAGCATAAATATTGCTAATTTCTTATGAAATTTTGGAATTGATTTGGTGTGGACAGTATTTGATTTATTTTTGGTGTTGTATTGTTTTTACGTTTTATAAAACATTTTCCTCAAATTTACTTTCGCTTTAGGATTGAATGCACTTTACAAATGTACGACTGTTCAGAGAGATTAGAGTAATATTTACTGCTGTACAATATACTACGCCAAGTATCGGCATGGTATTTTAACATTATTTAAGCCGATATAGGCTACTGACTTCTCTCTGGAAATATTGTTTTTGCCTTAGCTGAACAATACGAACAGTCAATACATTATACGACTCTGTAAACGAGAATGTGAGTTCGACTAACGGCAACAAATTGTTCAAGTTTGCATGGTTTAGTTCCCCCTAGTTATGGTAGCTATGTTCCGGCTATAGAATGTACACCATTTAAGTTCTAAAACCATACTAATATGAGAAAATAAAAAAAAAATTATGGTAGGGTGGTTCAATATATTCGATCTAAACTTATTTTATAATTTCATGAAACTGTAAGTTAATTTCTTTATTAGACATCTCGTTTCTTTCAATAAACCCGAGCCGATTTATAAATAAGAATTTTTTGTTCCATAGGGAACAGCTAATAACAATACGTGTGCTACAATAGTTTGCTCGCATTATCACAAGTGTGTAGCGCTGTACAGCGGTACAGTGTAGTGTAGTGCAAGTGATATCCCGGTTCCCATTGGTGTTGTCTTACGCCAGCGGCTGTATTGTTTAGCCCCCGGTGTCGCAAGTTGGAGGGCCCGGGTTCGAATCACCCCTCGGCCCTCTTAATTATTAATTCCGATTGTAAGGGCCCCTCCTCTCCCCCCGCGACCACGGCCTCCGGCTTTGTAGGGCCGAGGAACATCGGAACCGCTTCCGGATCGGAACCTCCTGAGAATCGACGACCTTGGGAACTGCTCGGGAGTGACAGCACTCGGATATGTACACTCGTGTGGGAACTGTTTGAATTAAACTAACCTAACATGGCTAATTCGGGCTTCAATAAGATTCAATTAGATTTATTGTAGCCATTACGCAATACAATTGTTGCAATAGGCATAATCATCAACACATTAAACATATTATACGGTATTTTACAACAAATAAGTGTATCACGTAGAGTAAATTAACTGAAATCCAGATCAGATAAGTTACTATGAAGAAATTCTTCCACTAAATAACACTCTCTCAGCTTTAAAAAATGTTCAATTTTCCTTTTAAATGGTATTAAGGGCAGTTCTCTAACAGAAGCAGGTAATTTATTGAAAAAAGGTATTGTAAGTAACTGTGACTATTTAGTGATTTTGAAAGTCTAATTTCAGGAGGGACAAGGTTACTTTTGTGTCTAGTATTGTATAAATGAGAATGGCTGAGAAAATTAACAGGATTGTTTTTAACGTGTATTAAATTGCAAAGAATGTACGTGGATGGTAAAGTCAAAATCTTTAAATTTGAAAATTTTCCTCTACACGATTCATGATTCTTAAAGTATAAACAAAATGTCCAAATTGTTTTCAAGACAACCTTAAAATTGGGGGTTTCTGAAATTTTCGAGTCGACTAGGGTAGATAGATCTAGGCTTAAATTAATTTTTGATGGATACGAAAACATGTTTTTGAGATCGATGTGACATGTTATTCTTAAGAGGGCGTTGGAGAGCGGCCATGTTGGATTTTACCTCCATAAGGACAATTTTAAACTTAAAACCATATATCTCGCTTATTTATCAACATACGATTATGAAAGATGTCTCAAATTAAAGGTATTTTGAAGACGCAGGTGGTTTGCTCGCTATTTTCTAAATAAAATAATACATTTCGAAAAATATAGTAATTTAAAGTCTATATTTTTATACATAATTTGTAGTTTTTCCTAGTCATTCAAAAATAAAACTCCCAGCAAACACTAATCAAAACTTTATTAAGATTCAAACCAAATTTATTCCAAATCAATAGGCCAAACAGTAACAAAAAAATATGCTTTTCAGTAAAGACATGTTTTGTGCGTTTTAACATTGAAATAGCCCGTAGTGCTAGGGTTAGCGACGATATTTCTTCTGACTCCAACGTCCTCATAATGTAAAATAGAACTTAAAATAGCTTAACCAATGACTACATAAACCACAATTGTAGTTTATGTACCGGTAGTCATTGGCTTAACTGTTTGAAATTGGTCGCTCGCTGGTGATGGTTAGTTTGTGTTATTTAAGAAACTATTGCGTCCAGTTGGCATCACTGAAATGTTTTTCTCTAATCTGTGATGGCAGATGTATGCAGTCATTTGTTAATACCCCAACATGGTTTTTATACTGACTCATGAACTGCATGAAAGCAGGTATTCAAGCAATCAGCTGTGGAGGAATAACTCGACTGGTTAAACCATATAAAATTATAGTTTTGTATTTTTCTGTGGTTAACACGTTTACTGCGTTAATCTTGTTTATACATGATAATTGCATTTGTTTCTTTGCTAGGCAAACGCCGGAATTCCGGTTCACCGCTCTGAATGCGTTAAACGATGGTAAAACATTCTAGCTGTTGTGAAAAGCTAGAATATTTATAATCTAAGTAATTATCAATGAGGAAAATATTTACTCGGTGGACACAAGATTGGTAAATACGCTTTAATAGTGGTTAGAAGTTCATATTAGCCGAGTAAAGTTATTCAATTACCCCAAAAATTGATACAAATGATATTTTGATAAATTTTACTTTAATAGATACTTGTCGATAAATACACGAAAGTCTAGGAAAATCGGGCCTCCCGAAAGGGTAATTTCCAAGATGGCGTCGGAGATTCCTGTAAAAATAAATAAATCATGGTATTTTCAAAACTTTGTTAACACATAACATTTGATTTTTAGTCTAAATAACCATTGCACAACAACAACCGTGTACCCAATATGCAAGAAGACATTTAAACTTTATTCACATAAATAACCTAGAAAATGAACATTTAACAACAATATTAGTTTTATTATATATCTAATTTCGTAAGCCAAAATCTGACAATGAAATTGTGAGCGAACAGGAGGTCGTAGCAAGCTGGGAGAAGTCTCACTTAAAAGGCTTGGCCATGAAAGTTTTGGAAAAATTATTTATTGCTCTTCATTATTTACCGAACATTGTTTGCAGAATAAAATAAATGCCATTTAAATAGCGTGGGGATTTAAAAACGTCTACTTTGTTAGTGAATTTCCTTTGGAAAGTGAACTATTAGCATGGTGAAACTTAAGCCCGGGACCACCAACGTCCCCCCCCCTAACATGACCCCCTGAACACGTTTTGGGGGGTCGTTCAAAATTATATATATATATATATATTCTTGCGGTATAGATGCCAAACGACTTTATATACTAACACATTAAAACAGATAGATATAAATGATGAAAAAGGAGTTTTTTGCGAATTTTCGTTTATAATACAAACGTTTTCAAGCAATAAAGGAGAAAGAATGGAATTGAACAGTAAATAAATAAAAATAAACAAATATTTTACATCTGACTTTTAAAAACTAAAACATATGATTAGGTACAGGTAAACAAATAAAATTTAAATTAAAGTCAGCTGAGTTGAATTATTTTAAACTTAAGAAAATATTACCTGAGATTTAACCCAGAAGGAACCTTGGTCTTCAATACCAACTGATGTGCCAATTCAGAATTTCTTAATATCAGTTGGTTATATTTTGGATTTTGATGTGGTTTAATTTTGTGGAGTGCTTTTAGTTCATAGCACCCTTCAAAATTTTGGTTGTGGTGAGTTGCATGATTATAAATTTGTTTTCGTTTGTCTTTATGTACCACATCAAAACGGTGGCCAGTCATACGTACTCGCAAGGAATTCGATGTCTGACCAACATAATCTTTTGGGCAGTGTTTACACGATAGTTGGTAAATCACATTGTGGGTGTCACAGGTTGATTTACCAACTATTGGGTAAGTCTTGTTTGTGACACTGCTTTTAAATTCAGTTGTATTACACATAATTTTGCAAATGCCACACCGAGGTTTGTGGCAAGGTTCGCAGCCGTGATTGATTTCCAAATTGTTTTCAGGCCGAGAATTTTGAATTTTGGGTCTCACCAACATATTTTTCAAATTTTGTGGCCGTTTAAACACGACACGTGGTGGTCTGGAAAACAAATTTTCTGTGGTAGGGGATGATTTTAAAACATTGAAAGCTGCTTTCATTATATTGTTAATTTTTTGAAGCCCAGGAAAATATTCTGTGATAAACTTCGGATCGTTAGAAAAATGTGTGTTTTTTACAATATTCTTTGGTTTTCTCATCTGATTATCTAAAAGTTTTTGAGGATAACCTCGGTCAATAAAAGCAGAGTTCAATTTAGATATGTATTTTTCAAAGTCAGAGCTGTCACTACAAAGAGATTTTGCACGAATTGATAAACTTTTTGGAATAGACTTTTTCATATACATAGGATGGCAGCTCTGGTAATGCAAATACTGCATTCTATTTGTATCTTTTACATGGATTTTAGTTTTAAGTTTGTTGTTGTCAATCAAAACGTCTACATCTAAGAAGGTGACAGTTTTATTAGAATAACTCCAAGTAAAATTTAAGCAACAACATTGATTTAAATTTTGCAGAAACTGTTTTAAGGATTCTATGCCATGCTGCCAAATAATAAAAATATCATCAATGTACCTGAACCAAACAAGAGGAGAGAAAGGACAGTTTGATAGAAAATTTTGTTCAACTAGACCCATGAACAGATTAGCATAAGATGGGGCCATACGAGTACCCATCGCTGTACCTTTAATTTGTAAAAAGTGTTTGTCCAAAAATTTAAAATTATTCATGGTCAATATCATATGCATGAGAGTGGTTACAAAATTAGTTGATGGTTTAGAGTTAGTGGGTCTAGAATTAAGAAAGAATTTGGCAGCCTTCAGACCATCATCGTGAGGAATATTTGTGTACAGTGATTCAACATCAGCTGTTACAAGTATTATTTCAGAGGTTTGAGGCAGTTTTACATTGGAAATTTTGTTCAGAAAGTCATTTGTGTCTTTAATATAAGATGGCAGATTTTTTACCAGTGGTTGTAAGTGATCATCAACGAAGGCAGAAATCCTCTCGGTTGGTGACCCGATACTCGACACAATTGGTCTTCCTGGTGGTGGTCTTGAAGGCTTATGAATTTTAGGGAGAGTGTAAAACATTGGAGTTTTTGGAGAACTTGGAGTTAATAGGTTTAAGGTTTTCACAGACAGATCTTCATTAGGGCCACAGTTGTTTAAAATTCTTGAATTTCTTCATTAAAGTCCACAGTACGGTCTTCGTCTAGTCTTTGATAGGTGGAAGGATCATTCAGCTGGCGTTCACATTCGGTAATGTAATCATTTTTGTTAAGAAGAACAATACTGTTTCCTTTGTCTGCAGGTAATATAACAAGATTTTCATTGTTTTTTAGTGATTTAATTGCTCTATATTCTTTACTAGTTAGGTTTTTAGTTTTTGGCAGATTATCAGGGAATAAGGGATCGGCTAAATTTGTTGTGATGATGTTTATAAATTGTTCAATAGGATGGTCTGGTGGCAAGATTTCCGGTTCCCAACTATTTTCCTTAAATTTGACTAGGGATGGTGGTATGTCACTCAGTGATGGAGGTGGGTTTTGTTCATGGGTCTAGTTGAACAAAATTTTCTATCAAACTGTCCTTTCTCTCCTCTTGTTTGGTTCAGGTACATTGATGATATTTTTATTATTTGGCAGCATGGCATAGAATCCTTAAAACAGTTTTTGCAAAATTTAAATCAATGTTGTTGCTTAAATTTTACTTGGAGTTATTCTAATAAAACTGTCACCTTCTTAGATGTAGACGTTTTGATTGACAACAACAAACTTAAAACTAAAATCCATGTAAAAGATACAAATAGAATGCAGTATTTGCATTACCAGAGCTGCCATCCTATGTATATGAAAAAGTCTATTCCAAAAAGTTTATCAATTCGTGCAAAATCTCTTTGTAGTTACAGCTCTGACTTTGAAAAATACATATCTAAATTGAACTCTGCTTTTATTGACCGAGGTTATCCTCAAAAACTTTTAGATAATCAGATGAGAAAACCAAAGAATATTGTAAAAAACACACATTTTTCTAACGATCCGAAGTTTATCACAGAATATTTTCCTGGGCTTCAAAAAATTAACAATATAATGAAAGCAGCTTTCAATGTTTTAAAATCATCCCCTACCACAGAAAATTTGTTTTCCAGACCACCACGTGTCGTGTTTAAACGGCCACAAAATTTGAAAAATATGTTGGTGAGACCCAAAATTCAAAATTCTCGGCCTGAAAACAATTTGGAAATCAATCACGGCTGCGAACCTTGCCACAAACCTCGGTGTGGCATTTGCAAAATTATGTGTAATACAACTGAATTTAAAAGCAGTGTCACAAACAAGACTTACCCAATAGTTGGTAAATCAACCTGTGACACCCACAATGTGATTTACCAACTATCGTGTAAACACTGCCCAAAAGATTATGTTGGTCAGACATCGAATTCCTTGCGAGTACGTATGACTGGCCACCGTTTTGATGTGGTACATAAAGACAAACGAAAACAAATTTATAATCATGCAACTCACCACAACCAAAATTTTGAAGGGTGCTATGAACTAAAAGCACTCCACAAAATTAAACCACATCAAAATCCAAAATATAACCAACTGATATTAAGAAATTCTGAATTGGCACATCAGTTGGTATTGAAGACCAAGGTTCCTTCTGGGTTAAATCTCAGGTAATATTTTCTTAAGTCTAAAATAATTCAACTCAGCTGACTTTAATTTAAATTTTATTTGTTTACCTGTACCTAATCATATGTTTTAGTTTTTAAAAGTCAGATGTAAAATATTTGTTTATTTTTATTTATTTACTGTTCAATTCCATTCTTTCTCCTTTATTGCTTGAAAACGTTTGTATTATAAACGAAAATTCGCAAAAAACTTCTTTTTCATCATTTATATCTATCTGTTTTAATGTGTTAGTATATATATATATATATATATATATATATATATATATATATATATATTGTTTGCACTCTAGCGGTCGCATTTTTTGTCCGATTTACTTCAAATTTGGTAGGGACGTTCCTTTCTGTAATCAGTTGGACAAGTTCGTTGGGCAAAACAATTGGAAAACTCTAAACCTCTTTTTTTGGGGATTAATATTTCAAATTTCGAGTTTTTGGGCCCAAAAAGAGTCAGAGAAGTTCCAGATGTAAAATCAATGGATGTAAAAAGATGGGAATTAGAGAGGTGAAAGTTTTAAGCCCTCTCTCGTAATTCTAGCATAAATATTTACCGAGTTATTAAAGAAAATGTGTAGCAACTAAACACAGTACGTTGTCTTAAGGGGGTTTTACACTAGAAAAGCCTGTTATTTCTTTGTTAGAGTACTTTTATCGTCCCCAGCAACCTTACGCCTACTTTCAAGCCTGTCTGGACCTTCTCCTAACCTTATAATGCGCAAAATTGTGTTCCCAGCTTTGCAAATAAATGAAACCAGGAATATCAGAACAGCCAAAAAATCAATGTTTTCAGATTTCAATAAAAATTGGACAAATGTATGTTTTTATACTGATTTTGAGTTTTAAAAGTTTTTATGTGGAAATTCACTTCCCTCACGTCAGCGTGCTGCGTGCGCACTCGTTTGCATTAAATCATGGGATTAAGAGTATACTTTCTTTGTGAACTGCCATGTTTTCCTAATTATATTGTTTTAATTTCCTCAGCATGTAAGGTGTATAAAAAATAGACAAGGCAACTTAAGCCTTAAGCAACTTCAAGCTTAATGGTGAGCAAGGTTAAGGGCAACTTCAAGCCACTAGTAGTAACTATGCTGCTCTCTTAAAACTTGGTCAACAGTCTTCATCCAACTCTATCGAACATGAACTCTGCTGATTCCCACGCTGTTTAAGTTGGAATGGCCCATAGGCTGCCGTGCAAGGAATGCTGTACTTTCTACAGGAGCATCTTTAAGTTTTACAACTGTTAGAAAAGTTACAATGAATTACCATCAGGAGACTCTCGGGTGCAGCGCTCTTTGTAGTCATGATTGGGTAAAATCGGTCGTTCTGAATCTTTCACCCCCACTTTAAAGGAACACCCTCATTTTCTTTTTCCATCCATACTAGAATGAGGTATAATACCAAGGTCATCAATGAGCTCTGTGGTCTGGTTCGGAGTGGTAAATGCTTTGGAACATGATTGTAATAAGGTAGGGTCCCCTTTGAAATTTTCTGGAAAACACGTTTTTTGCTAATTCCATAGATCCAAGAAATTGTATCACAACCGGTGATTGAATGAATGAATAATAAGTCTAAGCGCATGTTGGTTCCAGTATTTGTTTATGCACTTTGTCATAAACCTTTTTCTTGTCATTCGGTTTATTTCGGTCTGATATTAAATACAAGGCTTTACCGCTTGGATTCGCATAGTGAAGGATTAAAACAATAAGTTCGGTGTCTTCCCCGACCATTGTCGTTGTTCTTGATAAGGAATGTGTTACTGCAGCCGATGCAATGTTGACATCAGCATTTCCAGGGGAATTGATCACTTGGCATTTTAGTTTTCTTAGTTCTTTGCTCACGAGCTCGATCAACCATTGTTTATTATAATTTACTGACAGAAAAGCATAATATTTTAACGAAAACACTGTGCCCGGTGTAAAACTGACCACTGAATACATATTTTGACCTCTCCTCAAATGTGGACCCGGTACTGTCTTTCAGGCTGGGTTCCACGGGATCGCGAAAACTAATGTCATACCTGGAACCTTAGTGACGAATTGTAAACTTTGCTTAGGTTTCTTCAGCAAAGGTTTGACCTCGTGTCCATGGTACTCCATCAGGAACAGTTTGCTATGTTTCAGGAACTGTATCTAAAATTCCGTCTTGAGCATATTCAGATATAGCTTGAGCAAATTGGGGCTTATCAGCTAGTCGGAGTACATATGTACTTTAAAAGAGTGTCGGAGGAAAATGTGCTTAACTCATAGCTCATTGCCTCTTTACGACAACTTGTATGCACCTTATATTCAGGGGCCACTACTACGGTGTCTCCTCTTCGAACACTAGCCGCGTTTATTCCATCCGCTCCTTTTTTGTCTGTTTACGACCACATATATTTATCGTTTAATTATTTGTTACAAATAGGACAAGCTTGCTGAAAACCGTTGTCAGCCATAATATACAAATAATTGCCAACAAGTATTATACTGGCCTCGCCAGTTTGTAACGTGAAACAACCATTAAATTAATTAATAATAATTATCGAGGAAAAATTAAAGTTGATTCTAAAATTCTCGTTTGCTCGTAATTTTTTGGAAATACTGCTTTTTCCCCCGAGTCTTTGAGATCAAAACCTTAATTTGAGCCCTCTCCCATCATCCTACGATTTTTCAAACCCCCAAAATTTTGACTTTAAAATGTCGCTTACAGTATTAGATAATATAACGATTTAGCTATATTTATTTTACATCAATTTTTTAACAATAGATTTATATAACATTTTAAAATGGCTTTAAAATATGATATTATGTTTTTTGCTTACGAATGATTATTATAAATTGGTATGGTAATCAATCTTAATTGAAACAAAATCTTTGGTAAGTTAAACAAAATTAATCACTTACAGAAGCAAAGCCTGATTTTCTATGTATTTTATTATGTTTTAAACCAACACTATTGCGAATATCCCCATAATCTCATTACTTTCTCTACCTTATTTCTACCCTTTTTACGTAAGTACTGTAAGAAACATTCAAACCAAATTTTAAAACAATCCGGCAAGAAATGTGCCTTTACAGCAGAAATGCTTTTAAAATCAGTAATTAATGGAAATTATAGACGCCATCTTGAAAATTGCCCACTTCCGGGGTTCCGATTTTCCTAGACTTTTACTATGTTTTTCAGTATACCGATTGGATTTCATTAACAATAAAAAAACTTTTGTAGCAATTGTTTTAGGGTTGGGTGATAAATATTCTTATTTCGACTCTTCTATATAGTTTAAATTGAATTTCCCCCGCCGTGGCACGGTGCGGCGGCCAAGACGCGGCGGCAACCATGCTACAGTAGCAGTACTAGCAGTAGCAGGGCCGGAGGGTGCGGGCGCGGCGAACTGCTGAACCGTGTATCCGCCGCGCGCCGCCGCCGCAGTAGACAGCAGATAACAATAACAACCGCAGTTGTCATTGCGACTTTAAACTGACTGTTAGGTTGTGAATTATTTGATGATTGTAGCTTCTGTGTGTGGTTTTCTAAGCCTTTTTGGTCTCTAGCCCATGAGGAAACCAAACTTGAAACGACAACTGAGTGATGTTCAAAGCTCATAATATGGGTGCACAAAACCCATTGAACGAAACATGAAAAAAACGCACCCAGAGACAGGCGGCAAAGTACCAATGGTACTTTAATCCATCTTTAATGCTTTAATAGTCTTCTAAAAATTGGCCGGGTAGTTATACAACACTGAAAAGTTCAACTTTTCGTAATTATCATTGGTTTATTTTTGTAGAAGGTACCCCAAGTGAATGTCGAGCTCATTTAATTCGTGAATGTAAATACTGATGCAATTAGTAGGACTTGAGTGACGGAAGGAATTAGTGGACAATTAAAGACAAGAGCTCTCGAATCGGTGACAATGGGGCAGGCTAATGGTTGGATGAATATGTTTATGGCGGAGCGGGACGGCGTGTTTGCATACTGGCCACTGGCCGGTATCGTGGATGACCAGGCACGGCTACGGTGGCAGCAGAATAAGAGCACTTCATGTAATAATATTTCATGATCGGACTGTTGAAATATCCGACTTCAGTTATTTTGTTAATTTGCCGTTTTATTCGTAAACTAGCAGACCTGTTGCGGCTCCTCCCGCGTAAACTGTGACAGTTGTTTACTGCATTCTGTTGTTAGCCCGAATCAAGATCAGCTGTTTGCATTTTTAAATGTCCATATGGAAGGTAACTTTGAAGCCCCGGTGGGGCAAAGCCCTGTAGTTGAATTGGTATGAAAACACGTTAACTTTCATATTTTAGACCCAAGGAATCGATGTACCAAATTACACGCCTCTAGCTTGCCGGGAAATTGGAGAATTAGTGGTGAGTGAGTGAGGGCGTTGCCTTTTATATATTGAGATTTCGCCTTGAGTTACCACTGGAATGTAATTCCACACTATTTTAGATACGGTACCGGTATCGAATGGAAGAAACATTTTCAATTCAAAAATTTTAAATGTCTCAAAAGGACATTTCCGCTTGCATATGACTTATTCGTGTTATTTCCTTTATCTCCTCTGGGAGCATAGGGCATCCAGCAGAGTTCTGCATCCACCTCTATCCGTACCGATACCGAGTAGCCTTTGACTCTCCGCAGGTTTTGTCCATTTCCCGCGCTTCCCTCTCAGTTGTCCTCTCCCAGGTTTCCCGTGGCCTTCCCCTCCTAGCGCCTTGTGGATTCCATTCCAGATTATTTTTCTCGATAGCGTCATCCGGCTTTCTTAATATGTTTTCTTACCACCTCCATTTTCCCTCTCGGATCTGAAGCTTGATTGGAGCTTGGTCTGTTTCTCTCCACAGCTCAATGGTTGGTTATACTTGCATCAATCACTTGCTCTGTATTCCTTTTTTACATAGATTCACTTGCGTATTGAATTGCACAGCAGTGTTGGCTAGTCTGATTGAACCCTCACTTGTTGCAGGACAACCTCCTCAAGGAGAAGGTGGAGGAGTACAACGAGTGCTGGGAGATGATCGCCAAGCACTTCCCCGACCGCACGGACGTCCAGTGTCAACAGCGGTGGCACAAGGTGGTCAACCCGGACCTGGTCAAGGGGCCGTGGACCAAGGAGGTGAGTCTGCGAGTACAGTATCCTCTAGCGTCCACGCGATAGTCTTGATCGAAGACAGATTCAGAAGTGCAAGATTCTCCATGGTTCTATCAACGAGTATCTTTTTGGATTCTAGTGTTATTTTTGAAGACAGATCGTGAGTTTCAGGAGTCTCTCCTTGGCATCAAGAATGTCGAGCTAGTGTTAATTAAAATAGGAGGTTTTCGAGTCTACAGCGGAGTGCCTGCTACTCTTGAAAATCCTGGAATAGTAAGGGAATTTAGTTTAGCTAAAAATAACAGGAGTTAAACAGAAATTTGGCAAAACAACTAAACTAAATTAGATTGTTTGATTGTTTTATCAGCCGTTTTGAATTAAAAGTATGCTTGTACATTTTAAACCGAGTTTTTATCGATATGTAATTGAAGATTCAATAAATTTTATATAAAATCCCTCAAAACTAAGAAAATTGTTTAAAAACATCGTTGTTAAAAAAAATTGTATGAAAACAATACCTGGAATATCCTGCTAAACCAACTGGAAAATTAATATGTCGGAGTTTTATGGAGACGTGTTTTAGTCAACACCCTGGGCTGGAGCTCGCAATGCCCCTTCTTCGTTACTGTTTGTTAAACAGAGTCACCTTTGCTGTTTGGGATACACCCGATCCCATAAACTGTTTCAATATTTTTAAATAACTGCCCAACTTCCACAAATACCCATAGCATTTTCCTTGTTCTCTCCAAGCTGTGGTGACAGTTTCCCCATGGTCCCACAGCCAGCAGGGCGAAGCCCGGACAAAGCTTGGCCTTGGCAGCAGGTGAAGTCACACCTGTCTTCCCTTCCTGTCAAACTCTCACCTGGCTCTCACGCTGCGACCACATACGATTTGGTATTGGATTTTATACACTTATACTACATGGTTCACACAAGGCCTGGTAGTCGACGGAAATGAGGATACTATTATGGTGCAGTTGAAACTAAGTACTTGTTAGGTCGCTCGAATAGAGGGTCGGAGTAGAATAAATCTCAGGAGGATATAATTCCTTTATCCCCAAAACGTGCAAATCTACCTACATTACCATTTGGCATATTTATTTTTACGCGATTGAGCTAATAGTACCTGGGGGCCAAGCTTTGCTCGGGGAAGGCAATTAAGTTTGTTTAGATGACTTGGAGTAATATTTCACCACTTCCCCCTATACTGATAATCATATTTGTATAACTCATTTGCCTCTTTTCTACATTTTTAAGGTCACTCCAGTTGTTATTCATAGCTCAATGCCCCTTTGATTTATTTTACTACTCTATATATGTAATTTTCACTCAAATCTTTTTTTCTCTGCTCTCAGGAAACCACATGTTAATTAATAATCATAAACAACATGAGTATTACTTTGACAGTTCTCAGGTTGATTATGAACAGCTGTTGCAATTCTTTTGTTTTGATTTGAAACTCAGTAAGCCCAATATTAATTTTTTAACTTTTCATTTTATTTTTGTACATTATTTGATTTTTCCTGGGGATGAGGCCTGTCTAGAACTTATTTTTATCCCATAAATTAGTTACTTCGAACATTTGAAGGAAATCGTTGGAGCCGTTTTTGAGATCAGTGTCGCAAGCAACCAAGCAAGCAAGCAAGCAAACCTTACTCATATTTGAGTATAGGATTACCGAGCCATACTTGGTGATATTTGATTCGTTTCGAGGGTAAAAAAGATGCCCAACTCTATATGCAGTCTTTATTCAATGGTTCTAGTCATTTTTTTCTAGAAATCGCTTTGTGATCGATGTGTTTGTGACTCGTGTGTTTCTTTGACAATTCATTAGTTAATTTATTCACACCTATTATGTTTTTTTTATCCTATACTCTAATATGAGTAAGGTTTGCTTGAATGTTTGCTTGCTTCTGACACTGATCTCAAAAACGGCTCCAACGATTTCCTTCAAATGTTCGAAATAACTAATTTCTGGGATAAAAATAAGTTCTAAGACAGGCCTCATCCCCAGGAAAAATTAAATAATGTAAAAAAACTCAAATGAAAAGTTAAAAAAATTAACATTGGGCTTATTGAGTTTCAAATCAAAACAAAAGAATTGTAACAGCTGTTCGTAATCAACCAGGGAACTGTCAAAGTAATACTCATGTTGTTTATGATTATTAACATGTGGTTTCCTGAGAGCAGAGATTAAAAGATTTGAGTGAAGATTACATATATAGAGTAGTTAAATAAATCAAAGGGACATTGAGCTATAAATAACAACTGGAGTGACCTTAAACATGTAGAAAAGAGGCAAATGAGTTATACAAATCTGATTATCAGCAGGGGGAAGTGGTGAAATATTACTCAAAGTCATCTAAACAAACTGACTGGCCTTCCCCTGAGCAAAGCTTGGCCCCCTAGGTACTGAAAACCTTATAACCCCAATGTAAAAATTTAACAAACTATTAATTTTCCTTGAGTTGAGGTCTTTAGCAATAGATTTTTCAGGTCCAAAAGCCCCGATTCCATAGTTTTGACAAAATCGTTCCGCTGTACTCCGAGATAAATTTTGCAAACAAACAAACATATACTGTATTGCTCGTTTTATAGTATGGGATATAATTAGAGCATATATATTTATTTAGGTTCAAGTAGTTTGGCTTTACAAGCTCTAAATTCAGTTCAGTCTTCTAAGTTAACTTGCTAAACCAGTGCGATAAAGATTCTTTCTACAGCCTTCCTAGAAAGTGTCTTTGATGGGTTTAACTGCTACGGCTACGGTCTGTTTCTAAAGCCCCATGTAGCTCTGTGATATTTTGCTAGTCTCCCAGTAGGTTTCCCGATAGTTGCGTAAGGACGTCAACTTGTTATACGATGTCCTGCTGTGTATAATGCTGTGGTTCGAGCTTCGAGCGGCCTTTTGACAGTGGGACGATGAAGAGTGTTCCACATCGGAGTAAGACCGCCGTCTAAGTCTCGTGTTGCCCTAACCGAGTGTTTGTACATTAATTGTGTTTACTCTAGATAATTAGGAAGCTCTGGGTTACTCTGTCAGCTCAGGTGGGGGTGGAGAATTGACTTTAAACTACCCTACCTGTTCTTCTTTCCCAGTTTTCGTATTTGCATACTTGTATCCGTATATGTTTTTTTACAAAAGAAATTTGCACTAAAACTAATTTGAATCAGAATCCCAACATTATGTTAAATGTTTTCTGATTTAATTTTTCTTCGACCTGAATTTTTCTTGTCATACAACTCCCAAAATAGCTCCCCTCAATAGTAAAAACGAACTTAAGAGTTTATTTTGATGTTGTCCAATAGTCATCCTACTTTGTTGATTTCAATTACCACTCCTCACTTCCTTGTGAGTTTTGCAGTACAATTTTCTTTGTTCTCGGATCACAGTCCTTCCTCCGCCAAGCCATCGTCAGCGTCTGTCACTATTCGCGTGTATCCTAACCCGTCAGTTGCGTCACACATGGCCACCGTAGTCTCAGCCATGTCCGCGTTTCTCTCACCCCTTGTCGGCTTCCTATGGTCTATGGTCTATGGAGCAACCGGACCTTACTGCGCGTCTGATAAGTTTCATCAGACTCCGCACCTGGCGCTTACTTATCGCAGTTGGGGTGCGAGGACTTGGGGTGGCTGCCCTTGCGTTGTCCCTTCGTTGCGCAATTTATGTTTCAAAACTCACTTGCCCAACCCCTCCCCCTCATTCTCTTGCCCTCCCCTCCGCGCTCTCTTACTATCTCTTTTTCTCTCCCCCTCTATTCTTTTTGACTGCACAGCGTCGTCCATTGCCGTCTACGACAATTGTGTCCGATACGGGATTGTAAATTGATAAGGGATTTCTTTACTGTCAGATCATCTAGGAAATTGTCAATGAAGTGCGGGAAATCGGTTTGATCAGCATTAGTAGACGTAGGACGCAATGCGTGTTCCAATCATGGAGAGTTTAGCCCCTCTACGATTAATTGAACGCAAAGCAAGTGGAGAGGCGTTTTCCATTTAAGGGTGTGGAAATATAATATGTAGTTTTGGCAATCACCTGAAAATTCGTTGCGTATTTTCTTATTGTATGTTACTTAAAAACCAATGTCAGGGCGCGGGCGTTTGAATTTTTAATTTACATAATTTAAAATTTGGTTATAGTTTGAAAGTTTTTGAAAATGGTCTAAATATAATTCGTGAAATCATTTTTATGTAGCGACGCATAATGTTCACATGTGCATTTATATTAGCAATAACCTCAAAATTCGATTCTAATTCACGCAATATTTTCCCCGATCAATTAATAGTTGATTTATTCTTAATAGTCAATACCAGTCAACGTCCCATTACATTGATACACCGTTGTCAGAGTTGTAAAGTCTGCAATATATTCTACAGTTATCCAGGTTTTATGCGATAGAATGGTATGTTATTGTGGAATTGTTCTGTGGGCGTCTACATTTTGAGGAGAGCTAAAACATCAAAACAACCACGATTTTGTAGAAGTTTGAACTCAAAAAGAGGACAAGGATAAGAAATCGGAAGACTTCTCTAAATACCGGTCTGAGTGAAAGTGGCGTCCGGCGAGTTTGAATTTTGGCGGTTGCTCGTGCGATGTGATGGCCTGGAGATCACAGCGTGGCCCGGCCCCCGCACAGTGACGTAAGCATGACCTTCTCAAAGTCAAAACACAGCCTGGCCTGGGCATGGCGACTAATTTGCAAACGCCCATCCCATAAGTGCCGTGGTGGTGACGCGACGGGCAAATATAATGAAACGTGGATGTCTTCTGTGGCCGGAGTGTTCAGTGGAAAAGCTGCGTTGTGCTTTACAACCAAGTTATTATAGCCCCGACTGTAAAAGTAATGTAAAAACCCTAAACCGGATCACCCACTCTGTAATGGTTGTGATACTGCAGCATGAACGGATCGCGTACTGGCTTTGTAAACTGATTTATTAACTGCATTTGACAGCAGTGCTAAAGCAAAGGGTCATAAATATACAGACCGAATGAAGTCCTAAATACAAACTGAAGTGGTATAGAAATTGTAATTCTTATATCATCTCATGCGCTCATTCTGAGAATTATTTGTAATAACGTAAATATAAACCCGATCAGGTAAACAAACGTTCCGGTCAAAAATGTTGAAAGTGGTTTGCTGATGGTAAAGATTTAACGTTTTACCTCTTTACATTTATCTCATTTGAATTTGAGTAGGCGCTGTTTAAAGACGTTGTTCTAAATAAAGGCTATATACTCAGAAACAACCAACATATTTATCATTGTAAATTTGTAGACTTCAATATACAGTATTAATTATATTCATTTCCAAGACTGAATTACATTTTATTTAGTTCAACTCCCCAAACAAATCTAAAACATAAATAAATATAAAACTACGTTTTTACTGATTAAATTGGTTCAACTCCATTATAACTTGCCAAGTGTCTATTGTGTCCTTGGCTTTTCCACCCCTTGACTAATGACCAAATTGTGCAAACCTGATTCAGTTTTGAGTATATTTGTTGTGTAGTTGTCTTTTATCGGTCGCCATCACCGCCACCGTATAGAATGCAGAACCTGGCGAGTATCTGATGATTGGTCATCGCCATTGTGCTAGGTTTTGTTGCCAGTCGCGGGAGAGAACTATTTTTAGCGCCCGCCTGTCGATCCTCGTACCCGAGGAGCGCTAATAAATGCGATTGACTATCTTCTCTTTGAAGTAGAAACGAGTACTTGTCTGACCACAATAATTTTGACCTAATCACCAAAGCCTAAACATCGGGGCCAGAGTCTACATAAATATACAGTAGTCATACTTTTGTCGTTACATTTTTGCTTATAATCTTGAAACGTTAAGTGATGTTGCCGATGAAAAAAGATCGAAATCTGTTTACGAAATTTTGGTCTGTCTGTATGGTATGGGTCTTTTTTCTCAGATTTTTACGGGAAACCGAATTTACTGACTTTAATTGTCGTCCATTGTATTTTATAGTTGTGATAAGGGCTTTTATTATTTTTGTCACCCTTTTACATTATCAGGGCGCTGTCTCATAATCCGTTAAAGTTCTTAAGTTAATATCTTGGGATTAATCTATTAATTTTTCACTAATCTACCACAAGATATTGTTTCAACGGGAATACTTACAATTACTTTTGTATCTACATTATTAACTAATTTTTCGAATTTTTGTTCCTCGATTTTTGATACATAAAACATTTTGTATATTATATTTGGTATCAATCGAAAGCTCTTACCCAGTAGATGTGCCCTTTGGGCTTTTAACCAAAGACCGACTTAAGGTTAAAGTCCCAATGTTAATCTTATGGAGCTTTTTTAAGTCACCTGATAAAGGTAAATAAATGTAAAATGTTCAAATCACCTGGTATTTGTCTTCGAGATACCCGTGCGAAGAACGTTACATCAGCTAGTTATATTTACTTAAGTTATGAGATGTTGATGTTTGTAATCAATGTGTAACTGTGTCTTGAAGATGAGGAACTTATAACACGACTTGTAAAAATTAAACAATTCTGTAGCTGTAGCATATATCCGACCAAAAAACTGAAAATTAATTCGAGTTTTAAAAATTGTATCCTGTGTACCAACTCATCATGTTCATATTCAATACGAATGCAAGAAGCAGTCGCAGTTGTTTGTGTAGGCGGACTACATCGATTCCCAGTTAGACAGGGTATGCCATGTGCAGTGGGATGACTCACGGCACCATTGTCGCTGCCGCAGCTGCCTTTGCTTTACTGCCTGCCGCATCTGTCTCTATTATTTCATTATTGATTATTTTCCACCATATCACGAGGCCGGTGTTTGTGTTTTGTCCTTTTGTTTTTCCAGTTAAAAATTTGTCACCTAGCGGACAAGGTGTTTTTTTTTTGTTCGTTATGAAGATAATTTGTGGATCCAGTCACGATCCATCGCGTTTCTAACTTCTTCCAGAAGACGGATGTTAACTTTAAATTCTGTTCCTCCTCAACGGATAGTACGAAATCGTTGAATTGTGGCTCCTAACGAGTGAACAATATTTTAATATTATAAATAGTTGACTCACAAAACTCGCAAATATAGAATATTTTGTAATTTTACTTAACGTATATTTTTGTAATATAAAAATTCTACTGAAATTGCTAGATTTTGTCCTTCTTAAAATGAGCCAGATTTTTGATAATCCGTTGAGAAGAGACGGGGTATGAAACTTAACATTGGGAATATGGGAAAAGCAGGTAGGAACACAAAACATTTCTTGACTGGAGCCCTCTTCTCATTAAGAATCTTGTCTGTTTCAAGCAATTCTGTAATAGTGCCTATTTGTATAAAAAATATCTACTAGCAATGTACTTTTAATATTAACACTGTAAATGAAAACTAAATACTGTAAATTATACATTAGTACTTCATAGCGCTTTCATCAGTACAGTTTTTCTTAGCACAAAACATCCATAAATGTACATTGTACGTGGATATGAGCATGGTCCGGTCGGTGAGAGCTCTAATTTTCTAAAACTGTTATTAATTTAAAAATAAAATTTTCACAAAAGTGCAATAACATATTTTGAATTTTTGATCAAGAATCTTAATACAAAACCCCTACATACTGTAATAAAAATATTGTTATTAAAATTCCTACATACTGTAATACAAATATTGTTATTTATACTGTAACCTCATTTTGTTTTTGTTGTTTCAGATTTGAAAATAATGCATGCGATTATGACAGAGAAGGGCAAAAGTGAGAACGTACCAAAGTTTTATTTTTTCAAAGTTTTTTAGCTCTAAGGTTTACAAAGCAGAGGCTAAGACTATGGCCAGTTCACGTTGGTTTTACACGATCCTATCCTATTAAAATGAAGCCCACATTAAATAACCCTTGAAAGTTCTTCCTACTTGGTCTCAAAGCATACCTAATGTGTAGGTTAATCCTTGCCACCATTATTACAGAATACAGGAGAATGAATTAATCTTAGGGTCTGTTAATTTATCAATTTTTAACAGATAACAGCACTACAAAACCAAATCTGTTACTAACTTCTGTGTTAGCGTTCATACTTGTTGGGTTAGCAATCTTCTGGTTTCAATAAAATAAATTAAAGTAAAGAAATTTGTATCTACAGCTGTGTTGTTGCAAATTCTGCAAGAGAACCAATTTATGAATTTTTTAACAATGAGATTATAGGTTAAAGGTGAATTGATGGTCTATTAAGCTAGTGGGATATAGTGCGGATTATGATCTTAACGAAGAAAATATTGAAGATGTGGAAATGGAACTTGTAAAAGTCTGTTGATAAGGTGAAAACATTTTGTCAGGATCTGCAGTACATACTTAAAGAAAAGAGAAGGAGAATGGGTTCCATATATCAATAAATGCACTATCATTACTGACTGTAATTATTATTTGTTTCCTTCAGGACATTTTGTCAGGACCTGCAGTACCTACTTAAAGAAAAGAGAAGGAGACCGGGTTCCATATAACAATAAATGCACTATCATTACTGACTGTAATTATTATTTGTTTCCTTCAGGAGGATGAAACGGTAATGGAGCTTGTGGAGAAGTACGGGCCCAAGAAGTGGACGCTGATCGCACGCCACCTCAAGGGACGGATAGGCAAGCAGTGTCGGGAGAGATGGCACAACCACCTGAACCCCAACATCAAAAAGACTGCTTGGACGGAGGAGGAGGATAGGGTCATCTACAACGCTCACAAGCAGTGGGGCAACCAGTGGGCCAAGATCGCCAAACTGCTGCCTGGCAGGTAAGGGGGGTGTGCCACACAACTACTTGTATCACTCTACAACGCTCACAAGCAGTGTGGCAACCAGTGGGCCAAGATTGCCAAACTGCTGCCTGGCAGGTAAGGGAGGTGTGCCACACAACCACCACTTGTATCACTCTACAACGCTCACAAGCAGTGGGGCAACCAGTGGGCCAAGATCGCCAAACTGCTGCCTGGCAGGTAAGGGGGGTGTGCCACACAACTACTTGTATCACTCTACAACGCTCACAAGCAGTGTGGCAACCAGTGGGCCAAGATCACCAAACTGCTGCCTGGCAGGTAAGGGGAGTGTGCCACACAACCACCACTTGTACACTCTACATCGCTCACTAGCAGTGTGGCAACCAGTGGGGCAAGGCCAAGATCGCCAAACTGCTGCCTGGCAGGTAAGGGGGTGTGCCACACAACTACTTGTATCACTCTACAACGCTCACAAGCAGTGGGGCAACCAGTGGGCCAAGATTGCCAAACTGCTGCCTGGCAGGTAAGGGGGGTGTGCCACACAACCACCACTTGTATCACTCTACAACGCTCACAAGCAGTGGGGCAACCAGTGGGCCAAGATCACCAAACTGCTGCCTGGCAGTTAAGGGGGGTGTGCCACACAACTACTTGAATCACTCTGCAACGCTCACAAGCAGTGTGGCAACCAGTGGGCCAAGATCGCCAAACTGATGCCTGGCAGGTAAGGGGGGTGTGCCACACAACTACTTGTATCACTCTGCAACGATCACAAGCAGTGTGGCAACCAGTGGGCCAAGATTGCCAAACTGCTGCCTGGCAGGTAAGGGGGGTGTGCCACACAACCACCACTTGTATCACTCTACAACGCTCACAAGCAGTGGGCAACCAGTGGGCCAAGATCGCTAAACTGCTGCCTGGCAGGTAAGGGGGTGTGCCACACAACTACTTGTATCACTCTACAACGCTCACAAGCAGTGGGGCAACCAGTGGGCCAAGATCACCAAACTGCTGCCTGGCAGGTAAGAGGGGTGTACCACACAACTACTTGTATCACTCTACAACGCTCACAAGCAGTGTGGCAACCAGTGGGCCAAGCGCCAAACTGCTGCCTGGCAGGTAAGAGGGGTGTGCCACACAACTACTTGTTTCACTCTACAATGCTCACAAGCAGTCTGGCAACCACTGGGCCAAGATCGCCAAACTGCTGCCTGGCAGGTAAGGGGGGTGTGCCACACAACTACTTGCATCACTCTACAACGCTCACAAGCAGTGGGGCAACCAGTGGGCCAAGATCGCCAAACTGATGCCTGGCAGGTAAGTGGGGTGGGGTGTGCCACACAATTACTTTTACCACTCTACAACACTCACAAGCAGTGTGGCAACCAATGGGTCAAGATCGACATATCGTTTATAGTATATAGTTAAATCAGAAATCCAAATCAGCCTACTCCGGACTGCGGGTAGTCCTGACCGATAATCTCGAAAATGTTAATAATATTTTGTTGCAAATATCAACAAACAAATCTTCACGTTTTAATGCTTTCAGTATTAACGTGATTAGTCCGCATTACACAGATGTCATGTAGTTTGCATCGTCAGGAACTCTGTGTTTCAGTAAGATTGGTGTAACTTATGATTTACGAGGCAGTAAAAATTGTCGTGCGGTAGGAAGATCCGCCTCCGGGAAATTCGGCTGTCCGTCACATTGGTGAGGATTTATGAGAGTCTACGGTACAGTGATAAAAAGTGAATGTTACAGTGAACTTTTATGTTGCAGGACCGACAACGCGATTAAAAACCACTGGAATTCGACAATGAGGAGGAAGTACGATCCGGAAGAGAAGTCGTCGCGCGAGGAGAAGAGCAAGACTAGCAAGTCGAGTGGGAAGGGTCAGAAACAGCTGTTGACCCAGGCATTAGAGAGGGCCGAGTCGAGCCTGGAGGTGTACAACACTGTGAGGCAACTGGTCGCGCCGCCATCGCACTACGCTGCCCCTGTCAAACAGGAGTGGCAGGAGTTCGCACAGCCTCTGTCAAACTCGCAGGTAGAGTTCGCGAGGCGTGACAGGGGAGAGTGAGAAATGGGTTGATGGGATAAAGAGTGAGCAATTGGGTTGTTATAGACCGTTGCCGGAGTAAACGTAAAATCAAAATGGTTTCCTGTGATGGGAAATTTTAACGATTTAAACCGGTTTCCCTATAAGCGTTTGTTTTTTCTTTTATCAAACATGCCATTGGCGTTGAAATAACAACAAATAAATAAAAATGCCCTACCATGTTTAGAATTTAAATTAGCATATTTGGTGTATAACGGGACTAAGAAACACCCTTGAAGATTAAATTCATTCAATGCCTTGGAAGTTATTGAGTTAAAGAATGTTACTTTTCTTTACGATATAAAAATTAAAATAAATGATTTTATTCAAACTGATTTAATAAATAAAAGTTCAGATTTCCACTAATGAGAGCTACATCCCCCTTAAAGTATTTCATTAGTTTTATTAATGAAATACGTTTTCATTATAAAATGTCGTAAAATTTGTTTAGCGTATAGCATCTTCTGTTGCTGCATACTATTTTGCAAAGAAAAAACTACTAAATGTTTCAACATGCCCTAAATTTGAATTCACTGATTCCAAAAAGACATAATAATTTTCAGTGTACCATTTTTTATGACAGGTAATTATTTTGTACAATATGTACAAAGGTAAAAATTTCAATATAACTAAAACAGGCTTTAACTTAGGGATTGTAAAGTGTATGTTTCATGTTTATAGCAGCCCCATCCTACTTCGCACAAGTTGTTTTTAAATGTGCCATGTCCTGTATTCCATGCACGCTTAGTACGATAACACTCGCCTCATGTGTTACAGCCAATGAACGAGCTATCGCCACCAAAACTGGAAGTAAACCTGCATCATAGGGTGTCGGACTTTGAGCTAAGCCTCGACACCCCCCCTCGACCCGCCACCGTGCCTTTGGACTCCCCTAGTCAGAGGAACTACAATAGTTTTAGGTCTGTATATGTACTATTTACACAGTTGATAATGTGGACACCTTAAGTTTAAGCTTTTAATCCCTAATACTACGCTGATTAGTTTAGGAGAAATAAACTCCATGTTAAGATCCACTGAGCGTCTAGCTTCTTGATACACCTCTGTAAGAGCTCTCTCCACACCTAACACTTAGACTAGACAAAAATGTGAAATTTGGTACAAAGTTTTGATTGCATAATAGAGGAAAAAATTATCACAAGTTAGATTGAATAACCTTCGGCTGACCCCAACCTAAATGTCTAATTGTGAGATAATATTTTATCAATATTTCACTTGTTGTTTTAAAATTACTTATAAATCCAATTTTTTCAGGTTTCCCGGTTTATCCAACAATACTAGTCCTATGAAGCTGTCGTCCCCTGATGAAGGCTTTGGAGATATAAACGTCGCAGACTATGTCGTCTCCAACATGAACGAACATTCTAGCTTTACCTCCCCCCTCAGGCATACCTCTCCATTTACTGGTGAGCATTGGATGCGGAGGACGATAATTCCTGCCCTCTAATTAACATTGAAACTTGTGTGATTTTCATGTTTAAACATGTTTGTCAGCATTGAACGTGTTATTATGGTTTGAATGCATGCGTTTTGAAGGGTAGAAAGAATAGGGGGTAAGGAGAAGTGGGTGTATGCAAAACTGGGCAGGTCAATTAAAATTTTATTGGAAACCGGTCAAACTTGGTTTTTAATCACATTTTGAGATTATTTTCTCCTCTACCCAGGCAAAACACTCTGACAGCAAGTGAAATTGTAAACATTTGCTGAAGAGGGAGGGGGTTCCAGTCATTAATAATTTGTGTGTTATCTGAACCTCCCATTAAACCAATGTTTTCAACCCCTGTACTTCCTCAACTGATTTTTCAAAAACAATTTATTTATGACTCATTTTGTAATAAAAAACCTATTAATTCCAGTCTAAATAATTTTTACTCTTATAATCGGCCACAAAATTATAAATATTTAATATTTCGGAAATTAAATTTGCTGTATCACTGCATTCTGCTCTCTAATTTTACTAGGGCCTAGATAATTTGGTTCTTTGAAATTAGTCATGAATCATCAATTTTGGTTTACCCGTTGAGGAGCTACGGGAGGTAAAAGTATAACTATGGGAGACTTAAAGATAATCTTATGGGGTTAAACATAATTATAGTAGATACCCTACACAAAACCATTTATGATTGAAGCCTCCTCTTAAAATAGTTTCATCGACAGTTACTATTTAACATATGTGCAAACCTAAAAGACCACATCATCTGAAACAAATCTCAACATATTCCAGCCAGCATTTGATTTTGGTCTTAACCCTTTGCGGTCAAATGGCGAGTATAGGTCGCCGCGTGCCATTTTCCCGAACGCTCGAATGGCGACCTATACTCGCCGTGACGTTTAGCCCGTATGAAGTGTGCTAAAACTAAATATAATGTAATGATTTTATGTCTATTTGCTTCTTATATATTCCTTATTACTTTTAACGTTTATTTTATCTACTCCATGGATTATTTTGTTCTGAAATAAATGTTATTACTCCATGAACTATACTGTCTTGTGTCATCTGCAAGCGTCTGATAGTTCCAGCTCCGATTGTTGTCTGTGGTGTTTAGGTTATGTTTACTCTTTTGTTTAGTTATAATTATGACTAATAAAATTAGTGATGACGATATTTTTGAATGTTTTTTGTGTGTGTCATTTTACTTACAAATAAATATAAATGGGTTTTTACTCTCGTAATCTGTCACATATAGTACATATGTACTAAAAATATATGGAAGAAAAAATAAAACAGGTATACATTTTTATTTTTATTTCATCAATATACAGTATGTAATCAAAGTGCCTTAAAAATAAACCCTCATAAATGCATTTTAAAATTAATTTGGGTAATTAAATGTAACAATAGTAAAATCTATACAAAATAGCCAAAATTAATTTTGTCTCAGGGTGTCTGGGTGATTTAATTTAATCGACCTCAAAGGGTTAAAATGGAGTTTAAAAATGTTTTACGAAATTTCTAGTTCTAAGTTCAAAGTAGGACAAGTTTTGTAGAGAAAACACTCCAGGAGTTGGGATTTCAAATGTAAAAAGCGACATGAATCATTCAAATACAACTTGTGTAGAATTCTGCTGTAAAGATACCTAATACGAATTTCATCTTTATAGGGGATTAATTGAGTAGTATATAAAACAAAAGTTACTTGGAGGAAATGTTCGCTAAGAGCCCTTTGTGCCCTTTGTGCCCTTTATGAGTTAAATGGGTTAAATGATGCTGAGTTTTCTTTATCAAGTTTTAAGTTATCTCGACTGGTGTCTGTATTGGTTGCAGGTTACGCCGGTGACTTTGCCATGTCGGCCATCGAGACTGGCATCATGCCGCTGGCCAGTGCCAAGAACCTGTCGCCCCCGCCTATCCTGAGGCGGGGCCACCGCGCTCGGCGGAGGAGCGTCTCCGAGTGCACTGACCTCTCGCCAGACTACATCATACCTGACCTGTACTCGGTGAGTGCTATGCCTACTAAAAAAACTGTGGAGTAGCCATAGGCCTAGACTTGCGTGTTGGTCCCGTTCCTTCCTTGAAATTTTTTAAACCTACGAATTGGAATAGAAAAATTGTGTTTTAGAATGGATTAATGGTATATCTAAATTAAAATATTGTTTTCTTTCAGTTTAAAGAGTTGTAGTGAAATCAAATCAAAATCATCCTAATTAAAAATTTGCGTTAGCATACAAATAATTGAGTCATGTTGTCATGTTTCATCTATGAAGAAAACATTTATATTTCATGCCATAAAGATAAAGATTAAATCTGATTTATTGTTTTGTGTTGTGGCACACACACAGTAAACACAAGCAAAAGGTAGCAAAATCAGTGTTGACCATGTGCAACTCGCAAAGAATTAACCAATCCCTTCAACTTCCAAGCGAGCCTGCCACTGCTTATTTTACTTGGGCCCTCCCACCAACGTTGCCACAGATTGTTTAACTCATTGAGAGTTGCACAACTGGTCAGTTTTGATCATGTGTGGGAGTCGAACCCGCAAACTTCGTATGAAAACCTGGCCAAGGTGTTTCTGTGATTTAGACCATACTGCCAACACGACTAATGGACCTACGGCGTTATTTAGGTCAGTAAGCGGTTAGCACCCCTAGCGGAGAGAACCCAGAGCTGCCCGCAGTCATTTGTTATAAATTTCGCTGTTAGAGTGCAGCACCAGTCAGAGCCCGTTGTAGGTTATCGTGAATAGAATACAATTACTAGGCCAATGGGTTAAGGAAACTGGATAGTGTTCAGTTAGCTTACCTGAGGAAACAAAGTTCAAGACTGCATAAATTTAAACAATAAAAGAAAACAATTTTTTACCATTCATAATTTGTATTTCTCGGGGTTTTCTTGTAAGAGAGAGAGAAAAGAGAAATTGCATAGAAGGAAAATAAATATAACAGTCATAAAAATGTGTTTTTCAGCCTTTCCTTACCCTGCCCATATTGCTGCCGATGTTGGGAGGTTCTAAAAACATGTAAGCTAATGGCAGAGTATATCCGGCAGATACTACATGGCGCACCGTTAGGCCGATATTAGTGAGTGGGCTGGTAGCCCTTTTTCCTCATTGCTAGACTATATTTATTCAGTACACTTTTGATGTTACTCTGAGGCCTTTCAACTCATACAGGTTTTGTTTAAAATAATACCGAGGACATAGAACTATTGTACCTTAAAGGCAATATTGCATTTCAGAGTGGTGAGGACAATTCTTTCTTGTTGGCCGGCCAAAAGACGCCTGAGAAGAGCACCCCTATCAAACAGCTCCCCTTCAGTCCATCCCAGGTAGTGTGAACTATGTATATTACCCATTACGTCAATCATCAAATTAACAACAATATCAATTTTGAAATGTATTTTAGAAACATAGTTATTTTGATATAATATATAGAAGAAGGAAGGCACTTTACACTCTAATTAAATTTTAAATATTTGCTACAACTGCAATTGTAGATATCACACAACATAAAAACTCACTTTCATCCATTTTGGGTAAATTACAAAAAATAAGGTTATAAACATAGAGCCAGTTAGCTGGTCCAAAGAAATCAATCAATGTTTATTACTTCAGCAAGTGGAAAAGTAAGGCGCAATGAGTGAAAAATACTTTCGCTCGCCAAACAGAAAACAGCGTTTTACAATGTATTTTTAGATTGTAAAGAGGCACTTTAGTTTATAGGACAAAATATTTTAACACATATCGAGTTATTTTTTCAATAGTTTATTTTAACTCTACCGATATGCTTAAATAGGTTTGTTATAGTAAGCACATGTTATCAAACGTATTTCCTATGTAATATGTTTATGATAAGAATAAAATAAAAAAAGTTAACAGTTTAAAACCATAGTATTTGAGAAATATTCCAATTTGCGACTCTCTGTTGCAGTTTCTTAACAGCCCCAACATATCATTTGACGCGACGCAGGCTTCTACACCTCTGAAGCATCAACATCACACCAGAGTGAGCAGTCCTGGGCTGCTGGTCACCCCCAACCCTCATCCTCTGCACAGCAAGTATCAGGTAAGCTCTCTGGCCTGGCAGGGTGTTGGGCGTGTCTATGGGGTAACCTGACGGAAAGGAACTGGCAAGGATTGATGTGGTAGGAAGGGCCAGGGTAGCCAATGTATCCCTGGAGAGCATCCTCCTTTAAACCGGCTACAGCTGCTCATCATCTCTTAAACTGTCTTGCTCCGTTAGCTAGTTGACTGGGTATCCATACATCCACACACTGGGGACCAAAATATCCTCTTCATGTTATTTAATCAATTATTGCGGACATTTTCCATCACTGATTAGTAAAAACAAATCATCAGTGATGGAAAATTACCGCAATAATTTCTTAAATAACATAAACTCACCATTTTCAACCATGAGTTTCAAACAAAGAATCATTTTCATACAAAGTGATTGAAAGAGAACCAAAGTGAAAGGAAGCTTTTATTAATGGATAACCAAAGGACCATTGAAATGTTTTTACATTGTCAATAGTCTGACTAGTAAGGGAGTAGCTATCTAAGTAGTGCATACAGCTTTAAAATAGATTTTATGGTGTAGCCACTGTAAATATTGATCTAATTGATATAGTTCATTTTCAGGACTTTTTCATAATAGAAAAAAATGTGCAAACAAGTTAATGTAAAGTAGGGGTGTGCGAATAGTGATTTCTGACTCGTGCCGAGCTTTTTTTCTAAGTTCTCGAGCTTCGAGCTTTCTCGAGCCGAGCTTTTTTATGGCAATTTTCTCTAGGGGTGTGCAATATGCCGGTAGTGATTTTATGACCCGAGCCGAATTTTGCTATGTATACTAATTTTATATTTTCAATATTGGTCATCTTTCATTCACTTCTTCTATATTCACTAGCCCTACTTTTAATAGGCCTAAATAAAGTTTTACAGTACAAAAATAACAAAATAAGTACTGAAAAGGAACATTTATTGAGACCAATTGTTGCTAGTAATGAACAGTATTCTTTTATTAACGGTCTAAAGTAGAAACGTAGGAAAACAATAACATAAAGGAAGAGAACTTCAAATTTTAAACTAGACCGATAAGCCAGAATGTAGTTATTACCGTTTTTATAACAGCCATAATAAACAGACTATACGTCAATGTACCCTCTATGTAACCAAACATTTAGGCCCTATTCCAGGAAATGACCAAAAATACAGTAAGTCTATCTATTCAACTGATGGTAAATTGTAAATTTAAGGTTATATTTTTAATATAAGTTAGTTAAATCAGGACACTCAGCAACTAACCATATTGTAAATATAATCACTGTAAACTATCATTATATCTTATTGTACTCACAGAAATAAATTATCCAATAATCGTAGGCCTGGCTTACGTTTTATCAGACCTGTTTCAGAATCAGAAGTTCCTGGTGGAAGAGGATTGTCAATGCAGTCTTCTTCCATCAATGATTTAACAACTTGATAGCCTACAATTTAAAAATGAAATGATTTCAACTGACGTTTATCTGACGTTTAACTGACTCACTTTACAGCTCGTTTAAATGCGGAATTTCAATTTTCAACTGTCACGGAGAGAGATATTGAAAAAACAGTATTATATTTTGAAAATAAATACTCATCAGGCAATGATGAAATCTAGGGGTCTGCGGTGCACCGAAAAAACGGTACCGGTACGGTACACAACTAATTACCGTCATCGGTTCGGTACAGAACATAACCCCGGTACAGATTCGGTACTACAGTTTACTGCTTCAAACAATAAACAGAGATAAGCTAAACAATGTTTAACAAAATAAGTGGTTTAAATAAGACCGACTCCTATTTATAACTAGTCATTTCCTTTAAGGAAAACAAGACCCAAAACTCGTAGGAAAAGAGACGTTGACAGGTGTTATTTATAGCTGAACGAGAATGGAGATAATAAAGGTAGGCAAGGGGAGTGGGGAGTAGCTGGGTAGGGTCGCAAAAAATGTCCTTGAAGACAAGAAAGGTTTAGACTAGGAAAGCGTGAGGGGTAAGGGGGGAGGGAGGTAATTAGCTGTAAATCAGTTGTTTGTCAACAATATTCCTAGGGTGAGTGGCTGTAAATCAGTTGTTTGTCAACATTATTCCTAGAGTGAGAAAAGGAATACCTACTATCTTTTAAATCGCTTTCGTTCTCCATTATGATTTCAAATTAAACTGCTTTTATTTATGTATTATTATTATTGTTATTGAAGTATACTAGTTAAATTTTTAAATTATATTAAAAAAGGTTTAAAAAATGGTTGAAAACTAATTCAAATATAGCCACTAACTTGATAAATTTCAAATGGTAGCATAAATTTGTTATTTTTTACTGTGCTGTGAAATTTGTACATACATATATCTGTTATATGTTAGATTATCTTGTGTGGTTTTGGAAAATTCAACTAAAATTTATTATTAACAATAACCTAAATTTATTTTTTGATAAGGTTAATAGCTAATTATTTCAAATATGATATAGGCAAATTAACATTATATAAAACTGTCTTACTTTTATTACTTTATTTATTTATTTTTCAGTTTTCCATGGTATTTATGTTTAAATAAATGTACTGTAATATTTGTTATGGACTTCAATTTTGAATTTAGTAATGTAATTAAGTAATTTTAGAATTATTTTGATTTTAATCTTCAGTATTTATTGGTCTAATTTTCTAATTTCTAATTTATTTTAGTTTCACATCATACATAGTTTTATTTAAGTTATCTGATTTTACTTTGTATTAATGATACAATAATCTCCCAATGCAACAAGAATAGCATTAATAAAACTTTGGTTTTTGTTGTTTGTATGAATTAAACCAATAGTTTTTATTTATATTGAAATCAATATAATTAATCAGTTAGCAACTTATGCAATTGATTGATTTTCAAGTATTTTTTGAATTTATTTCTCATGATTATTTCAAGAACTTGCATTAATACCTAATAATAACAATGTTAAAATAATGTAATACTCCGAAGATGCAGGTTTTAAAAATATTTTTATTTTTAGTATAGTTATTTATTTGTTTAATCAAATTAATAATAATAATTGTATATGACCTTAATTATTACTCAATAATTTGTTTATGATACATTCAAATTAATAACTAAATTAGTATATATGACGGTACATTGTACCGTACCGAATTTGTACCGAGAACCGAGGTACAAAATCTTTTCCCGTACCGAACCGTACCGATCTGAAATTGTTGGTACCGCAGACCCCTAATGAAATCCCTATATCGATCGTTAAAGCAGCGCTCCCATTTATCTGTGCACCTTTAGCTCACATAATTAATCACTCACTGATAACAGGAATATTTCCTGAACGATTTAAAACTGCCAGAGTCATTCCAATTTTCAAAACAGGTGATTCAGAGGATATAAAATGCTACAGACCTATATCACTGCTTCCGGTATTCTCAAAAATTCTCGAGAAGGTTGTTTTCAATCAATTTTCAGACTATCTTGAATCAAACGTGTTATTGGATAGGCAACAACATGGTTTTAGGCCAAACAAGTCAACGGTAATAGCCGGTATAGAATTTGTTGACTCCATCATCGAATCTGTTGACAGGGGTGAAAAAGTTGTAGGTGTTTTCTTGGACTTGTCCCGAGCATTTGATAGTGTTGAGCACCACAAATTAATTGAAGTTCTTAGCTCCCTAGGCGTAAAAAGTACAGAATTGGCTTGGTTTCGCTCGTACCTCTCACAAAGAAAGCAATTTGTTGAAATAGAACATTTTATAGATCATCCAAAGTTTATGTATAAAGAAAAATTTTTCTCTCGTCCATTACCAGTGCAATACGGTGTCCCTCAGGGATCTATTCTGGGCCCTTTACTATTTCTATGCTACCTGAAGGGTTTACCTGGAGTGTCATGGGGCAGAAATAGTAAAGTGTGTCTTTACGCGGATGATACTAATGTCATTGTCTCCGCTAACACTGAAGAGAATATTGAAATATCATCTTTCATTAGCCTATCTTTAATTAAAGAATTCTTAAATAGTAAAAACCTTCTTTTAAACTCTAGTAAATCAAGTTTTGTATCTTTTGCAACAAAAAAAGGAAGAAATAGGATAAATCCAACAATATTCATTGAAGATGAAATACTAACACATTTACATGAAACCAAATTTTTGGGTTTGATTATAGATGAACACTTGTCTTGGGACGACCATGTTAAACACATACTAAATAAAACTTCAAGTGGTCTATATGCTTTAAGGAGAATGGTCCACTCGTGTAATATTGAAACCATGAAATCTATTTATTTTGCCCTAGTTCATTCACATATTGCCTACGGTGTTTGTATATATGGATCAACAACCAAAAAGAACATGGATAAAATTCTGATTCAACAAAAACGTGCATTTAGAATAATGTTTTATTTAAAATCAAAAGATTCAGTCAAACATATTTTTAAAGATTTAAAAATATTTACTGTTTTTAGTTTATACATTTATGAAACAATCAAATTTACATTACTCAATAATAGGATTTCAATTGGCAACACAACACATTCATATAACACTAGAGCTCATCGCTTAGTCGAACAACATAATTTGGAATTTTTTAAAAAGAGAACAACCTATGTAGGAAATAAGTTTTTTGACGCCCTCCCACAAAATATGAAATCAGAGAAAGACCCTAATAAGATTTTGAGATTACTGAAAACATCTTTAATTGAATCAGCTTTTTACTCTCTCCAAGAATTTGTCTCATAAACCAGACTCACTTGTTTGGGGTGAGCTTCTGTATTTGAATGAGCTTTGGTGGTTATTCTGGGACATAATAAATATGCCTTTATATATTCTTTAGTTTTTCACTTTTTACTGTATACTGTATTACTTTTTTCTTTTTTTACTGTATTTTTGGAATGAAGGTACAAACAGTTTTAATAAATTAAGAACTAACTTGTATGATGTATTATTATTTATGTATTATTTAGGCTAGTACTGACTCTATTCTTTGTAAATAATTTACATGTGACAGAATAAAGGAATTTTTGATTTGATTTGATTTGATTATTCACAGATTAAAATAATTCCACGGCGTTAACAATATATGATTTCAATCGCACAGCTGCAGCGAAACAAAACACTGCGCCAATTTGATTTTGTCTTGCTCTTCGTTAGGCCAACATAGAGTATAATAAAGTTAACCTTGTAAATAATATGACCACCGGTATTATAACGTGTGTGACGTAACCATTTAGAATTTTGATAAAATCCTTTGATCTTGTGAATCTCGCAAAAAGTGATTTTGATTTGTAAAGTATTACAACAGCGATGCGACAATATTTGTTAACTTTAATAACTACAGTATAATTACAGTTGTATTTCTATTCGCTTTATTTCTTAAGAACTTAAGATTCTACATCAATTGACAAATTTTTAACAATACAATTTTTGGAGAGTACTATTTCGGCTGCACACAAAAACCCGTCATGATTTGTCGTTCATCACCTACAACCTTGTCCCTGGTCATTGGTCACGCTAAATCATTATTAGATTATAACCATCTTCCCTCAACGTCTTAAAACAGTTTTGCAATCAACAGTGTTGCCAAATCAACAGTGTTGCCAGACGTGATTTCAGATGCCAGGAAATTATTATTGTCTAATGTACGAAATTGTAAGTTGCAGTAAAGACTGTACCACTAACCGTGAAATATTGCACAACACAACTGGGCAACGGCAACATTGTAATGCAAACAGAATTGTATAGATGTTCACTTAATATGATTTTTGAGCGTAGAGAAAGTTCCATTGCATTGCTTGATCAGATCGACAGTTTAAAACATTTATACTTTTACATTTCATTTTTTTTTTTTTGCTAAACGAAGGACCAAAAGCACAGCATTTCTGGATTATATCTGTTATGGAGCTCTACGGATGCAAATTACGAGAATTCTAACATTGATTATTGTAAGTTTTTGCTTCAAATTTACTTTTGTAAACGACTCTTTTCACTAGTCGGCGGATTAAATATTCGGCTCGAACTTTCGAGCTTTTTTGCAAATCTCGAGCCGAGCCGAATACTGTAATATTCGGCTTGAAAAAGCTCGAAGCTCGAATACTTGCACACCCCTAATGTAAAGCAACTTTTGCAGCCAACATTCAAGAAAACCATTAGTCCCAATCATTCAGCACACGCTTATCAGTAAAGATGGGACATTCCCGACCTTAAAATGTAGTCTTCTCTGTATAGGTCTCTTAGAAAACGTCCTTAGTAACCACGCTTAAGCCAGCAGAAAGAGTTCAGATTCTATGGGGAAGGCGGAAAAGACTGAAACCTGAATGCCAGTGGTCTAAGGAGGAGGAGAGTGCATGTAACACCAGAAGGAGAAATGACCAAGATTGGAAAGGAAAATGTCCCAGAGAAAATTGCTGTAGTCCCCATGAACAGCTCTCTGAAGCGAAAAAGATGAGATGGAACACAACCTAATGATTGTGGATGCATGTTTCTGGACCTAGTAGGATGAAAATACATGAAGCTGCCAAAGATCTTACTGAAGTGGTCATGTGCTGGCATGTAGACTTAAAGAAAAAGCTTAATTTTTAGTTACTCAAGTCATTCCTTGTTGCACATAATTATTTAAGTGGCTAAATAGATGATTGTTAAACTTGAAGGTGTGTAGGCCATAGCTTATTTCTCAAGGAGATAAGTCTTCACCTTCTTTCCCTACTTGAGGAATGAAAATAAACCTACTTGTGTTTTTTTAGTCTTGCATTTCTTTGGCGGTGTACTTACCTTCAAGTAAGCCAGCTGGATCCCTTTTACAGCACCTGTGAAATCTCAACCCCTAAAGGGTTTTATCTAAATACAGGGTGATTACAAATGAAATAGACAACTTCAATAGCCTCTACAAAATTAAACTGGTGTATTTCAACATAGTAAGTGATATAGGTTTGTAGTAGTGATGGTCAAAACCAGAAATTTTGAATCTCGAAACCGAAACCGAAACTTACAAAATCGAATCTCGAATCTCGAAACTCAAATCACGAAACCCTATTTACTTGCCTGGGTATGGTTATGAAAAATAAATCCAGAAAAATTAATTAAAACTAATTATATATTTTGGTTAGAGTTGTTCTTTCAGAAATAAAAAATCAATAATCCAAAAAAGGTGAAGGTAGAAGACCGATGACAGTAGGCTTTTGACCTTTGCATTATTGATCGAAACACGGGCGTGATTTCTGTTAAAAAAACAACAATAAAGACACAAAAAATCTTAGCAGTTTTGAGTTTTGATTCTCGAAACTCACCGATCGAATCTCGAAACCGAAACTTTTCCAAAGTTTTGGTGGTTTTGAGATTCAAGTTTTGGTTTTGACACATCACTAGTTTGTAGGGAATTTCTTAAAGTTTATGTTGGTACAAGTGTTGCTGGCTATAGTTGTTGGCTGCTTCCTGTTACAACAACCAGTTTAGCAATATGGCCGCTACTCAAGTGGAGAAAGCTTATTGTGTTCTTGAATTAGCCAAAACAAACTCTGTTACTGTTGTGCAGCGTCATTTCAGAACAAAATACGGTAAACCACCACCAACAAGGCAATCAATTTATGACTGGTATAAACGTTTTGAAAGCAGTGGATGTGTGTGTAAGAAGAAGAGTACTGGAAGACCTTCTGTTACAGAAGACAAAATTGATAGTGTTCGTGATGTTTTTGTACGAAGTCCAGGAAAATCGACTAGATCAGCAAGTTTAGAATTGCAAATTCCTCAACCTACTGTGTGGAAAATTCTGCGGACACGTTTGAAAATGACACCTTATAAATTACAGTTAGTACAAAGTTTAAATGACAATGATAAAGTTGTACGTACAAATTTTTGTCAGGAGATGTAACATTGTCTTGAAAATGACGACACATTGTTTAATCGCCTAATTTTCAGTGATGAATGCACTTTTCACATTAGTGGAAAAGTTAGACATAATGTTCGAATATGGGGAACAGAAAACCCAAGAGAGACTGTACAGCATATATGCGATTCTCCTAAAGTGAACGTGTTTTGCGCTTTATCTTGTGAAAAGGTTTACGGGCCGTTCTTCTTCCAAGAACCATCAGTAACCAGAATAATTTATCTGGACATGTTAACCGAATGGTTAATGCCTCAACTCCATGAAGATAGTTGTAACTTCATTTTTGTACAAGATGGAGCTCCGCCTCACTGGCACTCAGACGTCAGAGGATATCTGGATGAACATCTTCCTAGATGATGGATCGGCCGTGCAAGTGAGGAAAACGTTGTGTTTCAGCCGTGGCCACCTCGTAGTCCAGACCTAACGCCCTGCGACTATTTCTTGTGGGGCTATGTAAAAGACAGAGTTTTCGTACCAGCGCTTCCTGTTGATATCGATGATCTTAAACAACGAATCACAAATGCTCTTGCTACAGTTGACCGTGAGATGCTTAGTCGTGTGTGGTCAGAATTCGACTACCGTGTTGATATCTGTCGTGTTGTAAATGGTGCACACATTGAACATCTGTAAATATTTTCAATACAAACTTAAAGAATTCTTCTATATAATCATGTAAGTAATGATCTAAACTTTCAAATAATTAATTTTCTACAAGCTATCCAAACTGTCTATTTCATTTGTAATCACCCTGTATATTAATACCTATATGATGACTAATGGTTGGCCATTGTTGTCAGCCGGAGGACGCCAGCGAGCCTCACACTCCGCCGCGCTCTCGCAAGCCTCTCGCTGACACTCCGCGCACGCCGACGCCCTTCAAGAACGCTCTGGCCAAGATCGGCGTAGAGATGAGCAGGCGCCACTCGTATACGGTCAGTGTCTGAGACTGAATGTTTTACAACTTTCCCAATTTAGCCATCAGAATTAGTATATTTCATTGCTAATGCTGAAAGTGGTCTTTTCCGCCACATGATCATGTTTTCCGTGCGAGTTGACAGCCGATATCACTTTTGGATGATACCAAAAATAGCTCCTTTCGGCACAGTGTGATAAAAAATTGATTTATATCTGGGATAAAAGGATGTTTACAAAAGTTTACAATCATAGCAATCACATTATTTAATAGTTTTTTTCAGGGTTCAGATCTGGTTTTTATGCTTTTGTTGCTCTTGAGATTTTTAAAATACTAATTTAGATGCCATTTGTATACCGCCTTTGTAAATAAGTTTTATATCAGTGGTAAACACCCTGATTTATAATAGCCTAACTTAATGCATGATGTTGTGGCTTTTAATTTTTTGATATTGGAGGAAAATATTTAAACATAAAATAAAGTGGAATGATTATAGATTAAAAAATATAAATGCATCATGGTAAGTAATAAATCATAATTTGAAATACAATGCTTCAGTAAAATAAAATATTTGATATTTTTCTTTGCAGTATCTACTTACTTTTTTTAGCTTTGCTGAGTACTTGCAAAGCACAACTTATGAGTGAATGTAATCATTTTCATAATGGATGTGTTACAGCCCCAAACGCCAACAAGGCTGGCTGAGGACTTGCAAGAGATCATAAAGAAGGAACAAGACATGTCCGACTCGCATTACGAGATGGATACGTCTGATGCCAACACCGTGAGTCAGAACTTGAGTCGATGTTAAGATAGGCTTACATTGAAATGATTCAACAAATAAAAATACCCCCGTCGCAGCAAACCTGCATACTCAGCGAATTTCCAATGGAGATATAAATGTCTTAATACCACATAAAGCCACTTACCAAGTTTCATAAAAATATATTCTCAACTAAGCGATATATGCAATTTTAATTATTCTCCATAAGAATAACATTGGGGCTGAGTACGCAGGTTTGCTGAAACAAGGAACACAATAAATGGGTTTTTACGCTATTATAAATAGAACTTAACTAGGTGAAGTCGTATACCAGTTTTTATTAATTTATGTTCATAATTAAGAGAGACATAGCATTTAATTATTCTCCATAAAAATAACATGGGAGGTGAGTACGCAGGTTTGCCGCTACGGGAGCCTTTGGCAAAAAATTTTTTTTGAGCAAACATCAATAGACCACAACCAGATGAAGCCGTATTCCAAGTTTCGTCAGTATACGTTCATAAATAAGCGAGATATAAAATTAGTCTTTTCCTCCATAAGAATAACTTTAGACAACGTACTGTGTTTAGCACATTCAATATCTCGGTAACCAGTTGACGTAGAGGAATGATCAAAATGCCAAATTGTGTGCTTTTTTAAGCTGAATCCAATGGTAATATTTGACTATTTAAAAAATTATATATAAAAAGTTCAAAAACACATTTTTGGGGTATAAAACCCCCCCAAAATACCTCTTCGGATGGAGCGATCTGGCTGGTTTTCGAACTTAAAATCTTAAATGTTGCTTTACACGTTTATACCAAATTTCATCAAAATCGGATCATTTTTACGAAAAGTTATCATGGTCCCGGGCCTAGGTCTTCCCATGCCGAATACGGTAATAGCTTCTTCCCTATAGGGGAAATTGGCTAAAAGGACTTTCATTGGTATTTATTAGGGAAGGAATAATAGGGAGAGTCAACACGCTTAACATGAATTGAAAATTTTAGTGTGACCAAAAAAGTCGCAACTTTTTTTATTATCTTGTCACTGAGCCTTGATCATATAAAGTGTAAATATTAAATATATAAAAGAAGAAGATTAGTTCTCTGCTACATTATTGGACAAATTCTATCATTACAAAATTGAAGGTGACAAAGAAAAATTTTTCAATTAAGCTCAAGGAAAAATTATAAAATAATGAAGAATAGTAACGATGATATTGGCTACTTATAACTGCAGCCTAGTCTTGAAGATCTCCTGGTCAATCCTAACCTAAAACTTTAATGGTATCTTGGTTTTGTAATTTTACAAATAAAGTAGCAGTAAATGTTACCAGTTTTGATGGTTTTTTTTATTGCTTTAAATGTTATAATACTTAAAAATAATAAATAATGTATGTCCAAGAGAAGTCGTTTATCTTTATTAGCTTACTTTGGTCTGTGTGGTACAGATTACATAGAATGAACGCATTCAGTGCGTTGCGCCGGAATTGCGGCGTTTGCCTAGCAATTAAACAAATGCAATTATCATGTGATTAAAGCTTTGTAATAATTTAAATAGTTTTTATTTAAACACTTCAATACTTAATAACACTTTTAATTTGTTCTTTTTTATCAATTTAGGGGGATATTACTGAGTTAACATTTAATTAATATAGACATTTGATTTATTTAGAGTCATATTTCAGAATCGGCAAATTGGTTGATACGCCCTTTTGGCATGAAGCCCTCGATGTATAAACAAGACTAACGCAGTGAACGTGTTAAATTTATTGTTTCATTGTTATGATACTTAGCAATAGATAAACAATTTCTTGAGTAGCATGACAATGATGAAATCAATTACATCTCGCAACAATACAAAATATATTTACACTTATACTGTACTTACATACAAGACTGTAAATACATAAGACATTCGATTGACTATCTGATTGGGCCTGATGACTGGTATGACAGGTTGAAATTGATCGCTATGCACCTATCTTTTAAATTTTTTCCCCTTGATTGTCTTGTATCAGAACCTGAATATGTAACCTCTAATATTTTACAATTTCCTTACTACTTCAGTTTCTTGACGCTGTAACTATTCTTATGGATTATGTGAATAATAATAAGAATCTTATCTTATGGATTGTGTGTGTGTGAGTTTTGTCTATATGTTAAGTATACATGACAAATGGTCATCGTATATGTAAATACAGTACAGGATAACACTGATTATCCGGACCCGAATCATCCAGATCCCGGATTATCCGGATGTGGTTGTCCAAAGTAAAAAACTTTTAATTACAGTCGAAATGTGATTTTCTCCTGTGCTAGCGCCTTCAATGTCTGAGACGCAACCGCAATACATCAATGTACGCGTTAAACGCCTGCGAAATTCACACATATATTCTATTTTACAGTCTTTCCATGCAATTTGCAGTATCAATATTGCAAGCGCTAGTGTCCCGATCGTTATTTATGCGATATAGATTATCCGGATTTTTCACTATCCGGATCAATATTCCGGATAATCCGAGGTTTACTGTATTACAGTGAATATATTTTGTAGTGTTGTGAGACTTAATTTATTGTATCCTGTTTTTTTAATGGGCAACAACCCTTAAACAATAATCTGCAGCTAATTACAGTGTTAGCTAACGGTCTTGTACATGTAACATTTACTAACATGACGCATACTACTGTTCCAGAGTGAGATGCACGACAGTGGCTATATGACGGTCAAGAGGAAGCCCGCGGCCACGGGGTTGTACGGCAAGGAGAACACCTTCCCCCACAAGCGGGTGCGGAAAGCCCTGGCCCCCTCGTGGTCCACCCCCGGCATGATGAGCGTCACAGACCTGTCCTTCAGCGAGACGCCGGTTAGTGGAAACAGGGTTGTCAGGGAAAAGCTAAATCCATTTATGTGTAGGGCCGTGGAGTCGATGACTTTGATGGCGACGTCCTCTCACACTGATGGTCACAGCATCAGTGCATGTTTTCACCACATCGGCATCTTCAGCTGAATCAGAGCGCCCATCAGTGTCAGTGAGTTCAGTTCGACGGAGGATGACGCCATCAAAGTTATCTAATTTCCAAAATTCTTTTAAAATTAGTTAACAATTATTTTTTACACACCGGCAAATTGATTTTCAATCCTTTTACCCATTTACACGTGTCTCATCAAATTAAACAATTATTTTTTCAGTCTGCGGTGAATCAGTTTTCACCCTTATATATACATATATAAGCGTTTCAGCCTGTAGTGCCTCAGGGGGGGGGGCGAGCTTTACTCGGGGCAGGTCAGTCAGTTTGTTTAGATTACTTGGAGTCATTTTTCACCAAGTCCCCCTACTGAAGAGCATGTTTTCTTCGCTCAATTGACTCTTTTCTTCATGTTTAAGGTCACTCCAGTTTTTTTGTAGCTCAGTGTCCCTCTGATTCGTTTTGGATACGACCGTACTATATTTAATCTTCATTCAATAATTTTTGTTTTTAGTCACTGCTCTCAGGAAACATTAATACTTAAACTACAATAGTGCACTACTTTGACAGTTCACTGATTGATTATAAACAGCTGTTATGATTCTGAACTCTATAAGCCCAATGTTTTTTATTAACTTTTCAAATTAATTTTTACATAATTATATTTTGCCTGGGGATGAGACCTGTCTATAACTTATTTAACCCAGAAATTATTTAATTAAAACTTTTAAAGGAAATTGTTGGAGCCGTTTGTTGAGATCAGAGTTGTAAGCAAGCAAGCGCAAACCTTACTCTTATAAGAGTATAGTATTTTGTATTTTGATATTGATGATGCTTGTCACAGAGTAAATGCGTGTCCGGCAACGAGTCGTCGGTTCTGTTCTCCCCGCCGTCGATCGTCCGAGACGTGTTGGGCGACACGGACGATTCATTCACCCAGTCGACTCATCAGCTGAGGCTCTGCTCCCCACCAAAGGTAACTATCTCATAAGACGGAAACCTTCAAAATAACACAACCTAGCTTAAATAGATTAGTGAGTTTTCTTAAGAGGGGCACAAGTGTACCTGCTTCCCTCATAAAACCGATGTTAACTTTCAAAGTCCGTCCCATCTCAGCGGGATCCGAGATCGATGATTTATGGTTCATTTTAAAGATCTAAAATATAGCTAGTAATTTCAGTGAGCAATTTTAGATATCGCATATCATAAAACATCTTAAATATTGAATACTTAGGAATTTTTGTGAACGATTATTATTTTGTATATCAACATTTTGCTCACTGAAATCGTTAGGTATTATTTTGCTTTTTAAAATGAGCCATAAATAACAATATCGGATAATGTGTTGAGGAGGAATGGGCTTTGAAAGTTAACATTGGTCTTATGGGGGAAGCAGGTCGAAACGTGAAAAGTTTTGTGACTGGTGCGCCCTCTTAAATACAGATATTTTAATTTGACAAAGAGCTAATCAAAATAACTTACGATTGTGCCTGATTGACCCACTTTTTTACTTATCTTTATCCGATATGAAAAGTATAGCGTTGCAATGTTTAGTTTATGGGTGAATATATAAACCAAGCAGTATTATTGTAGGGTAAAATTTATGCATCTGCAATCAAGTCAAGCTGGTGATGCAATTAAGTCACATTTTCAACCCTCTCAAACACTTTTCACACAGGTAGAGTATTAATTTTTTTCTATTGAATGTGTTTTATATGTTTGACTATCAAGTGTAAAAGACCACGAATTGTTCAGAAGTACTTCTTCATAATTTTATCATAATTCTTTTGGCGAGTGCATTAAACTGTAAAGTTTCCAAGTAACTCCACTAAAATTTATTATTATGGAACTTGAATCGGTTTATACGATGGACATATTTTTATAGTTTGAATTGAGCATTCTTACTGTTTGAATTTAATTTTTAAAATGTTTCCTACTGTATATGTTTAATCTCAGTACAGGCCTTGAGAGGAATGATGGAACAGGAGAGTGCTTTGTGGCAAAGAGAATACAATATGCGAGTTGTTGTTCTTTGAAATGTTATCACATATTTACTCATTTTCAAAATGATGTTGCTTTTTGCTTCTGCAGTTTTTAGACTATTATAAATAAAACAGATTAACATAGAATGTTGCACTGTTGGTGTTTTACATTTGACTAACAATGTGTTTGTTGCATGTTTCCTTGGTTCGGTTCTTGGTAAAAAACAGACCTTATCCTAAGCGATTTAAAAATGCTTAAAACAGACCTGTCGTTTTTATAACGTAGTACATAACTTAATAAACGGAGGCAAATGCTTATTTAAAAAAAATTTAAAGATGAAATATTTGAACTTTTTTAAATTGTCACTATTAATAATTGTGTGATTATTCAGTATAAGCAGGGAGTCAAATTTGTTCCACAGCCCAACTACAGTTCCTTTTCAGTTTACACTTATTTTACTGCGGTAATTATAGTTTTTTACAATAATTACAATGTTAAGTTGCAAATATGGTTTTAACACTCAGAGTCACGGTCTGCTTCTCGCTGTCCAGTTGCGAATTCCACTTATTGCCATACAACTGTAATCTCTAATCAACTAATTCGTACACTGCCTCGACCAAGAGTTGGCCGTTAGTTCTCACCCCAGTTTTCCCGCAAGAAGCAATTAAATCAAGAACCGTCACAGTGTTTTATTCTATAGAGAAAACACTACACGATGACGTAACCATAGGGGAAGCCGTTCCCAACTCTGCCACTAATTCATTTCCACAGTTTCATCATTCACCTCGCCGTCCGTATTTTGTTAGATATTGTACAGATTTAGTTTTATTTTTGGCACTTGTCTTGTAAGAGTGTCGTGTGCTTTTGTTTTTGTTGTATTTGTATCAATAGGACATTGGTTTGATAGTTGATTTTATCCATTTCAGATTTATAATGGGTAAGTCGATAGTCGCGGATCCCTGGAGTTTGAAGCCAGACTTTTTGCCTAGCACAGTAGCTTTCACTGCTTTAGTTTCAGTTTTGTTTGCACTTTTGCGCCAAATAGTGGCACTGTTGATTTGTGTTTTGTGTGTTTTAGTTGGTAGTGTGGTGAAAGCAGATTTATTGTGTGTGTTTTAAGAATTTGATTTTCCTTACGTAGTGTTTTTCACCATCAAAAAATTCAGTAAAACAATTTATAAGAAATAAAATAATCATACATAAATAATAAAAATAAAAAACTAACTTTTGACCAGAAAAGGAGAAAATCTATTATTTAGACCGTTTTCACTAAAGAGCTTTTGTTCACAGACAGAAGGCAAAACTGTAATATCTCTGTTGCAGCAAATCTGTGTACTCAGCAAATTTCCAATTTACATATATGTACCTCACTGCCATATAAAGCCTCTTGCCAAGTTTCTTAAAAAATATACTCCTAAATAAGCGAGAAGTAAAATTTAACATCAAGAATAACATTGAGATGAGTTCGCAGGATTGCTGCAAGGAGGACTACAAACGTTTGGGTCTTATTTTAATGGACTAAAATCAATTGAACCTACATACCAAGTGTCATCAAAATATGTTCATAAACAATCAAGAAATAAATTTGTATTTTCTCCATAAGAATGATATTAGACAGTGTTTGGTACTTTTAGTATATCAGTAAACAATTGGCATAGAGCAATAATTCAAGATACAACATTGGTTTTTGAAGCTGAATCTAATGATACAAACTTAAGATAGATTAAAAAGTTCTATGTAAAAATTCAATTAAAACCAAGTTTTTGGGTAATAAACAGGCTTTTTGGGCATCCGATGAGGCAGGCTGGCTGTACCTTGAACTTCATCAAGATCGGATCCTTTTAAAAAGTTCAAAAGACACATGTATAACAATTTTAAAAAGAAATTAAAAGGTATAATGGTCTCCGGGCCTAAGTCCTTACCGTGTCAACTGTGTTAGTAGCTTCTTCCCTATGAGGAAATTCACTAAATTAGTAAAAGTCACTATAACAATTTAGGAAGTCGACTAGTGATTCAATTTTTAATATGTTGAATGAAAAGTTTCAAAACTTTATACCATATTAGTAGAAAATATTAGTTAAAATTTAATTTTAGCCACAAGTATTTTTTCTGAAATAAACATATATTTTTGAATTCCCAGCTAGTTTATAAATTTAGACCATAATTCACAATGCACATTTCACGCACTGTCGCACACTTATTAATCTTTACCTTGTGAGATTGTGAAGCCTAATTTTATAATGCACAACTATTTTAATGCAGTAAAAATTCCCAGCTACATTAAATCAAATTTGTATTTTAATAAAAATTAACCTGTACACAATTTGTAACACAGTTGTATTAATTAAACTCAGCAATTTGCAGTATGACCATGCTAAAACATAATTAGGTACATGGGTACACACATTAGTTAATACCATTGAAAATATTGTTTTGCCAACAATATTATTAGCAACATTTGGTTTTTGAGTAGGATTTTAGTTCAGTTTGATTTAGTTTTAGTTTTCAGCTGGACACTGTAGTGTATTTTTGTTGTTATTTTCATTTAATTAATAAGTTGGTTAAAAGTTATATAGAAGAAGTATGAGTGATTTGACCTAATTTAATAATTCCCTTTGGTCACGAAATAAAAAGAAATAGTTAAAAACTAATTTTCTTACGTTTTGGCAGTCGTCCAAATAATCCCTAGAATAAAATTACTTTCTGATTGATAATATTTCACTACTCAGAGCAAAGTAAAAATTGGTATCTCAATAATTTTCTTTCCTTAACATAGTGACATTTTAATATTCTGTTGTATAATATTAGCTAAAGCACATTTGCTTATCACATTACAAAATTCAATAATAAAACTCAAACCCTGAATTTAAACTTCAATAACACAAAAATGTCCAAGATTTTTTTAAAATATAAAGACTCAGCGATTTTGCTTTAAATATTGCGTTTGTCCTTAAAATCTTTCTTGTTTTTAGAGTTTGAAATTGAAGTAATTTAGGTTGTTAACTAAGTATAAATTCCAGTTTAATTCAATGCAAAATATACTTTAAATCAATCCTGATGAAGACATTCAACAATTTTTAAATATCAGCTTTGTGGTTAAGTTAGATGCACTGCAATAATCACAGTAGTAATGCGGAAATGTTAAGGAATTGTCATTGGAGATCCTGTGGGACACTATTGACCAAGACGGGAATACACAGCAAACAAGCTATAAACTCATTAAAACTGTCAAAGCTTACAAATTGTAATGACCATATTTCAATGGTCATCTAGAGTCCATAAACATATATACACACACGTCTTAAGACATGTTCCTGATGTATCAACCAACTCTGAAGTGTTTTAAACAGTATTAATGAATACAATTAACAACTAATTACTTTTAACTTAAAATAACTACTCAATGTAGTTCAAAGTATTTTCATACAAAATTAAGTTTTTTGAAAGTCAGATAACTTTTTCAAAGCAAACTGGATCTGTCGGCTGTAGAAAATCTGGCCCAATCTGCTAACTAATATACTGCAATGTTCACCTAAAAAAATGTTACCTGCTTTAATTTGTTTAAAAGAGCATAACAAGTGGCCGAGGTAAGTACGTGTGTGCTGAGCTCATTGTAGAGTTCAAGTTGGCTTTGTGAGAGGAATCCACTGCTTTGATGTGCGAGTTGACTTTGTAGAGTTGTTTTGTATCAAAGTACTTTTTGTCTCTGGGCCAGTGGATTTCTGCTACCAAGGGTCTAACAAACCCTCATAGTTATGGAAATGATTCTTTAGTCAGACCATAGAATCATTTTCAGAAGCTAGATGGGTCGCTGGTCCTTGTAGTGTGCTATTGCAGGTAGACTAGTCGGTCCAGTCAAATTGTTAGTTTTTGGTTTTTAATTATTTTTGTAAAAGGTCGGGTAGAGAGAGATGTTATTTGATGTGTTCCTCATAAAAACACAATTTTCCAAACTTCTGAGATGTGTTGTCCAATATTTGAAAGTATGACAAATGTATCATCACATCTTGGTGTGTATGCTATCATTTCAGTTTGTTAACGCTTACTCAAACTTTACGAAATTTAATAAATCATTTATTTGACCTTTTAATATATTTATTTAACCTTTTACCATACCTATTGGATTTACCATCATCACCTTACAGCCTGAACTTGACATTTGATCGACTTTACATTTATTTTTACTGCCACATAATCTTTTACTGCCTCAACATCACTTTTTACTACCTGAACTTAATACATACACTCAACCTTTTATCATCTTTACATCACATTTTATTCATCTACGTCACCCTTTACTGTCTCTCTTTATTTCCTCTACTTAAGGTTTACTGCCACTAAATCACCTGTTATTGATTGTACACCCCGCTTTTACCACATGTCTCGTTTTACTGCTTCCTCAACATCTAACGCCTCTCTCACCTCTCACCATCCCCAACCGGCCCTTATCAAACCTCTACTCGACCTTTACAACGGTTGTTGACAACAGTTTGACCGGACCAAGTAGGTAAGGTGGTAGTGTGAGGGGACTGTAGCCCTTGTGTTTATCCAGAGTGAGACCTCTGTTCCCGCCCCCGACCCAGTCAAACTCACGGCCTGCAAGCGAGTACTGGAGGACATCGCCCCAGCTCCCCCACGCCGCATCTCAAAGGTAAGACCACCCCCGCACGAGTAGGTGTAGTAATTGAAACATGTAACAGAACTTGAGTTATGATTTTTGGCTAACGTAAAAGTAAACAAATACCAAGTGGATTTCAACACTCAAATGTGCTGTCAAACCTAAATAAACTTGTGTGAGGAATTTGACTACGTTTCTTGTAATAAACACATTTTAATACAATATTGCAGTATAATTTGTATAAAAATTGGTAGACAATTTACTCACAAAAACTTTCAAGGTAGTCGTAAAAGTCTTCACAAGTTTACAAGTTAAACAGTTTTCTGAACACATGCATTTACGAGGCAAGAAATTATATGAATATACCTGATGTCATGAGTTTTGTTAGAAAATGTATTATTAATAATCATAGTTTAGTATCAAATTGAATTTATGGAATTGGATCATAATAGTTGGTAAAGAAAAAATATCCAGCTGCATTCATTAGACTTTTGTTCATTACTTTGATTTAAACACTAAATACAGTAGTCCCTAACCAGTTCAAAACCTCTATAATTGTTAGTTTTTCTTACTTTGGAAAGACTCTTCATACTATTTGAAAAAGTTAGTTCAAACATTTGTTAAGGCCTAAAATAAGCTGTAAAATTGATTTAATAGTTTGATCTCTACATTATAAATTGTCTTCTGTTATTCAAAATAACATAAAGTAGTTGCTATTTAGATTTGAGGTACTTAGAAATTTAAATTACCCTTAGTTGAACGTTTGAGCAAGTAATAAGCTTATTGAAAAATTAACTAGTTTTTGAGGACTTCTTCTTCTTACTCGCCCACAAGTGTTTTCAGATCTTAACAGTGTTGTTTGAGTATGATTTGACATTTTCATTTTGTTTAGCTTTGAAGAAAATAAGAGTACAGTAGGAAGCATTTTTGTTAACAATAATAACGGATGGCTTCAACGTTGTTTTCTCTATAACGATTTAGATAATTTTAACTCCTTCTTATCAGAGGTTATTCTTATTCATAGTCTTGACAAAACAAACCAACATTACTTCAAAGAAGTAAAATTCCCCAGGCTTTTGCAGTTAGGGTTAATTGTGTTTCAAGGGTTACACTTTAGACGTGGTTCATGTGGACGTTGTTTACAGCTGGTTGTGAAGTGGGAGATGGTTGTGTGTGGGAAGACTAGAGACCAGCTGGAGCTGACGGAACAAGCCCACCAGATCCTCGGCCAGACGAGGTTCAAGCCGAGGTCACTCAGTCTCTAGACAGCCGTGACAGTACACTACGTCCTGCGCTCAACACTGCTTCCTACGGCCTTTAGAACTCGGGGGAACGGTGAAACTCTCTCGGTGATATCGGCTCGACGAGTTTGCTTTGAAATATTCAAAACAGAAATGTCAAAGTGAACTGTCGATCGATTAATTCCTATCGAGCACTAAATTAAGATGTTACAATTTTGATTGTGATCGGAAAAAGCTTACCACCATCCCAGTGAAATATCCGGTTGAATTTAATTACAAAGGGTTTTATCCGAATGATTCTTTTGTTTCGTGGAAACAGCTTATTGTTTCTAGGAAATCACCGTTGCTGGAAAGCAGAAACAATAAGAGGTTATTGTGCTTTTCAAAGACCGTTCCCTCAAAGCTTCTATAGGCCTGAATTTTATACCGGTTTATTTATTGCTGCCTCGTGGTCGTTTACTCCCACAAGATGGTTTATACTTATACACATTTGTAACTCTGTCTCAGCGTCAGCGAAAGGCAGTGTAAAGATTTAATCTTGAAATTATTAATGTAATGTTAAAAAAAAAATCGGAATCAATGATCTACTTATAATTTATAGAGGATTTAGTTTATAATTTCTACATCACTGTATATTTGTTCACACGACTAGTTTAGGACTTGTAACTCCCACTAGTAATTTTTGTGTTTTGCATCACGTAAGCTTGCAGTTAACCAAAGCTGATGTATATTTGTTTCTAATATTTCCACACTTTAACGCACCTTTAGTATAACCTTAAGACCACAAGTGAAACGTAACTTTTTTGTTTGTTTATTTTAATTATATTAGATTTTTGTTACTTTTTAATTTTGTATAGATTATAATTTATTTTGTATATATCTTATTTTTTACTCACAAGTAAGTTCAAATCGCAACTTTGCAATAGGAACTTTAAACAACAGTATGAAAAAACGACAGCCCTTAATCTTCCTTTGCTAACTAATGTTATTGATATTGCCTCTTGAATGTTCTTTTTACATCTCAATGAAGCTGTTTTAATTTTGTTCACCCAGTTTTACTTTAGTCGACAATACTTTACATCTAAACTAAAAACCATGTTCGGATTTGCAGAGTAGAACTAACTCTCAAATCCTAATTGTGAATTCAATGGATGAGACAGAATAGTACCCTAAAGCCAGTTGACTTAAATGATTATTATAATTGAAAACTGTTTGTTTAATTACAACACATTTTTATTATATTTAATAAACTATTGATGTTTTTTATGTTATATCTCGTATATTATTTGATATATTTATACAAAATTTTGCTCCTTTTAGATTTTTTTTTCTTTTTATAAATGGAAAAAAGTTCTTTGAAGCAAGTTTTATGCCTTTTTAAAACTATGTACAATTTGTTCTTAAAAAAAACACGTAATTGGAAAAATATTATTAATTTTTGAAACATAATTTAATTTTTAAAGTAAATAGTCAGTATTAGGAAAGCTCTGTGGAAATATTTAAAATAATTGATAGTTTGGTCATTTATCACAAAAATGTAAAAACCTAACCTAACAAACCATTTCGTCTACCTCTGAACTAAAGTATTCTGTAAATCATCAAATGTCGTGAAGTTATGTACATTAACATGACAATGTTCTTAGATTAACAGTTCTATGGATCTGTAGTATTTTATTTTAGTTTTTATTTAGTACCTGATTAGAACCTCAATGTCACGATGATTTTATAGTTATAGAACCATTATATAATTATATAAAATAATCTCTTCTTCAGAACGAATTGTAGTTTTGCCTTATTATGTCATTTTGGTAGGAATATAAATGTGTAAGTAACTTCATACTAGGAACCTTTCATAATTCATTTTTTTGTGATAATTGGCATTGATGTCAATGAAAACATTTATCGATTAATTATATTTTTTAGTATTAACGTATGAATTTATTAAGATTAAAATTATAACTAAACTATTAAAAAAGATAATGATCAAATCAGTTTTTTAGTGATAGTAAGAATCAATATTTTAACTGTGCAAGTTAGTAATCGTCAATTGAAAAGTCTGTAGATTTTTTAACGTTCATGACTCTGTAAATTTTTTGCAATTTTTTTAATTTATGCTTATTGCATCGTCATTGATAAAGTACATGAAATTGTAATTAACGTGCACATTCTAAGTACATGAAATATAATTTATCTTAAACATAATAAAATAAATCTACTTCAAACAAATATTTTTTCTGATGAATTTGTTTAAGAGAATAATTTTGAAATTAATTTCTAATGAAACACATTTAGGAAAGTGAGATTTTGCAAATCTTTTAGTCACATTAGGTCTTGATAGACTATTTTTACAGTTTGCATTGGATATTATGATATTGTAAGATTTTAGAATGAGTAGTCCGTGCTTGTGATAGTTTGGTCTGATTTTAAAACTTATTTGAATACATTAAAGCACCATGTTTCACTTATTTGTTGACTCTTAAAGTGCCTCAAAACAAGCAAATTAAGTGTGTCTGAACCGGTTGGAATGGTTGTAAAAATGTTATATATTTCACATATAGGATTAAAAGGCAAATCGCGGAGCCTTAACAAATTGAAGCACAGTCTTCTTCTAGGCTGGCTTGTTCTTTGTTATGGCAACTTTTTTCTTTTGAATAATTATTTTGTGGCCTGGCAGTTATTACCATTGGCGATTTACTGCGAACCGGTGGAGAATCTCGATTTATTAATAACACTTTTTAAAACTTTAAGTTGAGTGTGAGTATTAAAAATATTAATCAAAAAATTGGAATTTTCATCTTCTTGTTGGCCTAAAACATTTGAGCATCTGCGGAGTGTTTTTACTGAGATCTTCCTCAAATCACTATAAAAATCAAATTAAAAAAACAAGAAGTCTAGTTAGATGTTAGACCATATGGATCCTTTTTTTGGGAGATTTAATCATTCTCTCAAATAAAATGCTTTACTCTTTATGTCCTAAGATTTATTTTTATTTCTGTGCTCCATTTTTATGTAATAATTTGATCATACTCATATTCATTTTGATTATTTTCATATTTAATTTGATTATATTCATATTTGATCAAATAATATTAGACTATGATAAAAGACTGCAATTGATAAAAATGAAAAAAAAAACATTTTCGATACTTGTTAAAAATGTTATTTGATATTTCTTTATAAATTTTAAATATATTTATCTGTTTTATTGGCATTTTTGCTCAACCGAGTGTAGTTGTAGGCCTAGCTACTTACTGCATCACACAACAGGACCCAACGAAAGCACCATGACATCATAATCTTACTTTATATTTAATTTTACATTTTACTATTATATTTTTGTATTTTTAACCTTGTCACATTTTGCTGTAAAAAGTATTTGAAAAATATTTAAAACGAACAAAGAAGTTGCTGTAGGCTAGCTTACTTAAGTAGGAAAATAATATATTGTTTTAGTTGTTATTGTTAAACTTTGTAATGATAATAAAATTAGTTGTACAGCATTTATGTTTTTACGATCAAATAAAAGTACAAAGTATCAATTATCGTTTACTCAATCTCAGTCTAATTGTCTGACCTTATCCAAACTACTTCCTTTTTCTTTGACTTTCCTTCGTCACAGTTATAACTTTATACTACATTTACAGCCTGATTAATATTTTTATTACTGTAGGCAAAAGAGCAGAATCAATTTGCCCATCTTGAAAGCAATTCAGCTTGACAAGTTGTTCTCCACAAAGGAGGGGGGGCGGGGGGGGGGTTTGACCTCAGATAATTCACTAACTGCATTTAGCAAACATTTCATTATGTTTTGATATAGCCTCTGCAGGCAAAGCTGTGACGAATATTTTTCTTAATTTTAGCGAATTTCCCCTATAAGGAAGAAGCTAATACCGTAGTCGGCATGGTAAGACCTAGGCCCGGGACCATGATAACTTTTCGTTTTGAGATCCATATATATAGGTGTCCGTGAGTGTGATAACTCTCGTAAAAGAGGTCCGATTTTAATTAAATTTGGTATAAACGTGTAAAAGAACATTTATGACTTTTAATTTTGAAAACCAGCCATATCGCTGTATCTAAAGGGGTATTTTGGGGGGATCTTGTACCCCAAAAATGGGTTTTTGAACTTTTTACATATAATTTTTGAAATAATCACATTTTGATTCATACCATTGGATTCAGCTTAAAAAACACACTATTTGGTATTTTGATCATTCCTCTACCTCAATCGGTTACTGAGATATTGAAAGTGCTAAACACTTTACGTTGTCTAATATATTCTTATGCAGAATAAGAAAATAATTATATCTCGCTTCTTCATCAACCTATACTGACGAAATTTGGTATACGGCTTTATCTGGATGTCTATTATTTTTGCTAAAGGTACCCGTAGCAGCAAACCTGCGTACTCAGCCCCCATGTTATTCTTATGGAGAAAAATTAAAATGATGTCTCCCTTAATAATGAACATAAATTAATAAAACCTTGTATATGACTTCACCTAGTTGAGTTATATTGATATTTGCCTAAACAATAATTTTTTCATTCCTTGTTGCAACAAACCTGCGTACTCATCCCCCATGTTATTCTTATGGAGATTAATCAAAATGGGATATATCGCTTACAGCATTTATGAATGTATATTGATGAAAATAGGTATGTGGCTTCACCTAGTTGAGTTATATTGATATTTGCATAGAAACCAATTGTTTATGTTCCTTTTTTTCAGCAAACCTATGTACTCATCCCCAATGTTATTCTTATGGAGAATAATTAAAATTGTATATTTCGCTTATTTGTGAATATATTTTTATGAAACTTGTTATGCGGCTTTGTGTTATTAAGACATATATTATGCATTGGATATTCGCTGAGTACGCATGTTTGCTGCGACGGGGGTATTTTCTTTAACACATTCGCTACCGACTTCAAATTTGGACTTTCAATATAGACCGACGTCACGATTTGTGACGCTCCGGTTTTCACTATAGACTGACATCACATACGTGTGACGCGTGGAGCGCTAACTGCAGGGCGACGTCACGTATTTGTGACTCGAGCCTATTGTTACTAAATACGCTTTGGCTGCCTGTCAGTGAATTTGATCGTCTTATTAACTGCATATTGGGCTATAGGAATGTCTGTCACGTATTAGGGTTGCTTGATCCGAGCGTAATAGTGAAACGCTTTAATCGTGTTCACTTGTTGTTTAGGCTCTATCTTATCGATACAATTTTATATGTGTATTAACACTTTTTAGCGAAATTTTCAAAGCAACAGGCCTATGCCCATTACCATATTTTGCAGATTGATACAAGGAGTAATGAAAAATATTGTTCACTTGTCGTTTTCATCTTTTTGTCATAATTGTTCATGTTTATCAACACTTTTTTACTTATATTTAAAATAATATAGTTCTTCCTCTTTGAATACGTTTTTTAACTGAACGAACAGCAATTCTTTATTTTTCTTACCAATACAATTTGATAAAATATATTTTATCTTTTAGTCACACATGTGTGACAGTCAGTCAGCAGTACAATTCATATATATTTTCATCAGTAGAACAATGCTATAGACCGACGTCACATATATGTGGCACAAAGTAAAAACACTATAATGAACTGGTTTTGTATTTAAGCACTTTAAATTTTTCATATGACATTATTGTGCTGACGGAAGTTTGGATCAAGAATGGAGAGGAAGATAAATACCGCATGCCAGGGTATGACTTGTTACTGCAGGACCGGCCGGACAATCAGGCGGGTGGCGTCGCTATCTACGTGGACTCTGCCCTCCCCTACACTCACCGCCCCATCCTACTTCCCACAGCTGAAGTTATCAACGTTGTCTTCACTTTATCACA